>CANXME010002445.1:67500-222500 GCA_948144175.1 Closterium sp. NIES-65 | reverse complement strand
AGCAGCACGAGGGGACAGCTTGTCCGCAGACAAGTCGCGGACAAACGCCCGAGATCCCCAGATACGGAACGCAAATGCATCGCCAACCTTCCCCGTCCACAGCAAGGCTGAGGAGGTCTCCGACAAGGAGACCCTGGGCTGAAGGTTGATCTGATGCGCCGCGTACCGAACCGCAAACGGCCACAGAAAATTGGGGGGCAGCCGCATGCATCATGGACGTACGAGCGACGTCCATGACCATGCCAATGCGGCGCTCAGCAATCCCATTTAGCTGTGGGGAGTCCGGAAGCGTGAAGGTCTGGCGGATGCCTCGTGCACGACAGTGGGCTCACAGGTGGCCAGAGGAGAACTCTCCGCCTCTGTCAGAGTGCAGACGAAGAACAGGAAAGTCCGAGCCGAAGCTCTACCTGAGCTGGAGACGAGCTGCGCGGATCCAGTCGATCAGCACCAAAGTGACATCACCCTTGCTGCGCAAGGGGAAGACTGTGGTGTAACGCGAGTAGTCGTCAACCACAAGCAGGAAGTAGCGCTCGTGACCCTGTCCACGGACGCGGGCTGGGCCCCACACGTCCATGTGAAAAGTCTGCAGCGGGGCCTCCGTCGGAGGAAACTGGGAGGAGTGAGGGGCAGCACGCTGGCGCCCCTCGACACAGGGGACGCAGGCAGAGGCAGGCCCCGGGGAAGACCAGAGACAAGGAGACGGGCCGCGATGCCTCGGAGACGAGGCAGGGAGGGGTGACCAAGGCGGTGGTGCCACAGGAGAGTCTCGTGAGATAGGAGATGACACGAATAGGGGGCAGACTCAGGACCAGACCTGAACGTTGCAGCAAACACCTGGCCCGACGCAGCTACCCGACCAGACGCAGTGACAGGAGGAGACGCAGTGGTCAGTGTGTACAGGCTCGACCCCGGCTGACGTGTAAACGTGGCCAAGTGTCGGCCCGTACGAGCCTCCGGAGCCACTCCTCTGCGCAGAACCGCGACCAGCTCCACCGCCACCTCCGCCGCCTCTGCCACCTCCGCCGCCTCCGCCACCACCACCGCCTGCGCTCCCACCGCCACCACCGCCGCCGCCTCCGCCTCCACTGCTGTCACCGGCACCTCCACCCCCGCCACCACTCCCACTCCCACCCCCACTCCCTCCGCCGCCTCCACCGCCGCCTCCACCGCCCCCGCCAGCTCCTCCAGCGCCCTTGGCCCGCTTGCCCTTGCATGTGCGGCGCTTCCTCGAAGGGTCAGACGCAGCCCCGACCGGCTCAAAACCAACGAGGTCGGCCGTAGCAGCAGAAGCAATAGAGGGCAAGAGGGGGGAGGGAGAACACCCCTCAAAGACGGGGGTGCGGGCGTCACCACGAGAGGCTCCTACAGCGACTATGCTCTTCTCCGCTTCTAGGAGGGCCTTCTCGAGGAGGTCAACGGTGAGAGTGGTGGGGCACACTGCGAGGAAGTGGTCCCTGACTACGCGAAGGGAGTCAGGGAGCCGGGTGACTATGTAGTAGAGGGCGATATACATGGGGGGGGGGGTTCTTGGCGCAGAACTCAGCAGGAAGCGCAGAGCGGTAGCGAGTGTCACTAGTGCGGAGGTGCGTAATGAGGTTAGCGACTGTGGGAAAGGCAGCAAGGTCAGGGAAGAGGAACGGTAGCATGAGGCGGCTCAGTGCAGCAGTGGCAGGGGAGGAGTAGCGTGCAACTACAGCGTCGTACAAGGTCTGAGCACTCTTGTACTGACTAAAGTGCGCACGCTCAGAGGTAGGAAGGTGGCGACGCACAGCAAGACGTGCAGCAGCATCGCGAGTGGCCCACTGTGAGCGAACAGTGGCGTCAGCATCAGCAGCAGGGGCAGGAGAGGCACCAGAGGTGAGGTCAAAGAGAGAGAGACCGTCTGCCCTATCGCACTATAGGAAAAGCTGCAGGTCATCTATCCAGACGTCAAAATCAATGGCCCGACCCTCAGCGTCAAAAGCGAGGACATTGGGGTAGCCATGACAGCAGTAGACTAGCAGCGCGAGCAGTAGGGTGAGGGCAGTGCAGTGGCAGAGGCGCTGCTCTTACCGGACAGGGCGGCTCGGGCGGCTTGGGCGGCTCGGGCGGCTCGGGCGGCTCGGCGGCTCGGGCGGCCCGGGCGGCTCGGCGACTCGGCTGCTCGGGCGGCCCGGGCGGCTCGGCTACACGGCGGCTCTGGCGGCTCGGCGGTACAGCGGCTCGGCAGCAACCGCGGCTCGGCGACTCGGCGGCTCGGGCAGCTCGGGCGGCTCGGGCGACTCGGGCGGCTTGCGCGGCTCGGGCGACTCGGCAGCTCGGGCGACTCGGCGGTGACGGCGGGGCCGCGTGGGGACGGTGGCGGGATCGGCAGAGACGGCGCCGGGGCCGCACAGGTAGGCGACGGGGCCGGGAAGGTAGGCGCCGGGGCCTTAGGTAAGCGACGGGACCGCAGGTAGGCGACGGGGCCGCAGGTAGGCGACGGGGCCGCAGGAAGGCGCCGGGGCCGCAGGGAAGCGACGGGGCCGCAGGTAGGCGACGGGGCCGTAGGTAGGCGACGGGGCCGTAGGTAGTCGATGGGGCCACGAGTAGGCGACGGGGCTGCGAGTAGGCGACGGGGCCGCGAGTAGGCGACGGGGCCGCAGGTAGACGACGGGGCCGCAGGTGGCGACGGGGCCGCAGGTGGCGACGGGGCCGCAGGTAGGTGACGAGGGCGCAGGTGGCGACGGGGCCGCAGGTAGACGACGGGGCCGCGGTAGGCGACGGGGCCGTGAGGGAAGGCGGCGAAGCCGCCGAAAGGGCGGCGACGAGGCCGCAGGTGGAGGGCGGCGACGGGCCGCTGAGGGCGGTACGACGGGGCCGCAACAAAGGCGGCGCGACGGGGCCGCTAGAGGGCGGCGCGACGCGGCCGCAAAGGGCGGCGCGACAGACCGTGAGAGGACACGGGGCACGACCCGGGCCTGAGCGGAGAGCGCTCCTGGCAGGAAAAAAAATTTCATAGTGGTGGGCCCTAGGAATCGTTCCCGTTAGGGAACCTGCTCGATACCATGAGAAGAAACGAGAATGAATGAACTATGAAACAAGTGGGTACAAGTACTAACCCTAATTGGGTTGTACCCCCTATGGGATACCCCACTACAGCCTACACAATATGTATAAGCTACAATGTTCTGACATAAGGGGCTTTCTCAACCCAACAGAATTGACGTGGCAAATACATAGTAGTCAGTCACTTCACTTAGCTTTTGTTCACTAGATTTTTTTCATCCTTCATTTTTTTAAGTAAAGAGGATGAAAAAAAAATTGTACATAACGATCGTAATAGGTTGCTTCGGAATCCCCAAAAAAAAAAAAAAAAAAAAACACACACACACACACACAGACACAGACACGATTGGCCTGCACATGATTCAACCAACCTTAAACAATACATGAAGTCCGGCAGTTCATGGGATTGGTAATGGTTTCAACCTTACAACCCATAAAAATATGCTCGCTAATGATATTCGTAAGAGTAGTATACGTTATATTAAAAGTATGCGAGTGTATTAGCAATATTTTTATTTATTGCACCCTTTCTCATCGGTTGCTACTATTCACATTATATACAATATAGATCGATTATAATAAAACTAAATATACATGCATTTTTTTTATCACTTTGCATATGGCTGCGTATTATTGTATATTATTAGACTTGAACCCTACATTCTCTCTATGCTTTAGGGAACAAGGTTTTAATAAGCATAACAACGATATACAATGACCTATGGTATGTGTTATACTGCGCCCCTATTTACTGTAGTGACATGTTTTGTATCAAAGGAATATACATGTAAAACAACTAACAACTTGAATAGCAGACTGTATAGAGAGATGCATCCGCCACAAAATTAGGGCATTTATCTTAGCGGTAACACTCACGGAGCTCGGTCGCACGCGAGGTAAGCCACGTTTCCAAATCGTAACAGAGATGCCTTCTCGTCGCCACCATAGTAACCAGCATTGCCGAGATGGTCAACATTATTGCCTGAATGGTAATGAACAGTATGTCAGAACATTATAGCTTACTTATTTGTGTAGGCTATAGTGGGGTATCCCATAGGGGGTACAACCCAATTAGGGTTTCCTATATGTACTCACTTCATTCATAGTCATTTCATTCTCGTTCTAATTCTCACATGGTATACAGCAGGTTCCCCTGTGGGAACTGTGCTTAGGGCCCACCACATCGAACTTGCTCCGGGCCCTCTCTCTTACTTTGTCGACCTGCCCTCTTGGCCCCTAGACGCCCGCGCGCCGCCCTTAGACGCCCGCGCGCCACCCGTCCCGGCCCCTAGACGCCCGCGCGCCGCCCTTAGACGCCCGCGCGACGCCCGTCCCGGCCCCTAGACGCCCGCGCGCCGCCCGTCCAGGCCCCACGCCGCCCGTGCGCCGCCCTTAGAGCCCGCGCGCCGCCCGTCTCGGCCCCCCCTAGACGCCCGCGCGCCGCCCGTCAGGCCCCACGCCGCCGTCGCGCCACCCTTAGGCGCCCGTGCGCCGCCTGTCCCGGCCCCACGACGCCGTCGCGCCACCCTTAGGCGCCCGTGCGCCGCCTGTCCCGGCCCCACGCCGCCCGTGCGCCGCCCGTCATGCCCCCACGCCGCCGTCGCGCCAACCCTAGGCGCCTGTGCGCCCCCCCCCCCCCCCGTCCCGGCCCGTCGACGCTGTGCGCCGCCCGTCCCGGCCCCACGCCACCCGTGCGCCGCCCGTCCCGGCCGCGCCCAGCCGTCCCGGCCCCAAGCCGCCCGTCCCGGCCCCAAGCCGCCCGTGCGTTGCCAGTCCCGGCCCCGCTCCCAGCCGCCCGTGCGCCACCCGTCCCAGCCGTGCGCCGCCGTCCCGGCCCCACACCGCCCGTGCGCCACCCGTCCCGGCCGCACGCCGCCGTCCCGGCCCCACGCCGCCCGTACGCCGCTGTGACACCCAGCCGCCCGAGCCGCCCGTGCCACCTGCGTCACCCGAGCCGCCCGAGCCGCCTACGCAGCTGAGGAGCCGAGCCGCCCGAGCCGCCTGTGCCGCTGAGTACCCGAGCCACCCGAGCCGCCCGAGCCGCCCGAGCCGCCCGAGCCGCCTGCGCCGCCCGAGCCGCCCGAGTCACCTGAGGAGCCGAGCTGCTGGCCCTGCGGAGCTGCTGTTGCTGCTGAGCCGGCCAAGCTGCAGTGTTGCCGTGTTGCTGTGCTGCTGAGGTGCCCGACCCGTCTTGTCTGGTGAGACCGTCGACTGCTGTCATGGCTACCCCTAGTGTCCTAGCTTTTGACGCTGAGGGTCGTGCCATTGACTTTGAGGTCTGGGTCGACGACCTGCAGCTGTTCTTGCAGTGCGATAGGGTAGACGACATTTCTCTCTTTGACCTTACCTCTGGCGCCGTCCCTCCCCCTGCTGTTGATGGTGACCCCACTGTTCGCTCCAAGTGGGCCACACGCGATGCTGCTGCACGTCTTGCTGTGCGTCGCCACCTCCCTACCTCTGAGCGTGCACACTTTAGTCAGTACAAGAGTGCTCAGACCTTGTACAACGCTGTAGTTGCGCGCTACTCCTCCCCTGCCACTGCTGCACTAAGCCGTCTCATGCTACCGTACCTCTTCCCTGACCTTGCTGCCTTTCCCACAGTCGCTGACCTCATTACGCACCTCCGCACTAGTGACACTCGCTACCGCGATGCGCTTCCTGCTGACTTCTGCGCCAAGAACCCCCCCCCATGTACATCACTCTCTACTTTATAGTCACTCGTCTCCCTGACTCCCTTCGTGTAGTTAGGGACCACTTTCTCTCGGTCTGTCCCACCACTCTCACTGTAGACCTCCTCGAGAAGTCCCTCCTAGCGGCCGAGAAGAGCATAGTCGCTGTAGAGGCCTCTCGTGGTGACCCTCGCACCCCCATCTTTGAGGGGTGTTCTCCTTCCCCCCTGTTGCCCTCTGTCGCCTCTGCTGCTGCAGCCGACCTCGTTGGTCTTGAGTCGGTCGGTGCGGCGTCTGCCCCTAGCGGGAGACGCCGCCCTGGCAAGGGCAAGGGGGGCAAGGGCGCAGGTGGAGCTAGCGGGGGCGGTGGCGGTGGAGGTGGGGGCGGCGGGGGGAGTGGGGGTGGCGGTGGAGGTGGTGGCGGGGGTGGGGGTACTAGTGGCGGCAGTGGAGGCGGAGGTGGCAGCGGCGGTGGCTGTGGGAGCGGAGGTAGCGGAGGTGGCGGCGGTGGAGGCGGAGGCGGGGGTGGCGGTGGTGGAGGTGGTCGGAGTGGCACTTCGCAGCGGAGCAGCACTGGGGGTGGTCAGCACCAGCAGCATCAGCAGCAGCAGCAGCAGCAGCAGAAGCAGCAGCAGCAGCAGCGTTCTCGCGACGTCCCCACCCCTCAGCAGCTCCGTGAGTGGTACACGCAGCGTCAGCGTGGTGGGGGTTTTGGTCCATGCACCTACGTCCTTCGCACTGGCGACCGCGCTGGAGAGCAGTGTGGGGGTACCCACACCGCCCAGCGCTGCTTTGGCCGCCTGACAGACACTTGGCGCCAGCAGTTCCCGGAGGCCGCGGAGATCCCCCGCTGGGGAGAGCTGTCTAGGGCTGGTGTAGCTATCTTTGATCTTGACTTTGATGCTATCCTTGCTGCCATGTATGCTGTGATTGTTTGTGATGAGGGTGACTGTTACCGGTGTTTCCCGCCCGACCCGGGCATTGGTACCACTGCTCTAGGTGCTAGTGAGGCTACTGCTCTAGGTGCCAGTGCGTCTGTGCTCTCACGTACTGGTGAGTCTGCACTCTCAGGTACTAGTGAGTCTGCGCTCCCAGGTACTGCGTCGGCTTCGGCCTCCCACACCTTCACCCTTGACTCTGGGGCGTCTCGCTCCTTCTTTCGGGACCGCACCACACTCACACCGCTGAGTCGGCTGGTTGCGGTGTCTCTGGCTGACCCCTCTGGGGGTCCTGTCCTGTCTCGCTTCTCCACAGTCCTCCCGTGTCCGGCGGCTCTCTCTGGCACCCTGTCTGGTCTCTACCTCCCCTCGTTCTCCACGAACCTGGTGAGTGGTGCTGACCTACAGGATGCGGGTGTCCACCAGTTCACTCCTGCTCGTCAGCGGGTGACGCACTGCACAGAGGCTAGCACAGGTCGCCACCTGGCTACATTTACACGTCAGCCAGGGTCGAGCTTGTACACACTGACCACTGCTTCTCCTCCAGTTGCTGAGTCTGGTAGGGTCCCTTCGTCTGGTCAGGTGTTTGCTGCAGCATCCAGGTCTGGTCCTGAGTCTGCCCCCTGTTCGTGTCGCCGTCTGTCTCACGAGACTCTCCTCTGGCACCACCGCCTTGGCCACCCCTCTCTGCTTCGGCTCAGAGGCATGGCCTCCCGTCTTCTTGTGTCTGGTCTCCCCCGGTCCCTCCCTCCCCTTCCTCAGGGCCCTGGCCCTGCCTGTGTCCCCTGTGTCGAGGGGCGCCAGCGTGCTGCCCTTCACTCCTCCCAGTTTCCTCCGACAGAGGCTCCGTTGCAAACACTTCACATGGACGTGTGGGGCCCTGCCCGCGTCCGTGGACTAGGTCACGAGCGCTACTTCCTGTTGGTGGTGGACGACTACCCGCGTTACACCACAGTCTTCCCCTTGCGCAGCAAGGGTGATGTCACTGAGGTGCTGATCGACTGGATCCGCGCAGCTCGTCTTCAGCTCAGGCAGAGCTTTGGCTCAGACTTTCCTGTGTTGCGTCTGCACTCTGACAGAGGCGGAGAGTTCTCCTCTGGCCACCTGTGAGCCCACTGTCGTGCACGAGGCATCCGCCAGACCTTCACGCTTCCGGACTCCCCACAGCTAAATGGGATTGCAGAGCGCCGCATTGGCATGGTCATGGACGTCGCTTGTACGTCCATGATGCATGCGGCTGCCCCCCATTTTTTGTGGCCGTTTGCGGTCAGGTACGCGGCGCATCAGATCAACCTCCACCCCCGGGTCTCCAGGCCGGAGACCTCCCCAGCCCTGCTGTGGACGGGGAAGGTTGGCGATGCGTCGGCGTTCTGGGTCTGGGGATCTCGGGCGTTTGTCTGCGACTTGTCTGCGGACAAGCTGTCCCCTCGCGCTGCTCCCTGCGTCTTCATGGGGTTCCCCCTCGATGCCCCTGGGTGGTAGTTCTACCACCCCACCTCTCGCCGTGTTCTGTCCTCTCAGGACGTCACGTTCGACGAGTCGGTACCCTACTACCCCCTCTTCCCCTACCACACTCCGTCCCTCCCCCCACCCCCGCTCTTCTTGGTACCAGGTCCCCCCCCGGTAGACCCTCTTCCCCCTCAGGGTCCTGCCCCTTCAGGTGTGTCCCAGGTAGACGTGGTCGAGCCTGTCGAGGTCACTGGTGACTCTGGTGCTGCTGCGGGTGCTGAGCCTAGGGGTGCTGAGACTGGGGGTGCTGAGCCTGGGGGTGCTGAGCCTGGGGGTGCTGACACTGGAGGTGCTGACACTGGAGGTGCTACGCCTGGAGGTGCTTTGCCTGGGGGTGCTGAGTTCGGAGGTTCTTCGGGTGCTTCCTCTCGCCGAGAGCCACTCTCCCCACAGGAGCTACGTGAGTGGTTTGCCCGGCGCTGGAGGCGTGCTGCTGGTGCTGGAGGCTCTTCGGCTACTGAGGGTGCTGCTGTCGCGGGTCCCAGAGGTGCTCGTACTGGGAGTACTGGAGCTGCTGGGCCTGCGGGTTCGACTGGAGCTGGTGCTGCTGAGGGTGTTGGCGCTCAGACTACCACTGGCGGTCCGGCTAGCGGTGCTTCTGGTGCTGCTGGAGGTTCTGGAGCTGCTGGAGGTGCTGCTGGGGGTTCTGGAGCTGCTGGAGGTGCTGGTGGAGGTGCTGCTGGCGCGGGTACTCCTACTGGGGGTACTGGTACTGTCCCTGCTATTTCTGGCGTCGCCACGCGGCCCCGACCGTACTTCGTTCCACTCCTGCAGCAGGTTCTTGGTCTTACACCTTCTCCGTGTCCTCCTCCTCCTCCCTTAGAGGGTCCACAGCCTATCCTGTCACTGTCACAGCTTCGTTCCCCTTTGCCTGCTCCTTCTCCCTACGCTGGTCCTACTGGAGGTCTTACTGAGCGTCGTGAGCCTGTGTCTCGTCCTGCGTCGCCTGTTCGTGCTGCGCGCGCTAGTGGTCGCGGTTCGCGTCAGCGTCCTCCTCCTGTCCCTGGCACGCACCGGATGTCTCTGCGTCCGTCCACTGCTCCTCCGCGTGCCTCTTTGCCTTCTCCTCCTGAGTCCTCTCTTCCTGCTCTTGCCGACCCGGAGTCGGACTCTCTTCGTGCTGCCAGTCCTACTGTCACGCGTCTCCTTGCTACTGCCGTCACTGACCCTTCTTTCGAGTCCACTGCTGCGTCTACCCTCGTTACTGAGCTCGTCGACTTTGCTGCTCGCTGTCGTCTAGACTACGCTGCTAGTCTTGTCGCTGAGTCTGAGTCTGCCTGTCCTCCGTCCGTCGGGGGTGAGTGTGCCCTTGGCACGGACGTCCTTGAGGACAGGCAGGAGGAGTTCCAGTGTCTGGCCGCCGCTTCACCTCATCTCGTGTCCGTACTGCTCACCCCTGAGGGAGACCCGGATGCACTTGACATCCCGACTCCGCGCTCTTACGCGGAGGCAATAGAGGGTCCCTACTCCTCTCAGTGGCAGGCAGCTATGGATGCAGAGATGGCTTCCTGGAAGTCCACAGGCACCTTCGTTGACGCTGTCCCCCCTCCTGGGGCGAACATCGTCAGTGGCATGTGGATCTTCAGGGTGAAGCGGCCGCCGGGTTCTCCGCCTGTCTTCAAAGCGCGTTACGTGGCTCGTGGCTTCAGTCAGTGGCAGGGAGTTGACTACTTTCAGACCTTCTCCCCCACCCCGAAGATGACCACTCTTCGGGTACTGCTGCACGTTGCTGCTCACCGTGACTACGAGCTGCACTCTCTCGACTCCAGCACAGCTTTCTTGCAGGGCAGCCTGCACGAGGAGATCTGGCTGCGTCGCCCACCTGGCTTCACTGGGTCTTTCCCTCCTGGTACCCAGTGGAGTCTCCGGCGTTCAGTCTACGGTCTCCGCCAGGCGCCACGTGAGTGGCACGACACACTGAGGACTACGCTGGCGGCACTTGGGTTTGCTCCTTCTACTGCCGACCCGTCGCTGTTTCTGCGCACCGACACCTCGCTGCCGCCTTTCTACATCCTCGTGTACGTCGACGACTTGGTCTTTGCCACAGCTGACACTACTGGACTCGCCTACGTGAAGTCCGAGCTGCAGAAGAGACACACGTGCACTGACCTTGGTGAACTGCGCAGCTACCTTGGCTTGCAGATCACCCGGGACAGAGCACGCCGCACCATTACCCTGACTCAGTCACACATGGTGCAGCAGGTCCTTCAGCGCTTCGGCTTCACGTACTCCTCGCCTCAGGCCACCCCTCTGCCTACTCGCTGTCAGAACATATAGCTTACTTGTTTCTGTAGGCTATAGTGGGGTATCCCATAGGGGGTACAACCCAATTAGGGTTTCCTATTTGTACTCACTTCGTTCATAGTCATTCCATTCTCGTTCAATTCTTCTCATGGAATCAGAGCAGGTCCCCTCCTAGGGACTGTTCCTAGGGCCCACCGAAGCGCGCCCCGAGGCGCGCGTTCTTTTTTTTTAGCGACCCTGTGTGTCGCCCCTACCGTCGCGCTCCCGCCGCTCCCTCCTCTGACGGCCGCCCGCCCTAGCGCCCGAGCGCCAACCGCCCTAGCGCCCTGACGGCCGCCCGCCCTAGCGCCCTGACGGCCGCCCGCCCCAGCGCCCGAGAGCCGCCCGCCCTAGCGCCCGAGCGCCGCCCGCCCTAGCGCCCGAGAGCCGCCCGCCCTAGCGCCCGAGCGCCGCCCGCCCTAGCGCCCGAGCGCCGCCCGCCCTAGCGCCCGAGCGCCGCCCGCCCTAGAGCCCTGACGGCCGCTCGCCCTAGCGCCCCGACGGCCGCCCGCCCTAGCGCCCGCGCGCCACTCGCCCTAGCGCCCTGACGGCCGCCCGCCCTAGCGCCCGCACGCGGCCCGCCCTAGCGCCCTGACGGCCGCCCGCCCTAGCGCCCTGACGGCCGGCCGCCCGCCCTAGCGCCCGAGCGCCGACCGCCCTTTCGCCCTTACGGCCGCCCGCCCGCACGCCTGAGCGCCGCCCGTCGTCGCCCCAACGCCCTAGCGCCCGACGCCCGCGAGCCGCCCGTCGCAGCCGCCCGTGAGCTCCCTGAGCCGCCCGCGCCGCCGTCCCTGAGCCGCCTGTGCAGCCGCCCGCGAGCCGCCAGCGAGCCGCCAGTCGCGACACCAGCGCCGCACGAGCCGCCCGAGCCGCCCGAGCCGCCCGAGCCGCCCGAGCCGCCCGAGCCGCCCGAGCCGCCCGAGCCGCGCGAGCCGCCCGCGCCGCCCCAGCAACCCGAGCCGCCCGAGCCGCCCGAGCCACCCGAGCCGCCCGAGCCGCCCGCGCCGCCCCAGCAACCCGAGCCGCCCGAGCCGTGCCGCTGTTCCTGAGCTGTGTTCCTCTGCTGCTGACCTACCCGACTCTCCCAGCCCGGTGAGACTTTCAGCTGCTGCCATGGCCACCCCCAATGTTCTTACTTTTGACGCTGAGGGGAGGGCCATTGACTTTGCCGTCTGGATTGAAGACCTGCAGCTGTACTTACTGTGTGATGCGATAGATGAGGTCTCTCTCTTTGACTTTGTCTCTGGCGCTGTCCCTGCCCCACCTGCTGATGCTGACTCTGCCGTTCGCTCCAAGTGGGCGACCCGCGATGCTGCTGCACGTCTTGCTGTGCGTCGCCACCTCCCTTCCTCTGAGCGTGCCCACTTTAGTCAGTGCAAGACCGCTCAGGCCTTGTACGACGCTGTAGTTGCACGCTACTCCTCCCCTTCCTCCGCTACCCTTAGCCGCCTCATGCTACCGTTTCTCTTCCCTGACCTCGCCTCCTTTCCCACTGTTGCTGACCTCGTTACCCACCTCCGTGCTAGTGACACCCGCTACCGCGCTGCCCTTCCTGCTGAGTTCCGCGCTGCGAACCCTCCTCCCATGTACATCACTCTCTACTTTCTCGTCACCCGTCTCCCTGAGTCCCTTCGTGTCGTTAGGGACCAGTTTCTCTCTGTCTGTCCCACCACTCTCACTGTCGACCTCCTTGAGGAGTCCCTGCTAGCGGCTGAGAAGAGTATTGTTGCTGTAGGGGCCTCTCGAGGTGACCCTCGCACCCCCATCTTTGAGGGGTGTGGTCCTTCCCCCCTGCTGCCCTCTGTCGCCTCTGCCGCTGCGGCCGACCTCACTGGTTTTGAGTCGGTCGGCGCGGCGTCTGCCCCCAGCGGCAGACGCCGCTCTGGCAAGGGCAAAGGGGGCAAGGGAGCGGGTGGAGCTAGAGGGGGCGGTGGAGGAGGCGGTGGGGGTGGCGGGGGGAGTGGGGGTGGCGGTGGGAGTGGTGGCGGGAGTGGAGGTACTGGTGGTGGCGGTGGAGGCGGAGGTGGCGGCGGAGGTGGTAGCGGAGGAGGCGGTGGGAGCGGTGGGAGCGACGGTCCTGGTGGGGGAGGTGGCGGTGGAGACGGGGGTGGCGGTGGAGGCGGGGGTGGCGGTGGAGGCGGGGGTCGGGGTGGCTCATCCCAGCGGAGCAGCTCTGGGGGTGGTCAGCGCCAGCAGCAGCAGCAGCAGCAGCCGCAGCAGCAGCCACAGCAGCAGCAGCGCTCTCGCACCGTCCCCGGCCCTCAGCAGCTCCGTGAGTGGTACTTGCAGCGTCAGCGTGGTGGTGCGCTTGGTCCCTGCCCCTACGTTCTTCGCACCGGTGACCGTGCAGGGGAGAGGTGTGGAGGCGCCCACACAGCCCGCCGCTGCTTTGGCCGCCTGACCGACGCCTGGCGTCAGCAGTTTCCGGAGGCCGCTGAGATCCCCCGCTGGGGAGAGCTGTCTAGGGCTGGTGTAGCTATTTATGATCTTGATTTTGATGCTATTCTCTCTGCTATGTATGCTGTGACTGGTAGTGATGAGGATGACTGTTACCGGTGTTTCCCGCCCGACCCGGGCATTGGTACTGCCGCGTCAGGTACTGGTGAGGCTGCTGCTCTAGGTGCCAGTGCGTCTGTGCTCTCAGGTGCTGGTGAGTCTGCCCTCTCAGGTACTGTGTCGGCTTCGGCCTCTCACACCTTCACCCTTGACTCTGGAGCGTCTCGCTCCTTCTTTCGGGACCGCACCACTCTCACGCCGCTGAGTCGGCCGGTTGCGGTGTCCCTGGCTGACCCCTCTGGGGGGCCTGTCCTGTCTCGCTTCTCCACTGTCCTCCCGTGTCCGGCGGCCCCCTCTGGCAACCTGACTGGTCTCTACCTCCCCTCGTTCTCGACGAACTTGGTGAGTGGTGCTGACCTCCAGGATGCGGGTGTCCACCAGTTCACCCCTGCTCGTCAGCGGGTGACCCACTGCACGGAGGCGGATACAGGTCGCCACCTGGCTACGTTTACACGTCGGCCCGGGTCGAGCCTGTACACACTGACCACTGCTTCTCCTCCAGGTGCTGAGTCTGGTAGGGTCCTTTCGTCTGGTCAGGTGTTTGCTGCAGCGTCCAGGTCTGGTCCTGAGTCTGCCCCCTGCTCGTGTCGTCGTCTGTCTCACGAGACCCTCCTCTGGCACCACCGCCTTGGCCACCCCTCTCTGCTTCGGCTCAGAGGCATGGCCTCGCGAGTCCTTGTGTCTGGTCTTCCCCGGTCTCTCCCTCCCCTTCCTCCGGGCCCTGGCCCTACCTGTGTCCCCTGTGTCGAGGGGCGCCAGCGTGCTGCCCCTCACTCCTCCCAGTTTCCTCCGACAGAGGCCCCGTTGCAGACGCTTCACATGGACGTGTGGGGCCCAGCCCGCGTCCGTGGACAGGGTCAGGAGCGCTACTTCCTGCTGGTGGTTGACGACTACTCGCGTTACACCACAGTCTTCCCCTTGCGCAGCAAGGGTGAGGTCACTGAGGTGTTGATCGACTGGATCCGCGCAGCTCGTCTCCAGATTCGGAGGAGCTTTGGCTCTGACTTCCCTGTTTTGCGTCTGCACTCGGACAGAGGCGGAGAGTTCTCCTCTGGACTCCTGAGTGCCTACTGTCGTGCGCGAGGCATCCGTCAGACCTTCACGCTTCCGGACTCACCACAGCAGAATGGGATTGCTGAGCGCCGCATTGGCATGGTCATGGACGTCGCTCGTACGTCCATGATGCATGCGGCTGCTCCCCATTTTCTGTGGCCGTTTGCGGTCAGGTACGCTGCGCACCAGATCAACCTCCACCCCAGGGTCTCTCGACCGGAGACCTCCCCAGCCCTGCTGTGGACGGGGAAGGTTGGCGATGCGTCGGCGTTCCGGGTCTGGGGATCTCGGGCGTTTGTTCGCGACCTGTCTGCGGACAAGCTGTCCCCTCGTGCTTCTCCCTGCGTCTTCCTGGGGTTCCCCCCCGACGCTCCTGGGTGGCAGTTTTACCACCCCACCTCTCGACGTGTTCTGTCCTCCCAGGACGTCACGTTCGACGAGTCGGTACCCTACTACCGCCTCTTCCCCTACCGCACTCCGTCCCTCCCCCCACCCCCGCTCTTCTTGGTGCCAGGTCCCCCCCCGGTAGTCCCCCTCCCCCCTCAGGGTCCTGCCCCTTCAGGTGTGTCCCAGGTAGACGCGGTCGAGCCTGTCGAGGTCACTGGTGACTCTGGTGCTGCTGCGGGAGCTGAGCCTGGGGGTGCGGAGTCTGGGGGTGCTGAGCCTCGGGGTGCTGTGCCTGGGGGTGCTGAGCCTGGAGGTGCCGAGTCTGGGGGTGCTGTGCCTAGGGGTGCTGAGCCTGGGGGTGCTGTGCCTGGGGGTGCTGAGCCTGGAGGTGCCGAGTCTGGGGGTGCTGTGCCTTGGGGTGCTGAGCCTGGAGGTGCTGCGCCTGGGGGTGCTGTGTCTAGGGGTGCTGAGCCTGGGGGTGCTGAGCCTGGAGGTGCTGTGCCTGGGGGTGCTTCGTCTCGCCGGGAGCCACTCTCCCCACAGGAGCTGCGTGAGTGGTTTGCCCGGCGCTGGAGGCGTGCTGCTGGTGCTGGTGGTTCTTCGGCTGCAGAGGGTACTGCTGCCGCGCGTCCCGCCGGTGCTCGTAGTGTGGGTGCTGGAGCTGCTGGGTCTGAGAGTTCTCCTGGAGCTGGTACTGCTGAGGGTGTTGGCGCTGAGCCTGCCGTTGGCGGTCCGACTGACAGTGCTCCTGGTGCTGCTGCTGGAGGTTCTGGAGCTTCTGGTGGTGCTGCTGGAGGTGCTGCTGGAGTGGGTGCTCCTGCCGGGGCTGCTGGTGCTGTTCCTGCTGTTTCTAGCGTCGCCGCGCGGCCCCGACCGTACTTCGTTCCGCTCCTTCAGCAGGTTCTTGGTCTTACACCTCCTCCTCCTCCCTTAGAGGGTCCGCAGCCTGTCCGGTCGCAGCCACAGCTACAGCCTGCCTCCCCTTTGCCTGCTCCTTCTCCCTACGCTGGTCCGACTGGAGGTCTTACTGAGCGTCGTGAGCCTGCGTCTCGTCCTGTGTCGCCTGTTCGTACTGAGCGCGCTAGTGGTCGCGGGTCGCGTCAGCGTCCTCCTCCTGTCCCTGGCACGCACCGGATGTCTCTGCGTCCGTCCACTGCTCCTCTGCGTGCCCCTTTGCCTTCTCCTCCTGCTTCCTCTCTTCCTACTCTTGCCGACCCGGAGTCGGACTCTCTTCGTGCTGCCAGTCCTACTGTCACGCGTCTCCTTGCTACTGCTGTCACTGACCCTTCCTTCGAGTCGTCTGCTGCGTCTGCCCTTGTCACTGAGCTTGTCGACTTTGCTGCGCGCTGTCGTCTAGACTACGCTGCTAGTCTTGTCACTGAGTCTGAGTCCGCCTGTCCTCCGTCCGTCGGGGGTGAGTGTGCCCTTGGCACGGACGTCCTTGAGGACAGGCAGGAGGAGTTCCAGTGTCTGGCCGCCGCTTCACCTCGTCTCGCGTCTGTACTGCTAGCCCCTGAGGGAGACCCGGATGCACCAGACATCCCGACTCCGCGCTCTTACGCGGAGGCGATAGAGGGTCCCTACTCCTCTCAGTGGCAGGCAGCTATGGATGCAGAGATGGCTTCCTGGAAGTCCACAGGCACCTACGTTGACGCTGTTCCCCCTCCTGGGGCGAACATCGTCAGTGGTATGTGGATTTTCAGGGTGAAGCGGCCGCCGGGTTCTCCGCCTGTCTTCAAGGCGCGTTACGTGGCTCGTGGCTTCAGTCAGCGGCAGGGGGTTGACTACTTTCAGACCTTCTCCCCCACCCCGAAGATGACCACTCTTCGGGTTCTGCTGCACGTTGCTGCTCACCGTGACTACGAGCTGCACTCTCTCGACTTCACCACAGCTTTCTTGCAGGGCAGCCTGCACGAGGAGATCTGGCTGCGTCGCCCACCTAGCTTCACTGGGTCTTTCCCTCCTGGCACCCAGTGGAGTCTTCGGCGTCCAGTCTACGGTCTCCGCCAGGCGCCACGTGAGTGGCACGACACACTGAGGACTACGCTGGCGGCACTTGGGTTTGCTCCTTCTACTGCCGACCCGTCGCTGTTTCTGCGCACCGACACCTCTCTGCCGCCGTTCTACATCCTCGTGTACGTCGACGACTTGGTCTTTGCCACTGCTGACACTGCTGGACTCGCCTACGTGAAGTCCGAGCTGCAGAAGAGACACACGTGCACAGACCTGGGTGAACTGCGCAGCTACCTTGGCTTGCAGATCACCCGGGACAGAGCACGCCGCACCATTACCCTGACTCAGTCACACATGGTGCAGCAGGTCCTTCAGCGCTTCGGCTTCACGTACTCCTCGCCTCAGGCCACTCCTCTGCCTACTCGCCACTTGCTCTCAGCTCTGCCTTCGGATGAGTCCGTAGAGTCGAGTGGCCCGTTTGCAGAGCTTGTTGGCGGCCTCATGTACCTGATGACCTGCACACGACCTGACCTCGCATACCCTCTTAGCATTCTCGCACGCTTTGTTGCTCCTGGGAGACACCGACCAGAGCACATGGCTGCAGCGAAGAGGGTGTTGCGCTACTTGTGCAGTACGTCGGGCATGGGGCTAGTGCTTGGAGGGCGCAGTCCAGTGGTCCTCACTGGGCACGCAGACGCTTCTTGGGCTGACGACCAGGCTACGCAGCGGTCGTCACAGGGTTACACCTTCAGCCTTGGTTCCGGCTCTGTCTCGTGGCGGGCTACCCGCTCGTCTTCTGTTCTCGGCTCCAGTTGTGAGGCTGAGATCTACGCTGGGGCTATGGCTGCACAGGAGTTACGCTGGCTCACCTACCTGCTGACCGACCTTGGAGAGCAGCCTCGTTCTCCTCCAGTCCTGTACGTAGACAACAAGGCCATGCTGGCCTTGTGTCGAGAGCAGCGACTGGAGCACAGAACGAAGCACATTGCTCTCCGCTACTTTCTTGCTCGTGAGCTACAGCAGCGTGGACAGCTGCGACTTGCGTACGTGGCCTCTGAGGCCAACACTGCTGATGTCTTCACCAAGGCACTTGCGCCTTGTGATCATCAGCGTTGCTGCACGCAGTTGGGTCTTGTGCCTGTCTTGCCTCACTTGCTCTCCTCTTGACCTTGCTTGTACCTTCGCATATATATACTCTTGCTCTTGCTTGCTTGACTCTTGTATACCTCTATATATGATCTTGCATGTGAACTGGCCGTGTGGCCTTTGAACTTGTGCTCGGAATGCGTGGTGACTTTGTGATCCACCCTGAGCTTTGCTTTGCTTTGCTTGACTGGTCTTGTGACCCCTTGTTCTCCCCCACTTTGCCTATGGGGGTGTGTCAGAACATATAGCTTACTTGTTTCTGTAGGCTATAGTGGGGTATCCCATAGGGGGTACAACCCAATTAGGGTTTCCTATTTGTACTCACTTCGTTCATAGTCATTCCATTCTCGTTCAATTCTTCTCACTCGCCACTCGCTCTTAGCTCTGCCTTCGGATGAGTCCGTAGAGTCGAGTGGCCCGTATCAAGAGCTTGTTGGCTGCCTCATGTACCTGATGACCTGCACTCGACCTGACCTTGCATACCCTCTTAGCATTCTCGCACGCTATGTTGCTCCTGGGAGACACCGACCAGAGCATATGGCTGCAGCGAAGAGGGTGTTGCGCTACTTGTGCAATACGTCGGGCATGGAGCTAGTGCTTGGAGGGCGGAGTCCAGTGGTCCTCACTGGGCACGCGGACGCTTCTTGGGCTGACGACCAGGCTACGCAGCGGTCGTCAAAGGGTTACACTTTCAGCCTTGGTTCCGGCTCTGTTTCGTGGCGGACTACCCGCTCGTCTTCTGTTCTCGGCTCCAGTTGTGAGGCTGAGATCTACGCCAGGGCTATGGCTGCCCAGGAGCTTCGCTGACTCACCTACCTGCTGACCGACCTTTGAGAGCCGCCTCGTTCTCCTCCAGTCCTGTACGTAGACAACAAGGCCATGCTGGCCTTGTGTCGAGAGCAGCGACTGGAGCACAGGACAAAGCACATTGCTCTCCGCTACTTTCTTGCTCGTGAGCTACAGCAGCGTGGACACTTGCGGCTTGCGTACGTGGCCTCTGAGGCCAACACTGCTGATGTCTTCACCAAGGCACTTGCGCCTTGTGATCATCAGCGCTTCTGCACTCAGTTGGGTCTTGTGCCTGTCTTGCCTCACTTACTCACTTCTTGACCTTGCTTGTACTATCACATATATATACTCTCTTGCTCTTGCTTGCTTAGCCTCTTGTATACCTATATATGTGATCTTGCATGTGAACTGGCCTTTTGGCCTTTGAACTTGTGCTCGGAATGTGTGGTGACTTTGTGATCCACCCTGAGCTTTGCCTTGCTTTGCTTGACTGGTCTTGTGACTCCTTGTTCTCCCCCACTTTGCCTATGGGGGTGTGTCAGAACATTATAGCTTACTTATTTGTGTAGGCTATAGTGGGGTATCCCATAGGGGGTACAACTCAATTAGGGTTTCCTATATGTACTCACTTCATTCATAGTCATTCTATTCTCACACAGTACATCCGGAAATCCTGGCTGGTAACTTAGCGTTCCAGCCAAACTGTACACCGTACAAGTCAGGTTTGACTCAGCAAAACGAAACTGAAGTCCACGTATACACCCACAAAATGCGCAATTATGTATAGTATACCAGTGCTTACAAACGCAAAACGTTACATGCACGTATTCGATGTAATTTCATATCACTATTACAGCAAGCAAGTTACGAAAATTCTGGAGAGACAAATATAGTGTGACTATGTAAAAACTGGGATCAAATTATGTGTTGTTTATTATATCACTAGAATATTTTAATTCTTATGCAATCTTTATTGTCGGTCATATGCAAAATTAGTTTTGTTAAAGTGGATATTAAAATTATTTTACCTTGGTCTAGCTTCATTTCATAATATTCGGAAATATGATTATGAAATTGTAAATTTTTTTTTTCAAATAATTTATTACGATGATATATTTGCGGTTGACATTGTGTGAGTGTTTTTTTTTAAAGGTTTGTTTGATATTTAGGGCTATATGATTGTATTTTGTTTTTGTTTTTGCTACGGATTACAAGTTTGCATTGCGAGGTTTTACGGTCCGGGATTGTAAGCGTCGGTATTATAGACGGAATTGCGCATTCTTGTGATGAGAAACAGTAGTCTTAGGAGCCATAGCTAGGAAAGCCCTAGCTAGGCAAGAACAGTTTAGGCAAAAAGAGGGTTGCACTCTCAAAAGTAGTTAAAACTTAGGTACCAGTTGTGAAGCAAGGAAGACAGGAATGAAATGACTAAGGAAAGATTGGGTACAAATACAACCCTAGAAACCCTGTACCCCATATGTGCTACCCCACTATAGCCTACAGCAACTATGTCATATAAATCTGACACACCCCCATAGGCAAAGTGGGGGAGAATAAGGGGTCACAAGACCAGTCAAGCAAAGCAAAGCAAGCTCAGGGTGGATCACAAAGTCACCACACAGTCCGAGCACAAGAGCAGGGCCAGAGGCCAGTTCACATGCAGGAGTACAGACATATATATAAAACTAGACAAGCAAGAGCAGGTATATATATATGTCACAGTACAAGTGAAGTCAAGAGGAGAGCAAGTGAGGCAAGACAGGCACAAGACCCAGCTGGGTGCAAAAGCGCTGATGGTCACAAGGCGCGAGTGCCTTGGTGAACACATCAGCAGTGTTGGCCTCAGAGGCCACGTACGTAAGTCGCAACTGACCACGCTGCTGCAGCTCACGAGCAAGGAAGTAGCGGAGAGCAATGTGCTTTGTTTTGTGCTCCAAGCGCTACTCTCGACACAAGGCCAGCATGGCCTTGTTGTCTACGTACAGCACTGGAGGAGAACGAGGCGGCTCTCCAAGGTCAGTCAGCAGGTAGGTGAGCCAGCGAAGCTCCTGTGCAGCCATGGCCCCGGCGTAGATCTCGGCCTCACAACTGGAGCCGAGAACCGAAGACGAGCGAGTAGACCGCCACGAGACAGAGCCGGAACCAAGGCTGAAGGTGTAACCCTGTGACGACCGCTGCGTAGCCTGGTCGTCAGCCCAAGAAGCGTCCGCGTGGCCGGTAAGGACCACTGGACTCCGCCCTCCAAGCACTAGCCCCATGCCCGACGTGCTGCACAGGTAGCGCAATACCCTCTTCGCTGCAGCCATGTGCTCCGGTCTGTGTCTCCCAGGAGCAACATAGCGAGCAAGAATGCTCAGAGGGTATGCAAGGTCAGGTCGTGTGCAGGTCATCAGGTACATGAGGCAGCCAACAAGCTCTGCATACGGACCACTCGACTCTACAGACTCATCCGAAGGCAGAGCTGAGAGTGAGTGGCGAGTAGGCAGAGGAGTGGCCTGAGGCGAGGAGTACGTGAAGCCGAAGCGCTGAAGGACCTGCTGCACCATGTGTGACTGAGTCAAGGTAATGGTGCGGCGTGCTCTGTCCCGAGTGATCTGCAAGCCAAGGTAGCTGCGCAGTTCACCCAGGTCTGTGCACGAGTGTCTCTTCAGCAGCTCGGACTTCACGTATGCGAGTCCAGCAGTGTCCGCTGTGGCAAAGACCAAGTCGTCGACGTACACGAGGATGTAGAACGGCGGCAGGGAAGTGTCGGTGCGAAGAAACAGCGACGGGTCAGCAGTAGAAGGAGCAAACCCAAGAGCCGCAAGCGTAGTCCTCAGTGTGTCGTGCCACTCACGCGGTGCCTGGCGGAGACCGTAGACTGGCCGTCGGAGGCTCCACTGGGTGCCAGGAGGGAAAGTCCCAGTGAAGCCAGGTGGACGGCGAAGCCAGATCTCCTCGTGCAGGCTACCCTGCAAGAACGCAGTGCTGAAGTCGAGAGAGTGAAGCTCGTAGTTGCGCTGAGCGGCTATGTGCAGCAGCACCCGAAGAGTAGTCATCTTCGGGGTGGGAGAGAAGGTCTGAAAGTAGTCAACTCCCTGCCGCTGACTGAAGCCACGAGCAACGTACCGTGCCTTGAAGACAGGTGGAGAGCCCGGCGGCCGCTTCACCCTGAAGATCCACATGCCACTGACGATGTTCGCCCCAGGAGGGGGAACCGCGTCAACGTAGGTGCCTGTGGACTTCCAGGAAGCCATCTCTGCATCCATAGCTGCCTGCCACTGAGAGGAGTAGGGACCCTCTACGGCCTCCGCGTAAGAACGCGGAGTCGGGATGTCTAGTGCATCCGGGTCTCCCTCAGGGGCAAGCAGTACAGACGCGAGATGAGGTGAAGCAGTCGCTAGACACTGTAACTCCTCCTGCCTGTCCTCTAGGACGTCCGTGCCAAGAGCACACTCACCCCCGACGGACGGAGGACAGACAGACACAGACTCAGCAACAAGACTAGCAGCGTAGTCGAGACGACAGCGAGCAGCAAAGTCGACGAGCTCAGCGACTAGAGCAGACGCAGCAGTGGACTCAAAAGAGGGGTCAGTGACGACAGTAGCAAGCAGACGCGTGACAGTAGGACTGGCAGCACGAAGAGAGTCCGACTCAGGGTCGGCAAGCGCAGGAAGAGAGGACTCAGGAGGAGAAGGCAAAGGGGCACGCAGAGGAGCAGTGGACGGACGCAAAGACATCCGGTGCGTGCCAGGGACAGGAGGAGGACGCTGACGCGAACTGCGACCACTAGCGCGAGCAGTGCGAACAGGCGACGCGGGACGAGACGCAGGCTCACGACGCTCAGCAAGACCTCCAGTAGGACCAGTGTAAGGAGAGGGAGCAGGCAGTGGAGAGGAAGGCTCCAGCAGGGACTGCGACTGGACAGGCGGTGGACCCTCTACTGGAGGAGAAAGACCAAGAACCTGCTGCAGGAGCGGAACGAAGTACGGCCGAGGCCGCGCGGCAGCTCCAGACGCAGCAGGGACAGCACCAGCACCCTCAGCGACAGCACCAGCGCCACCCACACCTCCAGCGGCAGGACCAACAGAAGTAGGCTCAGCACCAGCGCCCGCAGCAGCTCCAGCTCCAGGAGGACCCGCAGGTCCAGCAGCTCCGGGACCGGCAGCACCCGCACCCTCGACGGTCGAAGAAGCTCCAGCTCCAGCTCCAGCAGCACCTCCAGACTCAGCAGCACGCCTCCAGCGGCGAGCGAACCACTCGCGCAGCTCCTGTGGAGAGAGGGGCTCCCGGCGAGACGCAGCAGCAGGAGAAACCCCAGGCTCAGCAGCTCCAGACGCAGCACCCCCAGGCTCAGCAGCTCCCAGCTCAGCACCCCCAGGCTCAGCACCTCCAGGCACAGCACCCCCCGGCTCAGCACCCCCAGGCTCCGCACCCTCCGCAGTAGCACCCTCAGGCCCAGTACCCCCAGCAGTAGCACCCCCAGGCTCAGCACCCCCGCGCACAGCACCCCCAAAGTCAGCACCCCCAGGCTCAGCACCCGCAGCAGCACCAGAGTCACCAGTAACCTCGACCGGGTCAACGGCGTCTACCTGGGACACACCTGAGGGGGCAGGAACCTGAGGGGGGGGGGGGGTCTACCGGGGGGGGAACCGGCACAAGGAAGTCCGGGGGAGGGGGGAGGGAAGGAGTGCGGTAGGGGAAGAGACGGTAGAAGGGGACTGACTCGTCGAACGTGACGTCCTGGGAGGACAGAACACGACGAGAGGAGGGGTGGTAAAACTGCCACCCTGGGGCGTCAGTGGGGAAGCCAAGGAAGACACAGGGAGCAGCACGAGGGGACAGCTTGTCCGCAGACAAGTCGCGGACAAACGCCCGAGATCCCCAGACACGGAACACAGACGCATCGCCAACCTTCCCCGTCCACAGCAAGGCTGGGGACATCGCAGGCCGAGAGACCCGGGGGTGAAGGTTGAGCTGATGCGCCGCGTACCTCACCGCAAACGGCCACAGAAAATGGGGGGCAGCCGCATGCATCATGGACGTACGAGCGACATCCATGACCATGCCAATGCGGCGCTCAGCAATCCCATTTTGCTGTGGTGAGTCCGGAAGCGTGAAGGTCTGGCGGATCCCCCGTGCACGACAGTAGTCCCGCAGAAGGCGAGAAGAGAACTCTCCGCCTCTGTCAGAGTGCAGACGCAGAACAGGAAAGTCCGAGCCGAAGCTCTTCCTGAGCTGGAGACGAGCCTCGCGGATCCAGTCGATCAGCACCTCAGTGACCTCACCCTTGCTGCGCAAGGGGAGGACTGTGGTGTAACGCGAGTAGTCGTCAACCACCAACAGGAAGTAGCGCTCGTAACCCTGCCCACGGACGGGGCCTGGGCCCCACACATCCATGTGAAGCGTCTGCAGGGGAGCCTCTGTCGGGGGGAAGTGGGAGGAGTGAGGAGTAGCCCGGAGGCGACCCTCGACACAGGGGACACAGGAAGGTCCTGGCCCGGAGGGGAGAGGAGGGAGAGACTGGGGAAGACCAGAGACAAGGACACGGGAAGCCATGCTCCGAAGACGGGGCAAGGAGGGGTGGCCAAGACGGTGGTGCCACAGGAGAGTCTCGTGAGACAGGAGGCGACAAGAACAGGGGGCAGACTCAGGACCTGACCGGGACGCAGCAGCAAGTACCTGACCCGACGCAGCCACCTAACCAGACGCAGGGACAGGAGGAGACTCAACGGTCAGGGTGTAGAGACTCGACCCCGGCCGACGCGAGAACGTGGCCAGGTGTCGGCCTGTGCGTGCCTCCGTGTAGTGGGTCATCCGCTGACTCGCAGGAGTGAACTGGTGAACACCCACATCCTGCAGGTCCGCTCCACTCACCAAGTTCGTAGAGAACGAGGGAAGGTACAGACCCGACAGGGTGCCCGAAGGGGTAGCCGGACACGGGAGGACAGTGGAGAAGTGAGACAGGACAGGACCCCCAGAGGGGTCAGCAAGGGAGACTGCAACCGGCCGGCCGAGCGGCGTAAGGGTAGTGCGGTCTCGAAAGAAGGAGCGAGAAGCTCCGGAGTCAAGTGTGAAAGTGAGGGAGGACGAGGACGACGCAGTACCTGAGAGCGCAGTCTCACCAGTACCTGAGAGCGCAGACGCACTGGCACCTAGAGCAGCAGCCTCACAAGCACCTAGCGCAGCAGTACCAATGCCCGGGTCGGGCTGGAAACAACGGTAACCCTCATTCTCCTCACTATAATCCACAACATACATAGCAGCAAGGATAGCATCAAAATCAAGATCAAAGATCGGTACACCAGCCCTGAGAAGCTCATCCAAGCGAGGGATCTCACTAGCCCCAGGGAACTGCTGACGCCAGGCGTCCGTCAGGCGGCCAAAGCAGCGCTGGGTGGCGTGGGCACCCCCACACTTCTCACCCGCGCGGTCGCCGGAACGAAGAACGTAGGTGCAGGGACCAGTACCCCCACCCCTCTGACGCCCAGCGTACCACTGACGAAGCTGCTGAGGCGGAGGGATGTCCCGCGGGCGCTGCTGCTGCTGCCGCTGCGAGCGCTGGCCACCACCACCGCCGCTACGCTGCTGGGTACCACCTCGACCAGCTCCACCTCCTCCACCACCACCGCCTCCTCCGCTGCCGCCTCCACCGCCTCCACCTCCGCCGCCTCCACCACCGCCGCTGCCTCCACCACCACCGCTGACACCACCACCACCGTCTCCGCCACTGCTGCCACCACCACCACCACCTCCACCACTAGTCCCGCCGCCACCCCCACTCCCTCCGCCGCCACCGCCGCCACCGCCACCGCCCCCTCCAGCTCCACCCGCGCCCTTGCCCCCCTTGCCCTTGCTGGAGCGACGTCTCCCACTAGGGGCAGACGCCGCGCCGACCGACTCAAGACCAAGCAGGTCGGCAGCAGCAGCAGAGGCAACAGAGGGCAGCAAGGGGGAAGGAGAGCACCCCTCAAAGATGGGGGTGCGAGGGTCACCACGAGAAGCACCTACAGCGACTATGCTCCTCTCCGCTGCTAGGAGGGCCTTCTCGAGGAGGTCGACGGTGAGGGTGGTGGGACAGACTGCGAGAAAGTGGTCCCTGACGACGCGAAGGGAGTCAGGGAGGCGCGCGACTACGTAGTAGAGAGCGATGTACATGGGGGGGGGGGTTCTTAGCGCAGAACTCAGCAGGAAGGGCAGCGCGGTAGCGAGTGTCACTAGTGCGGAGGTGCGTAATGAGGTCAGCGACAGTGGGAAAGGCAGAGAGGTCAGGAAAGAGGTAGGGAAGCATGAGACGGCTCAGTGCAGCAGTGGCAGGGGAGGAGTAGCGCGCAACTACAGCGTCGTACAAGGTCTGAGCACTCTTGTACTGACTAAAGTGCGCACGCTCAGAGGTAGGGAGGTGGCGACGCACAGCAAGACGTGCAGCAGCATCGCGGGTGGCCCACTTAGAGCGGACAGCGGGATCAGCATCAGCAGCAGGAGCAGGAGTGGCGCCAGAGGTGAGATCAAAGAGAGAAAGGTCGTCAGCCCTGTCGCACTGTAAGAACAGCTGCAGGTCGTCTAACCAGACCTCAAAATCAATGGCGCGACCCTCAGCGTCAAAAGCTAGGACACTAGGGGTAGCCATGGCGACGACAGCGACGCAGTGCAAGCAGTAGGGAAAGAGCTCGCAGTGTCAGTGGGACTGTGCTCACCAGGCAGGGCAGGTCGTGCAGCTATGCAGAAAGGCGGCTCAGCGACCGGGCGGCTCGGGTGCAGGGCGGCTCGGCTGCTGGGCGGCTCGGGCGCAGGGCGGCTCGGCTCCCGGGCGGCTCGGCGGCTGGGCGGCTCGGGTGCAGGGCGGCTCGGCTCCCGGGCGGCTCGGCGGCAGGGCGGCTCGGGTCCCGGGCGGCTCGGCGTCGGGCGGCTCGGCTCACGGGCGGTTCGGCTGCTGGGGCGGCTCGGCCGGGAGATGCAGGGGCGGGGCCGTCAGGTGCAGCGGCGGGTCGACCGGTGCAGTGGCGGGCCGGCAGGTGCAGCGGCGGGCCGGCAGGTGCAGCGGCGGGCCGGCAGGTGCAGGCGGCGGGCCGTAGGGTGCAGCGGCGGGCCGTAGGGTGCAGCGGCGGGCCGGCAGGTGCAGCGGCGAGGCCGTCAGAGGCGGCGGGCCGGCAGGTGCAGCGGCGAGGCCGTCAGAGGCGGCGGGCCGCTGGGTGCAGTGGCGGGCCGGCAGGTGCAGCGGCGGGCCGGCAGGAGCAGCGGCGGGCCGGCAGGGGAGGCGGCGGAGCCGCGTTAGGGGAGGCGGCAGGGCCGCGTCAGGGGAGGCGGCGGAGCCGCGTCAGGGGAGGCGGCGGGGCCGCGTCAGGGGAGGCGGCGGAGCCGCGTCAGGGGAGGCGGCGGGGCCGCGTCAGGGGAGGCGGCGGGGCCGCGTCAAACAGGCGGCGGGGCCGCGTCAGGGGAGGCGGCGGGGCCGCGTCAGGGGAGGCGGCGGGGCCGCGTCAGGGGAGGCGGCGGGGCCGCGTCAAACAGGCGGCGGGGCCGCGATCAGGAGAGGTGGCGGGGCCGCGTCTGAGGGACAGCGGGGCCGCGAGGGAAAAGGCGACCCGAGGGGTCGCTATAAAAAAGGCGCGCCTCGGGGCGCGCTTCGGTGGGCCCTAAAAAAACGGTCCTAAGGCAGGACCCGCTCTATACCATGTGAAGCAAGGAAGACAGGAATGAAATGACTAAGGAAAGATTGGGTACAAATACAACCCTAGAAACCCTGTACCCCATATGTGCTACCCTACTATAGCCTACAGCAACTATGTCATATAAATCTGACACCAGTGTGTTGGGTAGAACGAGAGTTACGAGAGGAAGGGGTCGAGAGAGTTTGACAAAAGAGGATGATTCAATATTGAGCGAGGGTACAAATAGGAAAGAACAAACAAGAAAGGTGCACCACCAAACAGAAACTTCTATGACTGCAGTGTTCTACACTACAGGCAGTTACAAAACAATATATAGAGTTATATATTATTCTGACATGCACTAGCAAGAATGAGGATACAAATAGCAAACCCTAGAAGGGTTGTACTCGCTATAGAGCACCCCACTACAGGCTAGAGCATAACATTCTGACACACCCCCATAGCCAAAGTGGGGTGTAATCAACACAATGAGAAAGCAGGTATAGAGCAAGAGTTTACACAGATAAGCAAAGCTAGAGCTAATCACAGTGGACAAGTGAGGAGGAGGGGGAGCTGTGGGGGAGAGAAGATGGGAGGCGACTGCTGATGCTGCAGACACACAGACGAGCTGCTGGCTCAGTGGCTACCGGAACAGCGCTCCGGACTACTGGAGTAACTGGCCCCGCGGCTAAAAGTAGCGGCAGACGAGCAACGGACCCACGGGCGACTGGCGACTACCTGAGATTGTAGCCTCCGGACTGCTGCTGCTGCTGACGACAAGACTGCTGCCTCCACTCAACCTCCCCCAACTACCCCACACTCTCGGCACACGCCCACTGATCAAACCCTAGCTCCACTCCCACGCACCCCCCTTAAACCCTAAACCCCAGTCTCCCACTCATCCACCCCCCTCAGCGACAGCTGCAGCAGTGGGAGACAAAGGAGGAGGAGGAGAAGGGCATGGCGCGCACAATGGACACCCCCACAACCACCACCCCCACACCCTCCACCCCCAAAACCCTAAAACGGGTGGGATAGGGGCAGGAGCGCGGGGGACGGCGAGGGGAGGGACGGCGCACGACCCCCAGGGCACCAAAACGGACGGGCGGGGCGGGAGGGTGGCGCGCGCGGCTCCCCAGGGCGCCGCGACGGAAGGGCAGGGGGCGGGCGCGGCTCCCCAGGGCGCCGCGACGAACGGGCAGGGGGCAGGCGCGGCTCCCCAGGGCGCCGCGACGGACAGGCAGGGGGCGCACGCGGCTCCCCAGGGCGTCGCGACAAGTAGGGCGGGGCCGCGCGTGCGCCCCAGATCACCGCGACGAGCTGGGCGGGGGGGCGCGCGTGCTCCCCAAGGCGCCGCGACGCGCGCCGCGACGGACGGGCGGGGCGCGCGCAGGCTCCCCAGGGCACGAAACCGCCGCGCGCCTCAGGGCGCACGGCGGGCAGAAAACCGCCGCGCGCCCCGAGCGCACGGCAGAAAGGAGAAAGCGCGTGCCCTAGGCGCGCTAGAAGCAGAACAGCAGCGGAAGTAGTTAGGTGGGGCCCACAGGCCAGGAGCATATAGCTCTGATTCCATGTGAAGAGAAACAGTAGTCTTAGGAGCCATAGCTAGGAAAGCCCTAGCTAGGCAAGAACAGTTTAGGCAAAAAGAGGGTTGCACTAGCAAGAATGAGGATACAAATAGCAAACCCTAGAAGGGTTGTACTCGCTATAGAGCACCCCACTACAGGCTAGAGCATAACATTCTGACAATTCTGTGGGTGTATACGTGGACAGTCAGTTTCGTTTTGCTGAGTCAAACCTGACTTGTACGGGGTACAGTTTGGTTGGAACGCGAAGTTACCATCCAGGATTTCTGGATGCACTGTTCATTACCATTCAGGCGATAATGTTGCCCATCTCGGCAATGCTGGTTACCATGGTGGCGATGAGAAGAAATCTCGGTTACGATTTGGAAACGTGGCTTACCTCACGTTCGATCGAGCTCCATGAGTGTTACCGCTAAGATAAATGCCCACGAAATTATAAGAACTATATTGCAAAAGCTGACATGGCATGCTACAACTACCTCGAAAATTGGTGTTGAGGTGGAAAGCATGTGCTAGTGACTGTTTGTGACTCCACGAAAGTCTTGGGGGTGCCCGAATGTCGGATGGGAAGGGCGGGAAATTCGTGCGGAAAGGGCGCGCACAAAACGCGGTCCATCGAGTCTAGAGAAGATCCGACGTGGCGAGGTCGCTGTAATTTGGGTCGATGAGATTGAGAGAATATCGAGGGTCGATGCGCGTCATTTTGCCCTAAAGAAACTTCAGTTACTGTTAGGACGCCTTGTGGAGTGAGGCGCCATGGCGGGAAATCATACCCGTCGCATGGGGTCGCTCGCGCTGACGGGATTTCGAAGAGGGCTCGTCACAAGGAGTCACAAACCGTTTCCCGCCCCATTTCCCACACCAATCAGCTTTCTTTTAGCCATACAATGTTCAGCATTAGGGCGTGTAACATTAATTGTACCAACCTAGCCATATTCGACCCAGGTCTGGTCATGAGAAAACGATTTGTGTAACGCTTGCACGAATTCCGCCAAACACACTGCGACCGGAGAGCCATTCTGTTCGCGAGTTGTGGGGCACCCACCCTGAATCACCCCCGTGTTTGATCCATGTTTCGGAAGTCGAAGAGAGTGTGAAATAACGGAACACGGAAAGACAAGTGTTTAACAAGGTGGTCATTGTCCGTTCCGATACGACTCCGGGAGAAATTACTGAATGTCATACAATATTTCCATACCCAGGACTGGGTGGTGCAAGTCGCAAAAGTCCGCGAACCAAAATTATATGAAGAATACCCTGACGTATTTAATGTAGTCAGAGTAATATCCACGCAATGCTAATCACTGGGTGTAACCCCAACTAGTTCGCAATCGTCAAAACCATCCAATTGGCATTATTTCTGTTGGTCGGTACAACGTTACACGCCCTTAATCACGCAGCCAGTGTTGGCTGTTGGCACTCTACTATGCGACACTCTTTGGCGTGAATTGCCCCTAACATGTTTAGCACGCATATGACCGTTCACCACGTTTATGCAACGACGCCCGATATCCAGAGTGGGAAGCTGCCCCACGCAGACACCATCCCGCACCCCTAAAACATATGATGGGGGAACATTGGATGGTGTTCGAGTCATGCAGAACACTTGAAGCAATCTCATAGGACATTCTTCACAGAACATCGAGGCAACTGAGCTTCCATTATTTGCGACGCTGTGAGCGCGCCATACGGAACCGACGATTAGGATCCTCCAATGTACCGTACGAGCTTTAAAACCGGAGTCTAATAGGTGTCGAAGTTAGGAAGGTTGGTTGGGAAAAGAGCAGCAACTGGCTCGCGAAATAGGGTGGTGTCGAAACAGGAAGTGAGAAGGTCGCTGTGTGATATACTGTTAGGAAAGTTACCAGATCCCAAATGCAATTCGTGAACCCCTTCGCGTATAATTTCGGATTACCAGCAACTTCATTGGGCAAAATTGTCACCCCTGTCTTCGTTGTAAGTACACTGATTTATGGTCGTGAAAATTGTTCCGACAATTCGCGAAGTTGACTGTCATCTTACCAGATTATTTCCAACCAAAGTTAATCCCGACAGTTCTGGGCTATCTGGAGCCCTGGTTTTAAACGCTGTCTCCCATATTTGAAACGCGTTACCCGCCGACTCTGACGGGCGGCGTAGCTGCCGCGCTGATACAGGTTGATTGTCGTTCCTCTCCGCAGTCCAACGGTTCCGCAACGGGTTACGCGGAGCGGATTGGGGACGGTGAGGGCGTATGACGAGGTGCATTCGTGATTGTAACTACGCTCCTTGGAACAAAGAGGCGTGCGTGGGGACGGAAGTGTGAAACTATGAGCAGAGGAAAATGAATTGACTAAGTCAGAGTTGGGTACAAATACAACCCTAGCAAACTGTACCCCATATGTGCTACCCCACTATAGCCTACAAACATGCATCAGCTATAATAATCTGACACACCCCCATAGGCAAAGTGGGGGAGAACAAGGGGTCACAAGACCAGTCAAGCAAAGCAAAACAAGCTCAGGGTGGATCACAAAGTCACCACACAGTCCGAGCACAAGAGCAAGGCCAGAGGCCAGTTCACATGCAGGAGTAAAGACATATATATAAAACTAGACAAGCAAGAGCAGGTATATATATGTCAAAGTACAAGTAAAGTCAAGAAGAGAGCAAGTGAGGCAAGACAGGTACAAGACCCAGCTGGGTACAAAAGCGCTGATGGTCGCAAGGCGCAAGTGCCTTGGTGAACACATCAGCAGTGTTGGCCTCAGAGGCCACGTAAGCAAGTCGCAACTGACCACGCTGCTGCAGCTCACGAGCAAGGAAGTAGCGGAGAGCAATGTGCTTCGTTCTGTGCTCCAAGCGCTGCTCTCGACACAAGGCCAACATGGCCTTGTTGTCTACGTACAGCACTGGAGGAGAACGAGGCAGCTCTCCAAGGTCAGTCAGCAGGTAGGTGAGCCAGCGAAGCTCCTGTGCAGCCATGGCCCCGGCGTAGATCTCAGCCTCACAACTGGAGCCGAGAACCGAAGACGAGCGAGTAGACCGCCACGAGACAGAGCCGGAACCAAGGCTGAAGGTGTAACCCTGTGACGACCGCTGCGTAGCCTGGTCGTCAGCCCAAGAAGCGTCTGCGTGCCCAGTAAGGACCACTGGACTCCGCCCTCCAAGCACTAGCCCCATGCCCGACGTACTGCACAGGTAGCGCAATACCCTCTTCGCTGCAGCCATGTGCTCTGGTCGGTGTCTCCCAGGAGCAACATAGCGTGCAAGGATGCTCAGAGGGTATGCAAGGTCAGGTCGAGTGCAGGTCATCAGGTACATGAGGCAGCCAACAAGCTCTGCATACGGACCACTCGACTCTACGGACTCATCCGAAGGCAGAGCTGAGAGTGAGTGGCGAGTAGGCAGAGGAGTGGCCTGAGGCGAGGAGTACGTGAAGCCGAAGCGCTGAAGGACCTGCTGCACCATGTGTGACTGAGTCAGGGTAATGGTGCGGCGTGCTCTGTCCCGAGTGATCTGCAAGCCAAGGTAGCTGCGCAGTTCACCCAGGTCTGTGCACGTGTGTCTCTTCAGCAGCTCGGACTTCACGTAGGCGAGTCCAGCAGTGTCCGCTGTGGCAAAGACCAAGTCGTCGACGTACACGAGGATGTAGAACGGCGGCAGGGAAGTGTCGGTGCGAAGAAACAGCGACGGGTCAGCAGTAGAAGGAGCAAACCCAAGAGCCGCAAGCGTAGTCCTCAGTGTGTCGTGCCACTCACGCGGTGCCTGGCGGAGACCGTAGACTGGCCGTCGGAGGCTCCACTGGGTGCCAGGAGGGAAAGTCCCAGTGAAGCCAGGCGGACGGCGCAGCCAGATCTCCTCGTGCAGGCTACCCTGCAGGAACGCAGTGCTGAAGTCGAGAGAGTGAAGCTCGTAGTCGCGCTGAGCGGCAATGTGCAGCAGCACCCGAAGAGTGGTCATCTTCGGGGTGGGAGAGAAGGTCTGAAAGTAGTCAACTCCCTGCCGCTGACTGAAGCCACGAGCCACGTAACGCGCCTTGAAGACAGGCGGCGAGCCCGGCGGCCGCTTCACCCTGAAGATCCACATGCCACTGACGATGTTCGCCCCAGGAGGGGGAACCGCGTCAACGTAGGTGCCTGTGGACTTCCAGGAAGCCATCTCTGCATCCATAGCTGCCTGCCACTGAGAGGAGTAGGGACCCTCTACGGCCTCCGCGTAAGAACGCGGAGTCGGGATGTCTAGTGCATCCGGGTCTCCCTCAGGGGCTAGCAGTACAGACGCGAGACGAGGTGAAGCAGCGGCTAGACACTGGAACTCCTCCTGCCTGTCCTCTAGGACGTCCGTGCCAAGGGCACACTCACCCCCGACGGACGGAGGACAGGCGGACTCAGACTCAGCGACAAGACGAGCAGCGTAGTCTAGACGACAGCGCGCAGCAAAGTCGACAAGCTCAGTGACAAGGGCAGACGCAGCAGACGACTCGAAGGAAGGGTCAGTGACAGCAGTAGCAAGGAGACGCGTGACAGTAGGACTGGCAGCACGAAGAGAGTCCGACTCCGGGTCGGCAAGAGCAGGAAGAGAGGAAGCAGGAGGAGAAGGCAAAGGGGCACGCAGAGGAGCAGTGGACGGACGCAGAGACATCCGGTGCGTGCCAGGGACAGGAGGAGGACGCTGACGCGACCCGCGACCACTAGCGCGCTCAGTACGAACAGGCGACGCAGGACGAGACGCAGGCTCACGACGCTCAGTAAGACCTCCAGTCGGACCAGCGTAGGGAGAAGGAGCAGGCAAAGGGGAGGCAGGCTGTAGCTGTGGCTGTGACCGGACAGGCTGCGGACCCTCTAAGGAAGGAGGAGGAGGTGTAAGACCAAGAACCTGCTGCAGGAGCGGAACGAAGTACGGTCGAGGCCGCGCGGCGACGCCAGAAACAGCAGGAACAGCACCAGCACCCCCGGCAGGAGCACCCACTCCAGCAGCACCTCCAGCAGAACCACCAGAAGCTCCAGAACCTCCAGCAGCAGCACCAGGAGCACCGTCAGTCGGACCACCAACCGCAGGCTCAGCGCCAACGTCCTCAGCAGGACCAGCTCCAGGAGAACACTCAGACCCAGCAGCTCCAGCACCCACAGGACGAGCACCGCCAGGTCGCGTGGCAGCAGCGCCCTCCGCAGCCGAAGAACCACCAGCACCAGCGGCACGCCTCCAGCGCCGGGCAAACCACTCACGCAGCTCCTGTGGAGAGAGCGGCCCCCGGTGAGACGAAGCACCCCCAGGCACAGCACCTCCAGGCTCGGCACCTCCCGGCTCAGCACCCCCAGGCTCAGTACCCCCAGACACAGCACCCCCAGGCACAGCACCCCCAGGCTCAGCACCCCCAGGCTCAGCACCCCCAGGCCCAGCACCCCCAGACTCCGCACCCCCAGGCTCAGCACCCCTAGACTCCGCACCCCCAGGCTCAGCTCCCGCAGCAGCACCGGAGTCACCAGTGACCTCGACAGGCTCGACCGCGTCTACCTGAGACACACCTGAAGGGGCAGGACCCTGAGGGGGGAGGGGGACTACTGGGGGGGGACCTGGAACCAAGAAGAGGGGGGGTGGGGGGAGGGACGGAGTGCGGTAGGGGAAGAGGCGGTAGTAGGGTACCGACTCGTCGAACGTGACGTCCTGGGAGGACAGAACACGTCGAGAGGTGGGGTGGTAAAACTGCCACCCAGGGGCGTCGGGGGGGAACCCGAGGAAGACGCAGGGAGAAGCACGAGGGGACAGCTTGTCCGCAGACAGGTCGCGAACAAACGCCCGAGATCCCCAGACCCGGAACGCCGACGCATCGCCAACCTTCCCCGTCCACAACAGAGCTGGGGAGGTCTCCGGTCGAGAGACCCTGGGGTGGAGGTTGATCTGGTGCGCAGCGTACCTGACCGCAAACGGCCACAGAAAATGGGGAGCAGCCGCATGCATCATGGACGTACGAGCGACGTCCATGACCATGCCAATGCGGCGCTCAGCGATCCCATTCTGCTGTGGTGAGTCCGGAAGCGTGAAGGTCTGACGGATGCCTCGCACACGACAGTAGGTACTCAGGAGGGCCGAGGAGAACTCTCCGCCTCTGTCCGAGTGCAGACGCAAGACAGGGAAGTCAGAGCCAAAGCTTCTCCGAAGCTGAAGACGAGCTGCGCGGATCCAGTCGATCAACACCTGAGTGACCTCCCCCTTGCTGCGCAAGGGGAAGACTGTGGTGTAACGCGAGTAGTCGTCAACCACTAGCAGGAAGTAGCGCTCCTGACCCTGTCCACGGACGCGGGCTGGGCCCCACACGTCCATGTGAAGCGTCTGCAACGGGGCCTCTGTCGGAGGAAACTGGGAGGAGTGAGGGGCAGCACGCTGGCGCCCCTCGACACAGGGGACACAGGCAGGGCCAGGGCCCGGAGGAAGGGGAGGGAGGGACCGGGGAAGACCAGACACAAGGACCCGCGAGGCCATGCCTCTGAGCCGAAGCAGAGAGGGGTGGCCAAGGCGGTGGTGCCAGAGGAGGGTCTCGTGAGACAGACGACGACACGAACAAGGGGCAGACTCAGGACCAGACCTGGACGCTGCAGCAAACACCTGACCAGACGAAGGGGCCCTACCAGACGCAGTACCTGGAGGAGAAGCAGTGGTCAGTGTGTACAGGCTCGACCCCGGCCGACGTGTAAACGTAGCCAGGTGGCGACCTGTATCCGCCTCCGTACAGTGGGTCACCCGCTGACGAGCAGGGGTGAACTGGTGGACACCTGCATCCTGGAGGTCAGCACCACTCACCAAGTTCGTCGAGAACGAGGGGAGGTAGAGACCAGTCAGGGTGCCAGAGGGGGCCGCCGGACACGGGAGGACAGTGGAGAAGCGAGACAGGACAGGCCCCCCAGAGGGGTCCGCCAGGGACACCGCAACAGGCCGACTCAGCGGCGTGAGAGTGGTGCGGTCCCTAAAGAAGGAGCGAGACGCTCCAGAGTCAAGGGTGAAGGTGTGAGAGGCCGAAGCCGACACAGTACCTGAGAGGGCGGACTCACCAGTACCTGAAAGCACAGACGCACTGGCACCTAGAGCAGCAGCCTCACTAGTACCTGACGCGGCAGTACCAATGCCCGGGTCGGGCGGGAAACACCGGTAACAGTCATCCTCATCACTACCAGTCACAGCATACATAGCAGAGAGAATAGCATCAAAATCAAGATCATAAATAGCTACACCAGCCCTAGACAGCTCTCCCCAGCGGGGGATCTCAGCGGCCTCCGGAAACTGCTGACGCCAGGCGTCGGTCAGGCGGCCAAAGCAGCGACGGGCTGTGTGGGCGCCTCCACACCTCTCCCCTGCACGGTCACCAGTGCGAAGAACGTAGAGGCAGGGACCAAGCGCACCACCGCGCTGACGCTGCAAGTACCACTCACGGAGCTGCTGAGGGCCGGGGACGGTGCGAGAGCGCTGCTGCTGCTGCGGCTGCTGCTGTGGCTGCTGCTGCTGCTGCTGCTGGCGCTGACCACCCCCAGAGCTGCTCCGCTGGGACGAGCCACTCCGACCCCCTCCTCCACCGCCACCCCCGCCTCCACCGCTACCCCCGTCGCCACCGCCACCTCCCCCACCAGGACCGTCGCTCCCACCGCTCCCACCGCCTCCTCCGCTACCACCTCCGCCGCCACCTCCGCCTCCACCGCCGCCACTACTACCTCCACTCCCGCCACCACCCCCTCCGCCACCCCCACTCCCCCCTCCACCCCCACCGCCTCCTCCACCGCCCCCTCTGGCTCCACCCGCTCCCTTGCCCCCCTTGCCCTTGCCAGTGCGGCGTCTGCCACTGGGGGCAGACGCCGCGCCGACCGACTCAAAACCAACGAGGTCGGCCGCAGCGGCAGAGGCGACAGAGGGCAGCAGGGGGGAGGGACCACACCCCTCAAAGATGGGGGTGCGAGGGTCACCCCGAGAGGCCCCTACAGCGACAATACTCTTCTCAGCCGCTAGCAGGGACTCCTCAAGGAGGTCGACAGTGAGAGTGGTGGGACAGACAGAGAGAAACTGGTCCCTAACGACACGAAGGGACTCAGGAAGACGGGTGACGAGAAAGTAGAGAGTGATGTACATGGGAGGAGGGTTCGCAGCGCGGAACTCAGCAGGAAGGGCAGCGCGGTAGCGGGTGTCACTAGCGCGGAGGTGGGTAACGAGGTCAGCGACAGTGGGAAAGGAAGCGAGGTCAGGGAAGAGAAACGGTAGCATGAGGCGGCTAAGGGTAGCGGAGGAAGGGGAGGAGTAGCGCGCAACTACAGCGTCGTACAAGGCCTGAGCGGTCTTGCACTGACTAAAGTGGGCACGCTCAGAGGAAGGGAGGTGGCGACGCACAGCAAGACGTGCAGCAGCATCGCGGGTCGCCCACTTGGAGCGAACGGCAGAGTCAGCATCAGCAGGCGGGGCAGGGACAGCGCCAGAGACAAAGTCAAAGAGAGAGACCTCATCTACCGCATCACACAGTAAGTACAGCTGCAGATCCTCGACCCAGACGGCAAAGTCAATGGCCCTCCCCTCAGCGTCAAAAGTGAGAACATTGGGGGTAGCCATAGCAGCAGCTGAAAGTCTCACCGGGATGGGAGAGTCGGGTAGGTCAGCAGCAGGCGGCTCGGGCTGCTCAGGTACCGGGCGGCTCGGCTACTGCGGGGCGGCTCGGCTACTGCGGGGCGGCTCGGCTGCTGCTGGGCGGCTCGGCTGCTGCTGGGCAGCTCGGCTGCTGCTGGGCGGCTCGGCTGCTGCTGGGCGGCTCGGCTGCTGCTGGGCGGCTCGGCTGCTGCTGGGCGGCTCGGATGCTGCTGGGCGGCTCGGCTGCTGCTGGGCGGCTCGGCTGCAGTGCAGTGGCGGGGCCGGGACAAGGCCGGCGGTAGGGCCGGCGGTAGGGCCAAGTAGGAGCCGGCGGCGGGCCGAGTAGGAGGCCGGCGGCGGGGCCGAGTAGGAGCCGGCGGCGGGGCCGTGTAGGAGGCCGGCGGCGGGCCGAGTAGGAGGCCGGCGGCGGGCCGAGTAGGAGCCGGGGCCGGGCCGTGTAGGAGGCCGGCGGCGGGCCGTGTAGGAGGCCGGCGGCGGAGCCGAGTAGGAGCCGGCGGCGGGGCCGTGTAGGAGGCCGGCGGCGGGCCGAGTAGGAGGCCGGCGGCGGGCCGTGTAGGAGGCCGGCGGCGGAGCCGAGTAGGAGCCGGCGGCGGGGCCGTGTAGGAGGCCGGCGGCGGGCCGAGTAGGAGGCCGGCGGCGGGCCGTGTAGGAGGCCGGCGGCGGAGCCGAGTAGGAGCCGGCGGCGGGGCCGTGTAGGAGGCCGGCGGCGGGCCGAGTAGGAGGCCGGCGGCGGGCCGTGTAGGAGGCCGGCGGCGGGGCCGAGAAGGAGGCCGGCGCGGGGCCGCGTAAGGGGCCGAGTAGGAGCCGGCGGCCCGGGGCCGCGTAAGGGGCCGGCTCGGAGCCGCGTAAGGGGCCGGTGCGGGGCCGCGTAGGAGCCGGCGGCGCAGGGCCGCGTAAGGGGCCAGCGCGGGGCCGCGTAAGGGGCAGGCGGCGGGGCCGCAGGGGAGAGGGCGACCCGAAGGGTCGCTAAAACAAAAAAGGGCGCGCCTCGGGGCGCGCTTCGGTGGGCCCAAAAAAAAAATTCGGTCCTGGAGGGACCTAGCTCTATACCATGTGAAACTATGAGCAGAGGAAAATGAATTGACTAAGTCAGAGTTGGGTACAAATACAACCCTAGCAAACTGTACCCCATATGTGCTACCCCACTATAGCCTACAAACATGCATCAGCTATAATAATCTGACAGGAAGAAGAGGACAACTCGAGTGGGAAAAAATATGCGCGAGGCCTCCGGCGCAAGGGACGGCCCTGCTGATTGTGCGGAGGATACGCGCGGGGCGGCGGGGCCTCGGACTTCCGACGGGTGGTTTAAGAGATCGGCCCTGGTAGGCACGGGGGAAGGGGACTGGGGGGGCGATATCGCGGAGGATGGCGAGGGGGGGGGGCGCAAGTGAATGTACGGATGAGGTTGCGGGAGATGTAGAGCCGATGGGCGAAATAACGGCGACGAGCTTGGCAGGAGAAAAACTCACCATGGTTTAGTCGCGACATTCCCCGAGGGGGGAGAGGGAAGCCAGTGCGGAGAATCAAGGGAGGGAAGCGATGAGGTAGGGCAAGTTGAGGAGGGGCGGCAAACGGATCGGAAGAAGGAGGTGCGGAGGTGTAGTCGAAAGCGAGAGGCGGAAAAGCTGCTTCTCCCGGGGCTGTTGGCGCGGAGTCCGCCCACAAGGAGGCGCAGATCTGCTGCTGTTGCCGCTGATGCTGCCTTGGGAGCTGCTGTAGCGACAGGGAAAGGGAGGGGAAGCGGGCCACTGGAAGGAGATGGGAACGGGGAAGGGATAGGGGGGGGCGAGGGGGGGGGCGCAAGGGAATGTACGGATGAGGTTGCGGGAGGTGTAGCAGCCGATGGGCGAAATAACGGTGACGAGCTTGGCAAGAGAAAAACTCACCATGATTTCGTCGCGACATTCCCCGAGGGGGGAGAGGGAAGCCAGTGCGGAGAATCAAGGGAGGGAAGCGATGAGGCAGGGCAAGTTGAGGAGGGGCGGCAAACGGATCGGAAGAAGGAGGTGCGGAGGTGCAGTCGAAAGAGAGAGGTGGAAAAGCTGCTTCTCCCGGGGCTGTTGGCGCGGAGTCCGCCCACGAGGAGGCGCAGATCTGCTGCTGTTTCCGCTGATGCTGCCTCGGGAGCTGCTGTAGCGACAGGGAAAGGGAGGGGAATCGGGCCACTGGAAGGAGATGGGAACGGGGAAGGGATAGGGAAGGAAATTGCGAGGGAGGCAGGAAGTGGGGGAGAAACTTGTAACGGCCCCGAAGACGGGGCAGGGGCAGGGACTAGGAGAGGAAAGGGGCGAGAGGGCGTGACAGAGGGTGTGGAGGAGGGTGGAGGGGTGCTAGGGCAAGCTGTAGCATCAGCGCTAGGTGCATCAATGGTGGGGGGCACAGGAGCAGAGTCCGGCGCAGAGGCAGTACCACGAGCAGCAGCAGCAGCAGCAGCAGGTACGGCTGGCAAGGGTGGTGCTGCTGCTGGTTCGTCTGGACGGGGCCCGGCAAGGGTTACGGCGGGTGCGGGGGGTATAGGGAGAGCTGCGGCGGCAGGTGGGCCAACAGAGGGATCGAGGGAGGAGAGTGCGAAGGAGGCGAGAGGGATTGCGGAGAGGACGGGGAGGACCGAGAATGGGGGGAGGAGAGGCAACGCAGACGCTCGAGGTGCCAAGAGAGGAACACGGCAAGGCTTGGATCGAGGGGCGAACGCAGCGGCGAGCGCGGGGCCGAACGTGGGAGTAAGAACGTGGGCGAACGGACGGCCTCGGGATGAGGGGAAGGCGACGTCTAGGGAGGGAGAGGTGGGTGAAGGGGCTGCGACAGAAGGGATGGGGGCGAGGGCGGCAAAGCGAGAGTTGGGGAGGAGGGTGACGGGTGAGGCAAAGGGCAAGCGGGTTGTGGGAGGGAGGGGTCGTGGCGTTCTATATTCGAAGAGTCCCACGAGCAGCGGACGTGCAGTTGAGGTGGAGACCGAGGGAGGTGGGAGGGGTGAGGAACATATTCGAAAGATCGGGAGAATCGCATGTCAGGAGAAGGGTGAGGGGGGCGTGAGGGAGAGCGCTAGTGAGGAGTTTTGGGGGTGTGAGGCCGATTGTGCGAGCGTGGATGCACACGAGTATGAGGTAGAGTGTGAGGAGGAGGAGGCGTGTGGTGTGATGGGAGAGGCGTGGGGGGGTGAAGAGGGGCGCGGGAGAGGAGAAGGGGGTAATAAACCATGCGGCGGTTTTGTGACTCCGGCACTCCTGAAGACTCGGACAAGAAGGGGACCGAGGGGAGGGATGAGGGACAGGGTGCAGACGGAGTAGGGGTGTGTTCTTCCTTGTAATGTGACCCCTGAAGTTCGGAAGACGCCTTTTGCAGGTGGTCAGAGAGGGAGGGTGAGTGATGGAGGGCGCAGAGAGAAGGGAGTTGAAGATGGGGGTGCTGCGCGGGCGGTATGGCGAGCAGATGGGAAATGTGGAGGGGGGAGCAAGCGGAAGCAAGCAGAGCTGGGGATGGGGGGAGCGGAGGGCGTGGGTTGGGGGGTTGGAAGTAGGGACGAGGAAGCGGGATACGGAGTGGGAGGAGTGGGATTTGTGATGGGGGTGAAGCCACCACGAGCAGTGGGTGCGGGGATTGGGTATGCAAGGGGCGCGGTTTGGGGGGGTGCAACTAGGCAGGATGCAGCATGTGTGGACCTTGTATGGGGTAAACCGGAACGGCATGCAGTATACGGAGATGGAGTGAGAGTTGTGAGGGTGAAGAGTACATCGGAGGTGTTGATTGCAGGAAATGGGTGTGCGAGACCAACTGCTGTTGTTACACGAATTGTCAATGCTGATGGTGCTGCCAAGGTAGCCGACGTGGCCAATGCACCTTCCCCAATTCAGCCTTGTACTGACTCACCACTACCCGCTCCTCCTGCTCCCTCACGTCGCAACTGCTACACCCCCCCTCCTTCTGCCACTTCCTCCCTCGGACCTTCCAACCCACCTCCCTACCAACATTCCCAATGGCCATCCAAAAGAGGACGCAATAACCTACTACACTCTCCGAATCCCAGCCCTGCGCCTCTACGCTTCAACACCCCCGCTGAACGGGGTGCTTCTAACTTTCTACCCCGTATACCCCCGATCAATGCTTCTAGCATTGCGAATCTGAACTTGTCCCGGAGAGGTGCGAGTCCTCCCAACACTCCACCCCATCGTTGGGCTCTCCACTTTCCCTTTCCATCCCCGTACACACCTGTCAGTGTCGTTGTCTCTCATCTTCTGTATCTAGTCAAACCGCACCTGCATCGATTGCCCTCCACCGTGTTCTCTCTTATAGGCCACGTCGGCTATGCTGGAATCTTATAGGCTGTCTTTTTGTCTTGTTGCATTTCCATGCATTCTGCCGTCCCTCGCATGTTACCCGCGTTTGCTCCAACTTTCCCTCATTCCCTCATTCCCCCATTCACTCGGCCCCGTACGCTCCCCATTCCCCCATCTTCCTACTATGCTCTTGCTATATTGTGTTGGTGCAACCCTACGGTTTGCACTCGGCTTGTTGTTCGTGTGCGTGCATGTGTGAGTGTATGGAATGGTATGAGGGCATGGGATAATATATATTTCATGCTTATAATTGTGTGTGAATGTCGAGTCATGATGTCGAGCGTGTGTGTCGAGTCAATAGCGAGTTATCGCTAGACGCGTGTTACGCGGTCGTTTGTGTCTCGCGCGCGGTTTTTATTTTGTCGTGCGCGGTTTCTATTTTGTCCTGTGTTGGACGTTCGGCGTGTCATAGGGGTGTGCAGCAGACCCATCAAGAACTCAAGGATGAGTTTGTGATGAAGAGCCCGAGCCTTGGTGTCAAGCCTCAAGTGATTTCGAAGCTCGCCAAAAAGGGTACACCTCAAGATATTGAAGATAGTTACATTACTTTGTGTAGTGTAACATTTCACTTGGTGTAGGCCCTAGTGAAAGGTAGTTTCGAGACCCTTCGTGGTTGGGGACAGTGTGGCACTGTTCCACATCACTGTACCTCGGCTCTTGGGGTTTGTAGGAGCTGGGAGTCATTCCCAACTCGTAACTCTTCCTATCTTGTGTTCTAAGACTATAGTGGCTGCCATAGTGCCGTTCGTTCAAACTGACGTTGTGTCGTCAATACTTGGTGAAATCGTGCGATCTAAATTGCCTATTGCAGGCGACAATAAAACGCTCCAGATCCAAGTTGAATCAAGTCATTTAAAGCAGTGACCAGAACGCTATGAACGTTTCAATCCGCAGTGCAGAAATCCGGCTGTGCACTCTATCTTTCGTTTTAGGCACATTGGAGCCTATTATGACTATAACATGTGCTCGGCTCGAGACACTTTATATGGACTGCCCTCTCCGTCTCAAAGCCATTCCGCCTTCCATCGGCGGTCTTACTGGTCTCACGGACCTGCACATCATTGCAAGCAGCGTCACTCACCTCCCTGACAGTATCGCCTCGCTACAGTCACCCGAATTCCTTGTGCTGCGCATGCACTCCAGTAACCCCCCATCCGCTGCCCTGCTTCCCCCCATCAACTGGCTTGTTGGACGAACAAACTGATTGGACCAGCTAATAAGCTGTTCCAACAAGACGGTTGGACCAACTGGGCAGTTGGTCCAACACAAATTCGCACCCATCACCTCTCCTCTCCTCTCCTCGGGACAGTGCAATGGGTAAGCGTGTTAGAGGACGACGTAGGCGTCGACGATGACGAGCACCTTATTTGGGACATGCAAGTACTCTTAGGGCGAGTTCAAAGGCGAATCAGTATGTGTGGATGCCAGGCCTTGTCGTTTGCTTGCCTGTGCAGATGGTACTATGGATTCCTCAAGAAGCGACATCAACTGGCTTGTTGGACGAACAAAACGGTAGGACCAGCTGATAAGCTGTTCCAACAAGCCTGTTGGACCAACTGGGCAGTTGGTCCAACACAAATTCGCACCCATCACCTCTCCTTTCCTCTCCTCGAGACAGTGCTATGGGTAAGCGTATTAGAGAACGACGTAGGCGTTGACGAAGACGAGCACCTTATTTGGGACATGCAAGTACTCTTAGGGCGACTACAAAGGCGACTCACTACGTGGGGATGCCAGGCCTTGTCGTTTGTTTGCCTGTGCGGATGGTACTATGGGTTCCTCAAGAAGCGACATCAACTGGCTTGTTGGACGAACAAACCGGTAGGACCAGCTGATAAGCTGTTCCGACAAGCCAGTTGGACCAACTGGGCAGTTGGTCCAACACAAATTCGCACCCATCACCTCTCCTCTCCTCTCCTCGGGATAGTGCAATGGGTAAGCGTGTTAGAGGACGACGTAGGCGTCGAAGATGACGAGCACCTTATTCGGGACATGCAGGTACTCTTAGGGCGAGTTCAAAGGCAAATCAGTACGTGTGGATGCCAAGCCTTGTCGTTTGCTTGCCTGTGCGGATGGTACTATGGATTCCTCAAGAAGCGACATCAACTGGCTTGTTGGACGAACAAACCGGTTGGACCTGCTGATAAGCTGTTCCAATAAGCCGGTTGGACCAACTGGGCAGTTGGTCCAACACAAATTTGTCAGAACATTATAGCTTACTTATTTGTGTAGGCTATAGTGGGGTATCCCATAGGGGGTACAACCAAATTAGGGTTTCATATTTGTACTCACTTCATTCATAGTTCATTCATTCTCGTTCTTTCTTTTCACATGGAATCAGAGCAGGTTCCCTCCTAGGGACTGCTTCTAGGGCCCACCGAAGCGCGCCCCGAGGCGCGTTTTCCTTTTTTTTTAGCGACCCGTTGTGTCGCCCCCAGCGGCCCGTCGCGCCGCCCTTCCCTTAGCGGCCCCGCCGCCCTTCGATCGCGGCTCCGCCGCGCTTCCTTAGCGGCCCCGCCGCCCTTCGATCGCGGCCCCGCCGCCCTTCGATCGCGGCTCCGCCGCCCTTCCTTAGCGGCCCCGCCGCCCTCTGCTAAGCGGCCCCGCCGCCCTTCGATCGCGGCCCCGCCGCCCTTTGCTAAGCGGCCCCGCCGCCCTTCGATCGCGGCCCCGCCGCCCTCTGCTAAGCGGCCCCGCCGCCCTCTGCTAAGCGGCCCCGCCGCCTTGCTCACGCGGCCCCGCCGCCCTCTGCTACGCGGCCTCGCCGCCGCGTCGCCCGTGCACCTGCCCGTGCACCCGCCCGTGCACCTACCCGTGTGGCCGCCAGTGCAGCCGCCCGTGAGCAGCCTACGAGCCGCCCCAGCCGCCCGTGCAGCCGCCCGTGCATCGCCCGTGAGCCGCCCCAACCGCCCGTGCAGCCGCCCGCGAGACGTCCCAGCCGCCCGTGCGGCCGCCCGTGAGTCGCCCGCGAGACGCCCGCGCCGCCCGAGCCGCCCGAGCCGCCCGCGAGACGCCCGCGCCGCCCGAGCCGCCCGAGCCGCCCGCGAGACGCCTGCGCCGCCCGAGCCGCCCGAGCCGCCCGCGAGACGCCCGCGCCGCCCGAGCCGCCCGAGCCGCCCGAGCCGCCCGAGCCGCCCTTGCCGCCCGAGCCGCCCTGAGGAGCCGATCTTCTGCTCCTGTGGGGCTCCTTCTGCTCCTGGGCCGGCGCAGCTGCTGTGGTGCCGTGTTGCTGTGTCGCTGTGCTACCCGACTCTTCCTGCCCGGTGAGACTGTCAGCTGCTACAATGGCCACCCCCAGTGTCCTGACTTTTGACGCTGAGGGTCGCGCCATTGACTTTGCAGTCTGGATTGAGGACCTGCAGCTTTACTTACTGTGCGATGCGATCGATGAGGTTTCTCTCTTTGACTTTGTCTCTGGCGCTGTCCCTGCCCCTCCTGCTAATGCTGACCCCACTGTTCGCTCCAAGTGGGCCACACGCAATGCTGCTGCACGTCTTGCTGTGCGTCGCCACCTCCCTTCCTCCGAGCGTGCACACTTTAGTCAGTGCAAGACCGCTCAGGCCTTGTACGACGCTGTAGTTGCGCGCTACTCCTCCCCTTCCACTGCTACACTGAGCCGCCTCATGCTACCGTACCTCTTCCCTGACCTTGCTGCCTTTCCCACAGTCACTGACCTCTTTACCCACCTTCGCGCTAGTGACACTCGCTACCGAGCTGCGCTTCCTGCTGCCTTCCTCGCCGAAAACCCCCCTCCCATGTACATCACCCTCTACTTTCTAGTCACCCGTCTCCCTGAGTCCCTTCGTGCTGTTAGGGACTAGTTTCTCTCTGTCTGTCCCACCACCCTCACTGTCGACCTCCTTGAGAAGTCCCTGCTAGCGGCCGAGAAGAGCATAGTCGCTGTAGGGGCCTCTCGTGGTGACCCGCGCACCCCCATCTTTGAGGGGTGTTCTCCTTCCCCCCTGCTACCCTCTGCCGCCTCTGCTGCTGCGGCCGACCTCGTTGGTTTAGAGTCGGTCGGTGCGGCGTCTGCCCCCAGCGGTAGGCGCCGCTCTCGAAGGAGCAAGGGGGGCAAGGGAGCGGGTGGAGCTAGCGGGGGCGGTGGCGGAGGAGGTGGGGGCGGCGGGGGGAGTGGGGGTGGCGGTGGGGGTGGAGGCGGGGGTGGAGGTACTGGTGGCGGCGGTGGAGGCGGAGGTGGCGGCGGAGGTGGTGGCGGAGGAGGCAGTGGGAGCGGCAGGGGCGAGGGTGGCGGTGGCGGCGGAGGCGGCGGAGGCGGGGGTGGCGGTGGTGGAGGTGGTCGGAGTGGCTCGTCCCAGAGGAGCGGCACTGGGGGTGGTCAGCGCCAGCAGCAGCAGCGCTCTTGCGACGTCCCCGCCCCTCAGCAGCTCCGTGAGTGGTACTCGCAGCGTCAGCGTGGTGGGGCGTTCGGTCCCTGCACCTACGTCCTTCGCACCGGCGACCGCGCGGATGAGCAGTGTGGGGGCACCCACACCGCTCGCCGCTGCTTTGCCCGCCTGACCGACGCTTGGCGCCAGCAGTTTCCGGAGGCCTCTGAGATCCCCCGCTGGGGAGAGCTGTCTAGGGCTGGTGTAGCTGTGTTTGATCTTGACTTTGATGCTATCCTTGCTGCCATGTATGCTGTGACTGTTGGTGATGATGGTGACTGTTACCGGTGCTTTCCGCCCGACCCGGGCATTGGTACTGCTGTGTCAGGTGCCAGTGAGGCTCCTGCTCTAGGTGCCAGTGCGTCTGTGCTCTCAGGTGCTAGTGAGTCTGCCCTCTCAGGTACTGTGTCGGCTTCTGCCTCCCACACCTTCACCCTTGACTCTGGGGCGTCTCGCTCCTTCTTTCGGGACCGCACCACTCTCACGCCGCTTAGTCGGCCGGTTGCGGTGTCCCTGGCTGACCCCTCTGGGGGTCCTGTCCTGTCTCCTTTCTCCACGGACCTCCCGTGTCCGGCGGCTCCCTCTGGCACCCTGACTGGTCTTTACCTCCCCTCGTTCTCTACGAACCTGGTGAGTGGTGCTGACCTACAGGATGTGGGGGTCCACCAGTTCACTCCTGCTCGTCAGCGGGTGACACACTTCACAGAGGCTAGCACAGGTCGCCACCTGGCTACGTTAAGACGTCAGCCAGGGTCGAGCCTGTACACACTGACCACTGCTTCTCCTCCAGGTGCTGAGTCTGGTAGAGTCCCTTCGTCTGGTCAGGTGTTTGCTGCAGCGTCCAGGTCTGGTCCTGAGTCTGCCCCCTGTTCGTGTCGCCGTCTGTCTCACGAGACTCTCCTCTGGCACCACCGCCTTGGCCACCCCTCTCTGCTTTGGCTCAGAGGCATGGCCTCCCGTCTTCTTGTGTCTGGTCTCCCCCGGTCCCTCCCTCCCCTTCCTCAGGGCCCTGGCCCTACCTGTGTCCCCTGTGTCGAGGGGCGCCAGCGTGCTGCCCCTCACTCCTCCCAGTTTCCTCCGACAGAGGCTCCTTTGCAGACACTTCACATGGACGTGTGGGGCCCTGCCCGCGTCCGTGGTCTCGGTCACGAGCGCTACTTCCTGTTGGTGGTTGACGACTACTCGCGTTACACCACAGTCTTCCCCTTGCGCAGCAAGGGTGATGTCACTGAGGTGCTGATCGACTGGATCCGCGCAGCTCGTCTCCAGCTCAGGCAGAGCTTTGGCTCGGACTTTCCTGTTCTGCGTCTGCACTCGGACAGAGGCAGAGAGTTCTCCTCTGGCCTTCTGCGAGCCTACTGTCGTGCAGGAGGCATCCGTCAGACCTTCACGCTTCCGGACTCTCCGCAGCAAAATGGGATTGCTGAGCGCCGCATTGGCATGGTCATGGACGTCGCTCGTACGTCTATGATGCATGCGGCTGCCCCCCATTTTCTGTGGCCGTTTGCGGTGAGGTACGCGGCGCATCAGATCAACCTCCACCCCAGGGTCTCCAGGCCGGAGACCTCCCCAACCCTGCTGTGGACGAGGAAGGTTGGCGATGCGTCGGCGTTCCGGGTCTGGGGATCTCGGGCGTTTGTCCGCGACTTGTCTGCGGACAAGCTGTCCCCTCGCGCTGCTCCCTGCGTCTTCCTGGGGTTCCCCCCCGACGCCCCTGGGTGGCAGTTCTACCACCCCACCTCTCGACGTGTTCTGTCCTCCCAAGACGTCATGTTCGACGAGTCGGTACCCTACTACCGCCTCTTCCCCTACCGCACTCCTTCCCTTCCCCCGCCCCCGCTCTTCTTGGTACAAGGTCCCCCCCGGTAGACCCGCTCCCCCCTCAGGGTCCTGCCCCTTCAGGTGTGTCCCAGGTAGACGCGGTCGAGCCTGTCGAGGTCACTGGTGACTCTGGTGCTGCTGCGGGAGCTGAGCCTGGGGGTGCTATGCCTGGGGGTGCGGAGTCTGGGGGTGCTGAGCCTGGAGGTGCTGAGCCTGGGGGTGTTGAGCCTGGGGGTGCTGAGCCTGGGGGTACTGAGCCTGGGGGTGCTGAGCCTGGGGGTGCTGAGCCTGGGGGTGCTGAGACTGGGGGTGCTCCGCCTGGAGGTGCTTTGCCTGAGGGTGCTGAGCCTGGAGGTTCTTCGTCAGGAGGTTCTCCGCCTGGAGGTGCTTCGTCTCGCCGAGAACCACTCTCCCCACAGGAGCTGCGTGAGTGGTTTGCCCGGCGCTGGAGGCGTGCTGCTGGTGCTGGAGGTTCTTCGGCTGCAGAGGGTGCTGCTGCCGCGCGTCCCGGAGGTGCTCGTGCTGTGGGTGCTGGAGCTGCTGGGCCTGAGGGTTCTCCTGGAGCAGGTGCTGCTGAGGGTGTTGGCGCTAAGACTACTGCTGGCGGTCCGACTGGCAGTGCTCCTGGTGCTGCTGGGGGTTCTGGAGCTGTTGCTGGTGCTGCTGGAGGTGCTGCTGGAGGTGCTGCTGGAGCGGGTACTCCTACTGGGGGTACTGGTGCTGTCCCTGCTGTTTCTGGCGTCGCCACGCGGCCCCGACCGTACTTCGTTCCGCTCCTGCAGCAGGTTCTTGGTCTTACACCTTCTCCTGGTCCTCCTCCTCCTCCCTTAGAGGGTCCACAGCCTATCCTGTCACTGTCACAGCTTCGTTCCCCTTTGCCTGCTCCTTCTCCCTACGCTGGTCCTACTGGAGGTCTTACTGAGCGTCGTGAGCCTGCGTCTCGTCCTGCGTCGCCTGTTCGTGCTGCGCGCGCTAGTGGACGCGGTTCGCGTCAGCGTCCTCCTCCTGTCCCTGGCACGCACAGGATGTCTCTGCGTCCGTCCACTGCTCCTCTGCGTGCCCCTTTGCCTTCTCCTCCTGCTTCCTCTCTTCCTGCTCTTGCCGACCCGGAGTCGGACTCTCTTCGTGCCGCCAGTTTCACTGTCACGCGTCTCCTTGCTACTGCTGTCACTGACCCTTCCTTCGAGTCTTCTGCTGCGTCTGCCCTTGTCACTGAGCTTGTCGACTTTGCTGCGCGCTGCCGTCTAGACTACGCTGCTAGTCTTGTCGCTGAGTCTGAGTCTGCATGTCCTCCGTCCGTCGGGGGTGAGTGTGCCCTAGGCACGGACGTCCTTGAGGACAGGCAGGAGGAGTTCCAGTGTCTGGCCGCCGCTTCACCTCATCTCGCGTCTGTACTGCTCGCCCCTGAGGGAGACCCGGATGCACTAGACATCCCGACTTCGCGCTCTTACGCGGAGGCGATAGACGGTCCCTACTCCTCTCAGTGGCATGCAGCTATGGATGCAGAGATGGCTTCCTGGAAGTCCACAGGCACCTACGTTGACGCTGTTCCCCCCCCTGGGGCGAACATCGTCAGTGGCATGTGGATCTTCAGGGTGAAGCGGCCGCCGGGTTCTCCGCCTGTCTTCAAGGCGCGTTACGTGGCTCGTGGCTTCAGTCAGCGGCAGGGAGTTGACTACTTTCAGAACTTCTCCCCCACCCCGAAGATGACCACTCTTCGGGTAGTGCTGCACGTTGCTGCTCACCGTGACTACGAGCTGCACTCTCTCGACTTCAGCATAGCTTTCTTGCAAGGCAGCCTGCACGAGGAGATCTGGCTGCGTCGCCCACCTGGCTTCACTGGGTCTTTCCCTCCTGGTACCCAGTGGAGTCTCCGGCGTCCAGTCTACGGTCTACGCCAGGCACCACGTGAGTGGCACGACACACTGAGGACTACGCTTGCGGCACTTGGGTTTGCTCCTTCTACTGCCGACCCGTCGCTGTTTCTGCACACCGACACCTCTCTGCCGCCGTTCTACATCCTCGTGTACGTCGACGACTTGGTCTTTGCCACAGCGGACACTGCTGGACTCGCCTACGTGAAGTCCGAGCTGCAGAAGAGACACACGTGCACTGACCTAGGTGAACTGCGCAGCTACCTTGGCTTGCAGATCACCCGGGACAGAGCACGCCGCACCATTACCCTGACTTAGTCACACATGGTGCAGCAGGTCCTTCAGCACTTCGGCTTCACGTACTCCTCGCCTCAGGCCACTCCTCTGCCTACTCGCCACTCGCTCTCAGCTCTGCCTTCGGATGAGTCCGTAGAGTCGAGTTGCCCGTATGCAGAGCTTGTTGGCTGTCTCATGTACCTGATGACCTGCACACGACCTGACCTTGCATACCCTCTCAGCATTCTCGCACGCTATGTTGCTCCTGGGAGACACCGACCAGAGCACATGGCTGCAGCGAAGAGGGTGTTGCGCTACTTGTGCAGTACGTCGGGCATGGGGCTAGTGCTTGGAGGGCGCAGTCCAGTGGTCCTCACTGGGCACGCGGACGCTTTTTGGGCTGACAACCAGGCTACGCAGCGGTCGTCACAGGGTTACACCTTCGGCCTTGGTTCCGGCTCTGTTTCGTGGCGGGCTACTCGCTCGTCTTCTGTTCTCGGCTGCAGTTGTGAGGCTGAGATCTACGCCGGGGCTATGGCTGCTCAGGAGCTTCGCAGGCTCACCTACCTTCTGACCGACCTTGGAGAGCCGCCTCGTTCTCCTCCAGTCCTGTACGTAGACAACAAGGCCATGCTGGCCTTGTGTCGAGAGCAGCGACTGGAGCACAGGACAAAGCACATTGCTCTCCGCTACTTTCTTGCTCGTGAGCTACAGCAGCGTGGACAGTTGCGACTTGCGTACGTGGCCTCTGAGGCCAACACTGCTGATGTCTTCACCAAGGCACTTGCGCCTTGTGATCATCAGCGTTGCTGCACGCAGCTAGGTCTTGTGCCTGTCTTGCCTCACTTGCTCACTTCTTGACCTTGCTTGTACCTTGACCTATATATACTCTTGCTCTTGTTTCCTTGACTCTTGTATATCTCTATATATGATCTTGCATGTGAACTGGCCTTGTGGCCCTTGAACTTGTGCTCGGAATGTGTGGTGACTTTGTGATCCACCCTGAGCTTTGCTTTGCTTTGTTTGACTGGTCTTGTGACCCCTTGTTCTCCCCCACATTGCCTATGGGGGTGTGTCAGAGCATTATAGCTTACTTATTTGTGTAGGCTATAGTGGGGTATCCCATAGGGGGTACAACCCAATTAGGGTTTCATATTTGTACTCACTTCATTCATAGTTCATTCATTCTCGTTCTTTCTTTTCACAAAATTCGCACCCATCACCTCTCCTTTCCTCTCCTCGAGACAGTGCTATGGGTAAGCGTATTACAGAACGACGTAGGCGTTGACGAAGACGAGCACCTTATTTGGGACATGCAGGTACTCTTAGGGCGACTACAAAGGCGACACACTACGTGGGGATGCCAGGCCTTGTCGTTTGTTTGCCTGTGCGGATGGTACTATGGGTTCCTCAAGAAGCGACATCAACTGGCTTGTTGGACGAACAAACCGGTTGGACCAGCTGATAAGCTGTTCCGACAAGCCAGTTGGACCAACTGGGCAGTTGGTCCAACACAAATTCGCACCCATCACCTCTCTTCTCCTCTCCTCGGGATAGTGCAATGGGTAAGCGTGTTAGAGGACGACGTAGGCGTCGAAGATGACGAGCACCTCTCCTCTCGGGTGTTGGAACAGGCTTGTTGGAACAGCTTATCAGCTGGTCCTACTGGTTTGTTAGTCCAACAAGCCAGTTGATGTCGCTTCTTGAGGAATCCATAGTACCATCTGTACAGGCAAGCAAACGACAAGGCCTGGCATCCACACGTACTGATTCGCCTTTGTAGTCGCCCTAAGAGTACTTGCATGTCCCAAATAAGGTGCTCGTCTTCGTCGACGCCTACGTTGTCCTCTAACACGCTTACCCATAGCACTGTCTCGAGGAGAGGAAAGGAGAGGTGATGGGTGCGAATTTGTGTTGGACCAACTGCCGAGTTGGTCCAACAGGCTTGTTGGAACAGCTTATCAGCTGGTCCTACCGTTTTGTTCGTCGAGCAAGCCAGTTGATGTCGCTTCTTGAGGAATCCATAGTACCATCTGCACAGGCAAGCAAACGACAAGGCGTGGCATCCACACGTACTAGTTCGCCTTTGCACTCGCCCTAAGAGTACCTGCATGTCCTGAATAAGGTGCTCGTCATCGTCGACGCCTACGTTGTCCTCTAACACGCTTACCCATTGCACTATCCCGAGGAGAGGAGAGGAGAGGTGATAGGTGCGAATTTGTGCTGGACCAACTGCCCAGTTGGTCCAACCGGCTTGTTGGAACAGCTTATCAGCTGGTCCAACCAGTTTGTTCGTCCAACAAGCCAGTTGATGTCGCTTCTTGAGGAATCCATAGTACCATCCGCACAGGCAAGCAAACGACAAGGCCTGGCATCCACACGTACTGATTCGCCTGTGAACTCGCCCTAAGAGTACCTGCATGTCCCGAATAAGGTGCTCGTCATCTTCGACGCCTACGTCGTCCTCTAACACACTTATCCATTGCACTGTCCCGACGAGAGGAGAGGAGAGGAGAGGTGATGGGTGCAAATTTTGGTTGGACCAACTGCCCGGTTGGTCCAACTGGCTTGTCGAAACACCTTATCAGCTGGTCCAACCTGTTTGTTCGTCCAACAAGCTAGTTGATGTCGCTTCTTGAGGAATCCATAGTACCATCCGCACAGGCAAGCAAACGACAAGGCCTTGCATCCACACGTATTGATTCGCCTTTGTAGTCGCCCTAAGAGTGCCTGCATGTTCCATATAAGGTGCTCGTCATCTTCGGCGCCTACGTCGTCCTCTAACACGCTTACCCATTGCACTATCCCGACGAGAAGAGAGGAGAGGTGATGGGTGCAAATTTTTGTTGGACCAACTGCCCGGTTGGTCCAACTAGCTTGTCGGAACAGCTTATCAGCTGGTCCAACCGGTTTGTTTGTCCAACAAGCCAGTTGATGTCTCTTCTTGAGGAATCCATAGTACCATCCGCAAAGGCAAGCAAACGACAAGGCCTGACATCTACACATATTGATTCGCCTTTGTGGTCGCCCTAAGAGTACCTGCATGTCCCAAATAAGGTGCTCGTCTTTGTCAGCGCCTACGTCGTTCTCTAACACGCTTATCCATAGCACTGTCTCGAGGAGAGGAAAGGAGAGGTGGCGGGTGCGAATTTGTGTTGGACCAAGTACCTAATTAGTCCAACAGGCTTGTTGGAACAGCTTATTAGCTGGTCCTACCGGTTTGTTCGTCCAACAAGCCAGTTGATGTCGCTTCTTGAGGAATCCATACTACCATCTGTACACGCAAGCAAACGACAAGGCCTGGCATCCACACGTACTGGTTCGCCTTTGCAGTCGCCCTAAGAGTACCTGCATGTCCCAAATAAGGTGCTCGTCATCGCCGACGCCTACGTCGTCCTCTAACACGCTTACCCATTGCACTGTCCCAAGGAGAGGAGAGGAGAGGTGATGGGTGCGAATTTGTGTTGGACCAACTGCCCAGTTGGTCCAACCGGCTTGTTGGAACAGCTTATCAGCTGGTCCAACCAGTTTTTTCGTCCAACAAGCCAGATGATGTCGCTTCTTGTGGAATCCATAGTACCATCTGCACAGGCAAGCAAACGACAAGGCCTGGCATCCACACGTACTGATTTGCCTTTGTAGTCGCCCTAAGAGTGCCTGCATGTCCCATATTAGGAGCTCTTCATCTTCGGTGCCTACGTCGTCCTCTAACACGCTTACCTATTGCACTATCTCGAGGAGAGGAGAGGTGATGGGTGCAAATTTTTGTTGGACCAACTGCCCGGTTGGTCCAACTAGCTTGTCGGAACAGCTTATCAGCTGGTCCAATTGGTTTGTTCGTCCAACAAGCCAGTTGATGTCGCTTCTTGAGGAATCCATAATACCATCCGCACAGGCAAGCAAACGACAAGGCCTGGCATCCACACGTAATGATTCGCCTTTGTAGTCGCCCTAAGAGTACCTGCATGTCCCAAATAAGGTGCTCGTCTTCGTCAACGCCTATGTCGTTCTCTAACACGCTTACCCATAGCACTGTCTCGAGGAGACGAAAGGAGAGGTGACGGGTGCGAATTTGTGTTGGACCAACTGCCCAATTGGTCCAACAGGCTTGTTGGAACAGCTTATTAGCTGGTCCTACCGGTTTATTCGTCCAGCAAGCAAGTTGATGTCGCTTCTTGAGGAATCCATACTACCATCTGCATAGGCAAGCAAACGACAAGGCGTGGCATCCACACGTACTGGTTCGCCTTTGCAGTCGCCCTAAGAGTACCTGCATGTCCCAAATAAGGTGCTCGTCTTCGTCGACGCCTACGTCGTCCTCTAACACGCTTACCTATTGCACTGTCCCGAGGAGAGGAGAGGAGAGGTGATGGGTGCGAATTTGTGTTGGACCAACTGCTCAGTTGGTCCAACCGGCTTGTTGGAACAGCTTATCAGCTGGTCCAACCTGTTTGTTCGTCCAACAAGCCAGTTGATGTCGCTTCTTGAGGAATCCATAGTACCATCCGCACAAGCAAGCAAACGACAAGGCATGGCATCCACACTTACTGATTCGCCTTGGTAGTCGCCCTAAGAGTACCTGCATGTCCCAAATAAGGTGCTCGTCATCTTCGACGCCTACGTCGTCCTCTAACACGCTTACCCATTGCACTGTCCCGAGGAGAGGAGAGGAGAGGTGATGGGTGCAAATTTTTGTTGGACCAACTGCCCGGTTGGTCCAACTGGCTTGTCGGAACAGCTTATCAGCTGGACCTACCGGTTTGTTCGTCCAACAAGCCAGTTGATGTCGCTTCTTGAGGAATCCATAGTATCATCTGCACAAGCAAGCAAACGACAAGGCCTGGCATCCACACGTACTGGTTCGCCTTTGCAGTCGTCCTAAGAGTACCTGCATGTCCCAAATAAGGTGCTCGTCATCGACGATGCCTATGTCCTCTTCTAACACGCTTACCCATAGCACTGTCTCGAGGAGAGGAGAGGAGAAGTGACGGGTGCGAATTTGTGTTGGACCAACTGCCCAATTGGTCCAACAGGCTTGTTGGAACAGCTTATTAGCTGGTCCCACCGGTTTGTTCGTCCAACAACCCAGTTGATGTCGCTTCTTGAGGAATCCTTAGTACCATCTGCAGAGGTAAGCAAACCACAAGGCCTGGCATCCACACGTACTGGTTCGCCTTTGAAGTCGCCCTAAGAGTACCTGCATGTCCCGAATAAGGTGCTCATCATTGTCGACGCCTACGTCGTCCTCTAACACGCTTACCCATTGCACTGTCCCGAGGATGGGAGAGGAGAGGTGATGGGTGCGAATTTGTGTTGGACCAACTGCCCAGTTGGTCCAACCGGCTTGTTGGAACAGCTTACTAGCTGGTCCAACCAGTTTGTTCGTCCAACAAGCCAGTTGATGTCGCTTCTTGAGGAATCCATAGTACCATCTGCACAGGCAAGCAAACGACAAGGCCTGGCATCCACACGTACTGGTTCGCCTTTGCAGTCGCCCTAAGAGTACCTGCATGTCCCAAATAAGGTGCTCGTCTTCGTCGACGCCTACGTCGTCCTCTAACACGCTTACCCATAGCGCTGTCTCGAGGAGAGGAAAGGAGAGGTGATGGGTGCGAATTTGTATTGGACCAACTGCCCAGTTGGTCCAACAGGCTTGTTGGAACAGCTTATCAGCTGGTCCTACCGTTTTGTTCGTCCAACAAGCCAGTTGATGTCGCTTCTTGAGGAATCCATAGTACCATCTGCACAGGCAAGCAAACGACAAGGCCTGGCATCCACACGTACTGGTTCGCCTTTGTAGTCGCCCTAAGAGAACCTGCATGTCCCGAATAAGGTGCTCGTCATCGTCGACGCCTACGTCGTCCTCTAACTCGCTTACCCATTGCACTGTCCTGAGGAGAGGATAGGAGAGGTGATGGGTGCGAATTTGTGTTGGACCAACTGACCAACTGGCGCCTTGCCCGCTGGCGCCTAACGCGCTGGCGCCTTGCGTGCTGGCGCCTAGCACACTGGCGCCTAGCGAACTGCCGTCTTGTGCGCTGGCGCCATGCGCGCTGGCGCCGTGCGCGCTGGGCCCTTGGGCGATGGCGCCGTGCGCGCTGGCGCCTAGCGCGCTGGGGCCTAGTGGGCTGGCGCCTAACGTGCTGGCGCCTTGTGCGCTGGCGCCTTAAGCGTTGGCGCCTTGCGCGCTGATGCCTAGTGCGCTGATGCCTAGCGCCTTGGCGCCTAACGCGCTGGGGATAAGCGCTCTGGCGCCAGGAGACCGCGTGAAAGCGTGAGAGAGCGCGTGAGAGTGCGCGTGAGACTGTGCGTGAGAGTGTGCGTGGGAGTGCGTGTGAGGGAATGTGAGAGAGCGCGTGAGGGAATGTGACGCTCATAATGAACCCTAAATTTCAGAGTTCCCTAGAAAACAGCTCTGGAAATCCGAGTAGTGAAAATTAAAAAAAAAGCCATGCTTGTGACCATTTGTGTTTCCTGTACTTTCTTATTATCTCTCACTTAGCCTCTGGGGGTGTGCCAAACTACATATTGTTGTTAGACTATAGTGAGGTTAGCCATAGTGAGTATAACATTTTAGGGTTAGCATTTGTACTCACTCACTTGCTACTCATCATCATTTCGCTCCGTATCTCAGCACAACACAACACAACACAACACAACACAACACAACACACAATGCACTTTTATATCATTAGCCATGCTACGACCAAAAAAATATTGCAGGGGTATAGGCAGAGTCGTTTTTAGCGTGCTCAGCCAATATGAGCAAAATATATGTTTTCTTTACGACCCAATGATACAATAGCCTAAATATGTTCGGTAACATCTTGAAGTATGAGAAATAGCACTTTGAGTTAGAAGGGCGTGCATCAGGAGTTGCGAGGTATTTCTATTGACGAGTACGGCGAAAAAACGCAAAACGCGAAGGTCGCTGTCGCGACTTGGCAAGGTGAGGCGACGTGCATTTGTACTTCGCAAAATCTGCTACAAGCCCCCCCCTCCGTTTCTTTCGTTCGCAGCCTCCGGAAGTCCCGTCTTCCTGTCCCCTTCGCTTCGGAAAGCACACTCTCCCGTTTCGACCCCATCCCCCCTCCCCCCCCCCCCCACTTGTACGCCACGCAGCAGCAGCAAGCAACGAGGAAAACTATGGGGCATAGCAGCGTCCCGAGACGCGCTTTCACCGTCACTTACGGTCGACCCAACACACCAACATCGCCATGTCATCCCTTGAAAATCGCGCCCGAAACTAGCACTGGTCAATTTCAGTCTGTTACAAATTTCAGCCCTGATTCAGCCAGCTTCCGGTCACTTTCTCCTGGAATAGTGATATAAAAAATCCTCTCTTCTTCCCAAGCCTGCATCTCGCTGACGGCAGCTGGCGTAAGAACGCGCAGCAGCAGGACACCGATAGTTCCACTCGTAATCGTACCCCGGCACGACATGAAGCGACGCAGCAAGCTTGCAACTCCACAAGGGCCCCACGGTGAGACTAGTGCCACGGGCGACGCCAACTGCGTGGATGTGGCAACGCAGATGGCTGAGTGCTGCTTGGAGGAATTCAGGTCATCGCAGCCAATGCCACGCTCGAGTCAGTGCGCACAGCAGCGCCGTGTCTTGCCTATCTCCGCCCTTTACCTCGCGCCTCGCGTCTTCGGTGGTAATGACGCGTGGGGTGCTGCCGATAATGGTCCAGCCGCTGTTACGCCAAGTGAGCAGATCGTTGCGGCAAGCACGGCGCTGAAGCGCTCCGGCAAGGGTGGCGACGAAAGCGAGGAATGCGACGATAACAAGTTCACCGACGAATCTGACGATAATGTGGGCGATTCGGACGACGAGGCGTCCGTGGCGTCCACTTTCTCGTGCCTATCCAGAAACACGTCAACTTCGTCATTGTCCGATTCGATCGCACAGGCGGCTGGGGACAAGCAGTGTGCTACTGACGACTGTGACACGGAAGTTCGTTTGCCCGACGACCTCTACCCGAAGGAAGCGCGTATAGCATTTTCGGATCAAGACAGCACGCAGCGGGCGACGGGGGCGACCAGCGAGTTCCACCAGCTGCAGCCGCCGCAGGCAAGGCTCGTGCTGCGAGAGTCGTGCATGCAACGGGTCTATGTGCAGCAGGCGATGTTCGTCGAGCACCAGCGAAGGATGCAATGGCTACAGCAGCAGCACATGCAGCAACAGCACTTCCAGAGCGGTATGGCGGGGTGGCAGTCAGCAGGAACGCCTCGGCGAGGTTTCGTTCCCCCACGCCTCCGTCGGCCTCAAGCCTATTGTGGCACGGGAGTGTTCCTGCTTGGAACCGCCAATGGTTGATGCTGACGACTATGGACTTCCTACCGAACCCTAAAAGCGGGATGACATTCAGGCTAGGACTACCGCTATGCTCAAATAAAAAGCCAGAGAAGTCTGTGCTGTGGTGTGGCAGTTGCCTTACCTCCGCACGCTGATGGGAGCACCCACGCCACATCATATTGCGTTGTACTGTAAGGAATTTCCTCGGCATTCCTTACGGAGCCGACTACATCGCGTACAGCAAAACAGCCGATTGTTCGCCCGTTACTGCTAACGGAACTTCGCCGACTTCGCGCGCACTGTTTTGCCAAACCTCGCACTGCTGGCATGGCCGCATCGGCCTACGCTTCGGGACTAGCCCGAGCCTCGCTCCAGCGTAGCACTAGCCAGCTCGCACGCACCGCGTTACCGTTTTGCATGTTTCGCGTATAAATGTTCGCTCATGCCTTCGCTCACATTTTGTACTCGTTTGACACCTTAGTGCAATTCTCGCTACCTCGATTCATTGCACCCGTAACACTTGGTTATCAGAGCCCCTTTCTTTCGGACCGCGCATCTCCGCACACCAGGAAATCAACTTTTGATTTTTCACTCGAAGGGACTCACGCACCTTAGCCCCTAGGAGCCGCTGTCCTCGCGTTCTCTCGTAAACGCGTGCAGCCACGACTGCGCCTAGACTAAGACGAGCCGACGCCCTTCGCCATGGCCGACAATATCGACGTCACCACTCTCACGCAGGAGCGTTTGAACGAGCTGCTGCGACAACTGCACGAAAGCTCCGAGGAAATCGCGGCATTAACGGCAGAACGCTCATCACTGCAACATGACCTCATGAGAGCACAATCTCAAGCACCTGGCACTCCGATTCAACCCGCACCCTCAACATCACAACACGGGAGTGTGGGGCAACCCGCGAGCGCGGCCAGTGATGGCGTCGTCCGCCCCGACGGAGACGACGACCACGGCACGACACACCCCAGAGCGACGCCTGCGGCCCCAAGTCAGCCTCGCGTCACGATTTCGGCACCAACCCACGATTCGGGACTGCCGTCACCGATGCCGCTGAAGCCGCAGCGCCCGCCATGCTTTGACCCGAGTCAACGGGGTGGTCCTACCGTCCAGGCGTGGTTATTCACAATGAATGTTTTCTTCGACGCCAACTACGTCTCGGAGGACTCGGCGAAGATTCGATACGCCGTGTCGTTGCTGCGAGGACCCGCCATGGACTGGTGGCGCGTCATCGTCACGAAGCCGACCGACTACGCGACACTACCGACACGGGAAGGACAAACCGGACCCTGGGCGCCGTCGTACTTCGTGGAGGTGCCCCAGTATCGCACGTGGGACGCGTGGTGCGCAGGTCTGCGCGCTCGATTTGAGCCAATCGCGGCCTCGATCTCGGCGCGACAGAAGCTCCGCACTTGGCGCCAACTCGGTTCCGTCCAGGATTACACGAGCGGATTTCTGGCGCTATGCGAGCAGGTGGGCTACATGCACGAGAGCGAACGCATCGACCGCTACATCGGCGGCCTGAAGCAGGACATCGCTCAGGAAATCCAGCTTCGCGGCGTCACCGAATTTCAGGAAATTCTCGCTATGGCGGAGAAGCTCGACTTCTTTCGCCGACCGAGACCGGGGTCCTACGGAAACAACAACTGGGGACATCGGCCTCGTGGGACGAACGAAAGCGCCACGATACGCGCCGTCGCCGCAAATGCCGCTGCCGCACCGTTCAAAGGGCGCTGCTTTGCGTGCAATCGGCCGGGACATCGCAAGAGCGAATGCCCGGAAAACGCTAAGGGAAAGGGGGAAGCTGAGCAGCAGACACAGACCAAGCAGCAGGGAAACGCTGGAAGTCAGTAGCAGACGGGCCCTCTACTGACAGGTCACGCCGCTCGCCCGACCCAACCGACCCTCACCGAGTGATTGTGCCGGTTCACGCAATCGACCACACCCGGCCGAATAAGGAGGGTACCACGGTAGACAGCCCTATACTGCTCAGTGGGAAAATTGGGACGGACTTAGTTAAAATCTTCGTAGACGGGGGAGCCAGCCACAGCCTCATTAACACTGCTACAGCACGGAAACTGCGACTGCCACTGGACAGATGCTTACCTGAGATCGACGCACGACTGGTAGACGGCACGCCGCTGGCAATACGGGAACGCGTAGACCGAGTCCGGATTCGATGCGGGGGTAACTTCACGTTTAGTCAGGAAATGCTCGCAACGACCCTCGACGGAACCGACATTTTACTCGGGCGTGATTGGCTGCGACGACACAATCCGCGAATTGACTGGACGACGGGTGACTGCACCGTGCGAGTAAACGGTAACAACATCGCCTTACCTCGCTGGGGCTCGCCTGAGTCTTCGTCGGTGCGTGTCAATGCGATCACGATGAAACGCGCTGTAGCGGCCGGAGCTGACGTGTACGCGGTTGACATTCGGGAAGCCGAGGCAGCAGACAAGGGGGGCGATTTACAGAAACTGCTGACCGACGTACCGAGTGACCTGGCGGCACTGTTCAAACAGTACAGTGACATTTTCCCGGACGACTTGCCGACGGGACTGCCACCTCAGCGACCGCACGATCACAGGATAGAACTGGAACCGGGGGCACAGCCAACAGTACAGCGACAGTTCCGACTGACCCAACCCGAACTAGACGAACTGAGGAAGCAGCTCGATTACCTGCTCGAGAAGGAATTCATTCGCCCTAGTTCGTCGCCCTTCGCCGCACCCATACTGTTCACACCGAAAAAAGACGGGGGGTTTCGCATGTGTATCGACTACAGGGCACTGAACAGGGTTACCATTAAATCCCGTTACCCCATCCCACGAGCCGACGAACTGATCGACCAACTGCGCACAGCCCGGGTTTTCTCGAAAATTGACCTCCGGGGAGGCTACCACCAAATCCGCGTTAATCCACCCGACTGCCCTAAAACCGCATTCCGAACACGCTACTGATCCTTCGAATACACCGTCATGCCATTCGGATTGACCAACGCCCCCGCCACCTTCCAAATGACCATGAACGAAGCATTTCGCCCGCTTTTAGATAAGTGCGTCATCGTTTATCTGGACGACATACTGATTTACAGCCCGGACAGAGCACAGCACTTACACGACATCGAAGCAGTTTTTAAAATCCTCAGTGAGAACCGCCTACTGACCAAAGCATCTAAGTGTGAATTTTTACAGGACCGCCTGGAGTTTTTGGGACATGTTATTTCAGCTGCAGGAGTGGAAATAGACCCGAAGAAAATTGCGACGATTCAGGCTTGGCACGCGCCGACCAACTTGACCGAGTTGCAGAGTTTCCTGGGGTTCGTCAACTACGTGCGCCGGTTCGTCCCCGACATGGCGAAGTTGACTGCCCCGTTGACCGACCTGCTAAGGAAGGGGGTTGAGTACACGTGGGGGGAAAAAGAGCAAGCTGCCTTCTCGGCCCTAAAAAATATTTTGTGCTCCCCGCCCGTCCTTCACATTGCAGATCCCCACCGTCCGTTCGAACTCGTCACCGACGCAAGTGACATCGCTGTGGGAGCAGTACTGTTGCAGGACTTCGGGAACGGCCTCCAGCCAATCGCGTACGAGTCCCGCAAACTGCACCCGCCCGAACGTAACTACCCGATACACGACCGCGAGATGCTAGCGATCGTGCACGCGTTCAAAGTTTGGCGGTGTTACCTGGCTGGCGCCGACGTGACAGTACGGACAGATCACCGCTCGCTACAGTACCTCCGCGCACAACCGAATCTCAACCCACGACAGATTCGCTGGTTGGACTATCTCGAGTCCAATTTTCACTACACCGTCACGTACAAAAAAGGAGCATCCAACATCGCCGACGCTCTCACCCGCCCCACCGCCCAACTCCACGCCATCCTACTCGCCCAGACCAACCCGCTTTTAACTGGCCTATTCACCCACGGATACCGCACCGACCCATTTTTCACGACCGGAAATTCACAGCAACTGGCAGAAGCAAAAGGAGTCTATTACGTAAAAACGGGCACCAACCGCATTTGGGTACCCGCGTACTCACTACTGAGGGAGCTGCTACTGCAGGAGGCACACGACGGGATTACCTCGGGACATTTCGGGGTCGAAAAAACGCGACAGCAACTGCAGCGGTATTATTACTGGCCGGAGCTGTTGACCGACGTACAGCAGCACGTGGGCTCGTGCCCGACGTGTCAGGTGATGAAGAGTTCAAGGAAGCGGAAGGCGGGTCAATTGCAGCCGATCCCACCGCCCGAACGCGCCTGGCAGCAAGTAACCATGGACTTCGTCACAGGGTTACCTTCGAACCCTGGGGGTAACGACGCAGTGATGGTCGTCGTGGATAGGCTGACGAAGATGGCACACTTCGCTGCGTGCAAAAAGTCGATCTCAGCCGAGGAGACCGCGCGCCTGTTCATCGCAGCCGTTGTTCGCCTGCACGGGATACCAGCAGCAATCATCAGCGACAGGGACACGAAGTTTACCAGCAACTTCTGGAAGAACCTCTGGGAGCAGTTCGGGACCAGGCTACAGTTCAGTTCGTCGTACCACCCCGAGACCGACGGCCAAACGGAGCGGACGAATCAGACGATGGAGCAGTTGATTCGTGCCACGTGCGACGACCCCACGACCTGGGAGCAGCAACTGCCGCTGATTGAGTTCGCGTACAACAACGCCACATCAGCCACGACGCAGCAGTCCCCGTTCTACCTGAACTATGGGCAAAACCCCACAGTGCCCATGACGCCGAGTCCGGACAACCCAACGCCATGTGCACAACAATTCGCCGAAATCCTGCAAGCTGCCCGCACCAGAGCCGCCGAAGCAATAAAAAAAGCCAACGTCATAGCTAAGCGCAACGCTGATCGCCACCGCCGTCCTGTCACGTACCAATCCGGAGATTACGTGCTGCTCGACACGCAAAATCTGCGACTGCCCGACGTACCAAAATTACGACCGCGCTACTGTGGACCATTCCAAATCAGTCACATGATCACACCCGTCACTGCACACCTACTGTTGCCAACCGACTGGTACATTAGCCCTTCGTTCCACGTCAGCCTACTTCGCCCATACATCCCGACCACAAGCCAACTGCCGCGTCACCGGCCACAATCAATGACTCGCCCTGCATCAGAGCCGGTCATCGAGCCCGAAAAAATTCTGAGCCATCAGATCCGCCACCCCACGGGAATCAGGAGGATTGAATTCCTCGTTCGCTGGAAGGACCGCACGCCAACTGAAGATCGCTGGGTGCCCCTGAGCAACATCGAAAATCACCCTGCCCTGCAAGTGTACCTGAGGAGCCGGGGATTCCGCGATATACACGCACTCGCGTAGCGGAGGGGGCTTCTTTAGGGGGGGGGGTAGTGTAAGGAATTTCCTCGGCATTCCTTACGGAGCCGACTACATCGCGTACAGCAAAACAGCCGATTGTTCGCCCGTTACTGCTAACGGAACTTCGCCGACTTCGCGCGCACTGTTTTGCCAAACCTCGCACTGCTGGCATGGCCGCATCGGCCTACGCTTCGGGACTAGCCCGAGCCTCGCTCCAGCGTAGCACTAGCCAGCTCGCACGCACCGCGTTACCGTTTTGCATGTTTCGCGTATAAATGTTCGCTCATGCCTTCGCTCACATTTTGTACTCGTTTGACACCTTAGTGCAATTCTCGCTACCTCGATTCATTGCACCCGTAACATGTACACAGGGTCTCCCCAATGTAGGTACATAGTGCATACCATCATGTTCTTGGAATGTCAGTAGATAATCTGCCATTATCCAGCTGGTAATCCGTAAGCAAGTTTCCGGCATTCGGGATGTCTAGTACGATTAAAAAGGGGGTGAAGTCATTGCACATGGTACAACTGAAATAATCAGGAAGTTCCAGCAATCAGCATTGCGAATGTCTTGCACAGTAGTTATAGGTAGCAGTCATGAATGATTGGTCATCATAAAGCATCGGATGCAATGAGGACGAGCAGGGCAGTCCATCCGGTAAATGGATGTGCTCCCTTGCCTTTGCCATCCGCTGTATTGTCGTACTGCTCCCAGAAATACCCACTCTCCTCGTACCGTTCCACAATGTTCCTGCCAGCCAGCAAATGGTGGTGCACGGCACGGTGAAGAGCACGGAGAACCAAGGAAAACCCCAAGAGCTTGATAGCTAGTGAAGGCAGTGGGTGGCATTACCTGACGAGGTTGAAGCGCAGCTCCCGGTACAGCTCTGCTGCCCTGCCCCTGTGTGGCCCTGCCTCTGCGGGTGAGTGGGGAAGGGAAGCATGGGTGACGAGGGAGGAAAGAACGGGTCACGAGGGAATGAAGAAGGTCACGAGGGAAGGACTTTGCGAAAGAAGCATGCATATGCGGACGTGTGTGCACATGTGCATGCATGTGTGTGTGTGTGTGTGTGTGTGTGTGTGTGTGTGTGTGTGTGTGTGTGTGTGTGTGTGTGTACAAATGCAGACATTTATGAGTGAGTGTGTGCACACGCCCGTGCACGTGTGTGTGTGTGTGTGTGTGTGTGTGTGTGTGTGTGTGTGTGTGTGTGTGTGTGTGTGTGTGTGTCGCGCGTGCACGTGCGCACACATGTATGTGTGTTCACGCTCACGGCAATGCATGAGTCTGCAGGGTTCCATATATACGTGTACGCATGCACTAGAAATGGAAGGAGGGAGGGGACGGACAACGGTATGCCATGAGAGTCAGAGAGAGATCAGAACCCATCTGATTCAGGATGACGATTCACAGAAGAACCTTGCACAGGGCAAGGTTAGAACTGATGATCGCACTCCTGAGGTCAGCAGCACGGCACACGAGGGCGCGAGCACAAGAGATCAAGGGAGGTGGTGGCCCACCCCGGGGGGTGAGGGCGTACGGGTGGAGTAGAAGCGCAGGGCGGAGAGTGCAAGGTAGTTGATGTTGATCCACACGGGCCCCCGCCAGTACGGCGGGTCGTGCTCCGTGTTGCGCCGCATGTACAGCGCGCTGGGGGAGGGGCGCACGTGCACAGCAGCAGTGGAAGGTTGCGCGGAGACAAGGAGCTGAGCATGGTTGCTGGTGCAGCGAGCATGAGCACGAGCATGGGCATTGACGAGAGCATGGCATGGCATGGGCATGGGAATGGGTATGAACATGGACATGGACATGGACATGGGCATGGGCAAAGGCATGGGCGTGCGCATGAGCATGAGGAGGCGAACTCGTACAATCACATCGATGCTGATACCCGCGCCGAGCTGAAAGATTTGCGCACCGTGGTGCAGCGTATTGAAACGCGTCTTCGTATTTCCGATGAGATCCATGAAACGTTGGCTTCAACGACCAAGAGTCTGCTTGAAGCCGTACACCAACCGAGCTGGTGTACCGAGAACACCATGGAGGTGTGTTCCTTTTGTGTAAGATTATCCGTTTTTCCAGAACTTTACTAATCGTGTTTTGTCCGTGTGTACTCGCAGGAGGCAATGAAGAAGGCGTGTGATGACCTGCTGAAGGGTCCAGACGTCGAAAAGTGCGTCATCTATCCCGTGGAGGAGCTGTTTAAGGATGCCGTCATCAATCACATCACTTTGGAGCCTGACGACCTTGGCAAGTTCAACGACTACTGGAAAAAGGGTGAATGGACTAAAAAATGTTTTGAAGCTTGCAACAGCCGCCAAGGGAAGGTAGGTTTCAATTCATGGAACGCATCCTTCGCGCTACTCACGGACCCCGAGGGTGAGGAGGTTCAAGACGACGTCTAGGCATGGGCGTGGGCATGTGCATGGGCATGTCCAGAGGCATGAGCAAGAGCAGCAGCACCATGGCCGTCGGCATCGGCTGCGGCATGGGCATACAATCTCCCCACCTGTCATCTCCCCACGCCCATGTGTGGAGTGGCACCTGGTGGTGGCGAGGGAGTGTGTCACCTGGTGGTGGCGAGGGAGTGTGTCACCTGGTGGTGGCGAGGGAGTGTGTCACCTGGTGGTGGCGAGGGATCGCAGGCCGAAGGGCGTCCAGAGCAGCTTCTCCTCGCGCAGCGCCTCCAGCTGCTGCCCCAACTCACTCGCGTGCTGCCCATGCCATGGGGGACGGGAGCGGACAGGCAGAGATGGGGCACCGAGATAACACAGCACGAGAGGACGGGCGAGAAAAGGGCAATGGGCGTGGAGGGGAAATAGGTTGGAGTGGCAGGGTGGACGGAATGAAAAGGAGCGGAACGGAACAAACAGCTTACAGGCGGAATCAAGCGCAGCAGCAGTGGGAAGAGTGAGACGTATCCAAAGTGTGGCACGAATCGCAGTGTGGGAGAGCCCTTGACCACGCGGCGCTGCTCCCGTCGCACGCTGTACGTGACGGGGTCCACCGCCTCCACCGCCTCCAACCGCACCTGGTGCCCCCGGGGCACACAACACGGCGCACAGCACGGCACCAAGCAGGGCAGGGACAGGGCAGCGGGCAGGGCGGCAGGCAGGGCATGTGGATATGGATGCGGGGAGATGGACACCTCTTGACCTCCTTTCACCTCCCCTCCGCTCCTCTCACCATTCAACTCAGCCTTCCCATGCATCACCCCTCTGCGCCCGTGCACCACCCCTCTGCGCCCATGCACCACCCCTCTGCGCCCATACACCACCCCTCTGCGCCCATACACCACCCCTCTGCGCCCATGCACCGCCCCTCTGCGCCCATACACCACCCATCTGCGCCCATACACCACCCCTCTGCGCCCATGCACCGCCCCTCTGCGCCCATGCACCGCCCCTCTGCGCCCATGCACCGCCCCTCTGCGCCCATGCACCACCCCTCTGCGCCCATGCACCACCCCTCTGCGCCCATGCACCGCCCCTCTGCGCCCATGCACCGCCCCTCTGCGCCCATGCACCGCCCCTCTGCGCCCATGCACCGCCCCTCTGCGCCCATGCACCACCCCTCTGCGCCCATGCACCGCCCCTCTGCGCCCATGCACCACCCCTCTGCGCCCATGCACCGCCCCTCTGCGCCCATGCACCACCCCTCTGCGCCCATGCACCGCCCCTCTGCGCCCATGCACCGCCCCTCTGCGCCCATGCACCGCCCCTCTGCGCCCATGCACCGCCCCTCTGCGCCCATGCACCACCCCTCTGCGCCCATGCACCACCCCTCTGCGCCCATGCACCACCCCTCTGCGCCCATACACCACCCCTCTGCGCCCATGCACCGCCCCTCTGCGCCCATGCACCGCCCCTCTGCGCCCATGCACCGCCCCTCTGCGCCCATGCACCGCCCCTCTGCGCCCATGCACCGCCCCTCTGCGCCCATGCACCGCCCCTCTGCGCCCATGCACCGCCCCTCTGCGCCCATACACCACCCCTCTGCGCCCATACACCGCCCCTCTGCGCCCATGCACCGCCCCTCTGCGCCCATGCACCGCCCCTCTGCGCCCATGCACCGCCCCTCTGCGCCCATGCACCGCCCCTCTGCGCCCATGCACCGCCCCTCTGCGCCCATACACCACCCCTCTGCGCCCATACACCGCCCCTCTGCGCCCTTGCACCGCCCCTCTGCGCCCTTGCACCGCCCCTCTGCGCCCATGCACCGCCCCTCTGCGCCCATTCACCACCCCTCTGCGCCCATGCACCGCCCCTCTGCGCCCATGCACCGCCCCTCTGCGCCCATGCACCGCCCCTCTGCGCCCATGCACCGCCCCTCTGCGCCCATGCACCGCCCCTCTGCGCCCATGCACCGCCCCTCTGCGCCCATGCACCGCCCCTCTGCGCCCATGCACCGCCCCTCTGCGCCCATGCACCGCCCCTCTGCGCCCATGCACCGCCCCTCTGCGCCCATACACCACCCCTCTGCGCCCATACACCGCCCCTCTGCGCCCATGCACCGCCCCTCTGCGCCCATGCACCGCCCCTCTGCGCCCATGCACCGCCCCTCTGCGCCCATGCACCGCCCCTCTGCGCCCATGCACCGCCCCTCTGCGCCCATACACCACCCCTCTGCGCCCATACACCGCCCCTCTGCGCCCTTGCACCGCCCCTCTGCGCCCTTGCACCGCCCCTCTGCGCCCATGCACCGCCCCTCTGCGCCCATTCACCACCCCTCTGCGCCCATGCACCGCCCCTCTGCGCCCATGCACCGCCCCTCTGCGCCCATGCACCGCCCCTCTGCGCCCATGCACCGCCCCTCTGCGCCCATGCACCGCCCCTCTGCGCCCATGCACCGCCCCTCTGCGCCCATGCACCGCCCCTCTGCGCCCATGCACCGCCCCTCTGCGCCCATGCACCGCCCCTCTGCGCCTATGCACCGCCCCTCTGCGCCCATGCGTCCCCCCACTGACCTTGTCGGTGTGGTTGCCGTAGTCGGCGTAGCGCTGCCTCCTGCCGTCCCAGTGCAGCTGGTGCCGTGGGAAGGGCGATTGCCCATCAGGAGGGGGGGGACACAAACATGGGACGGAGAAGTGAGGGAGACGAAGAGAAGGAGGGTGGATGGGCGAGGGGCGGAAGGGAACGAGAAGAGTGTGGGTGGGGGAGAGATAGTGGGGTGCAGAGTGGGGAGGGTGTTGGGCAGCCAGCTTCTGATTACACCAGCTGGCGTGGCTTCCCTCCAGCCCCCATCCTTACACTGAACCCTTACCCACCCCTTGTCAGTGCCTCACATGACAATCTGCCATCCCCTGTACCTGCCAGCCATGGTCACTCATGCATGCCCCTCCCACTGCAACTGGCTGCTCTCATCTCACCGCCCACCCATCTACCCTCCCACCCATCCACCAATGCATCCACCCACCCGCCCACTGCCCACCCAAGGGGCGTGGGTGCAAGAGGCATGAGCGCGAGGAGAGGGGTACCTCATTGAGGCGCGTGAAGTCCGTGAGCTGCTGGGCTGTCACCTCGTACTCCTGCATTCATGCGGTCACACAAGCATGCACTCATACACGCACACATGCACACATGCACGCACTCATACACGCAAATATCCACACACACACGCACTCATGCATGCACCCATGCACGCACAAAACACACATGCACAGTTGCAGCAAATGCAAGGAGTGGGAGTGAGGTTACTGCAGCGCAGAGGCTGAATAAAGAGAACAGGCCACGTTGCTGCATGCAGCCAACAGGCAGCCACATTGCTGCATGCGGCCAGCAGGCAGCCACATTGCTGCATGCGGCCAACAGGCAGCCACATTGCTGCATGCGGCCAACAGGCAGCCACATTGCTGCATGCGGCCAACAGGCAGCCACATTGCTGCATGCGGCCAACAGGCAGCCACATTGCTGCATGCGGCCAACAGGCAGCCACGTTGCTGCATGCGGCCAACAGGCAGCCACATTGCTGCTGTGATGTGAGGAGACAAGCTCGGCGAGATGGCAGCCCACAATCTCTCTGGCACACGCCCCCTCTCACCTGCACGGCCTCTCGTCTCACCTGCACGTCCTCCCCCACCACGCTGCCTATCTTGGCGATGGCAGCAGCAGCGGTGGCGAGCCAGCAGCGCAGGTCCACATGGCGCTCGTCCTCCGACGGGTGCGACGCACGTGGGTAGTCGTCCAGCCCCGACTGCAAGGTCTGGTGCCAGAGGGGGGGAGGGGGAGGACCGGGGGGACAAGGGCGGGGAGGGAGGGGGAGGACCGGGGGGACAAGGGCGGGGAGGGAGGGGGAGGACCGGGGGGACAAGGGCGGGGAGGGAGGGGGAGGACCGGGGGGACAAGGGCGGGGAGGGAGGGGGACAAAGGGCAAGGCGATGGAAGTGGCTGGGGTGAATGGATGGGTTGGAGTGGGGCGACATGCCGGCAGGGACGTACGGCAGGGCGGGGGGACAGTAAGGGAGCCTGACGAGTGGTGCAGCATTAAGGAAAGGAAACAAGAGATGACAACAAAAATAACCAGCAAGGAGAGCAGCAAGGAGGGCAGGAAGGAGGGCGGGGTGGGACTGGCCTTGGGGTTGAGCTCGCGCACAGTGCTGGCATCCCGCCCCCGCCAGTAGTAGCTTCCAGGCAGCTTCCCTGATCAAAGGCAGAGGAGGAAACAAGGAGGGTGGTGCATGAGAGAGCACAGCTGGCACCTCAACTTTCTTGCAGTGCCGCATGCCACCCACTCACCAACACCTTGGCAGCATGAAGTGCGGCTCACATGCTGTGAGGAGGGGCACTGTTCACATGAAGGGGGCGGCAGGGCAATGGAGCAATGGTGGTGGTGAGGGACCAAGACCCATGTGGGAGGAACCCCCTTCCTCTCACCGCAGCATCCCAGTGTGCCCTTGCATGCCATGCCCGCATTCCACCATCCCAGTGTGCCCTTGCATGCCATGCCTGCATTCCACCATCCCAGTGTGCCCTTGCATGCCATGCCCGCATTCCACCATCCCAGTGTGCCCTTGCATGCCATGCCCGCATTCCACCATCCCAGTGTGCCCTTGCATGCCATGCCCGCATTCCACCATCCCAGTGTGCCCTTGCATGCCATGCCCGCATTCCACCATCCCAGTGTGCCCTTGCATGCCATGCCCGCATTCCACCATCCCAGTAAGGCAGCGGTGAGGTGAGCTTCTGCTGCAACCCCTCTCATAGCGCTGCCCCTCTCATAGCGCTGCCCCTCTCATAGCGCTGCCCCTCTCATAGCGCTGCCCCTCTCATAGCGCTGCCCCTGCCCCTCTCCGCTTCCACCCACACATGTCCATTCGCAAGGTGCGGCGCAGCAAAGTGGAATGAAGAGGCGTGCCTAAGTGCCATCCCACACACAGCTTCCCACATGCGTTCTGCTTTTCACATCTGCCCAGCAGCAGTGAGCCGCCTGCCCTACCACACGCACCGGCCTGGGAGGAGTTGAACCAGCGGAACCACGCCTTGAGGCGCGGCAAGCATGCATGCAGGAACGACACCCGTTCACACCCCTCCGCCTCCCCGCCTCCTGCCCCCGCTCCCTCTCCCCCCCTCTCCTTCGGCACAAACGACCCGTTTGGCAGCCGATGACACGTGGCAGCACTGCGAGCTGCCAAATCAGCCATCTCTGTGGAGAGATGGGTGATAAGGTGAGAGGGAAACGGATTTCTGGGAGGCAATAACAAGGTAGCGAACAGCAAGACCAGCATCCAAGGTTCGTGCATCCAAGGTCCGTGCATCCAAGGTTCGTGCATCCAAGGTTCGTGCATCCATGGCAGCACAGCAAAGGCCATGACAAGCGCAAGCTATGTAGGTGGTGAAGTCCAGAGCAGGCAGACATGGAGAGCATACGGCAGTCAGAGAGCAAGATGTGCTGAAGAGCATTGATTCATAGCAATAGAGTCCGCCGAGGGGATGGGACGGGGTCGTTTGGTACGAGTGAGAAGGAGAACGAGGGCGAAATGCACTTGGAGTGCATACCAGTGAGAGGCAGGAAGAGCGTGGGCGGGTTGCCATTGGTCACATGCTGCTCTATGAACTCCTCCGGTACCTTGCTGCCCTTGCCATGGGGGAATGGAGGGTTGGGGGAGAGGGAGTGGGAAGCATTCAGAGGTGAGATGGCAAGCATGAGGACCAACCGGGAGTGAGCAGCAGTGGCGATGCATCCCCACGCCCCCCTCACCTGCGCGCCTCATCCCCACGCCCCCCTCACCTGCGCGCCTCATCCCCCTGCCCCCTCACCTGCGCGCCTCATCCCCCTGCCCCCTCACCTGCGCGCCTCATCCCCCAGGATCTGTTCTCGGGGGATCCAGCCGTCCACATTGAGCAGGTCCAGCCAGTGCCCCACCGCGTCCATCGCCATGCGCTCGTCCCACCGCCTGCCCCCATGCCATACCGTGCCGTCATGCCATGAAATGCACACACAGGGGGGTGGAAGAAAAGGGAGGACATCCATGGGCATGGTGCGCCGCGTGCCTGGCGCCTGAGTGCGACTCGGAGCGATTGACTGGAGAACCACCTGAGGGTGAGCTGGTGGAAGCCCTTAAAGCCACCTGGGCACCACCTTACAGTCAACTGATCCCGAACTGCTGGGGGGCCCTGAAGCCACCTGAGAGGCACCTGAGGATCACCTAAGCAAAAGCTTGTGGAAGCCCATAAAGGCACCTGAGGGCCACCTAAGAGTCACCTGAGGGCCACCTGAAGATCACCTGAGGGCCACCTGAAGGTGACCTGAGGGCCACCTGAAGGTGACCTGAGGGCCACCTGAAGGTTACCTGAGGGCCACCTGAAGGTGACCTGAGGGCCACCTGAAGGTGACCTGAGGGCCACCTGAAGGTTACCTGAGGGCCACCTGAAGGTGACCTGAGGGCCACCTGAAGGTGACCTGAGGGCCACCTGAAGGTTACCTGAGGGCCACCTGAAGGTGACCTGAGGGCCACCTGAAGGTGACCTGAGGGCCACCTGAAGGTTACCTGAGGGCCACCTGAAGGTGACCTGAGGGCCACCTGAAGGTTACCTGAGCACGAGCTGATGAAAGCCCTCGTCCCAGAGGAAGCCCCGAGGGAACATGGGCCGGCTGGGCGTGGCGGTGAACAGTGCCGCTGCCCAATACTGCCAGTAGGCCGCTGGGTCACTGGGGTCCTGGTGTGCGCACGGGGTTGTGGCGATTGGCGGAAAGAATGACGGGACGTTGAGCAAGGAGGCATGAGCAGCGCATGTGCACGGGCAGCGGTGGCCACGGCTTGAGGGACAAGCGGGCGCATGAAGATGACGATGAACGGATGAGGGGAAGAGATGAAGTGAGTGAACCACCCCATGATGGAGGCGTGATGGCAAGTACCTTAAGATGGGGCGGAATGGCGATGCGGGAGCGGCCGTGGAAGTACCCGATGCCGCCGATGAGGTTGCTCAGCGCTGCCTTCACCGCGTTGCCCACTCCTGGGATCTTCTCTGCCAGCTGGGCGGGCAGGCAGGGGACGGGTTGTGGCGAGGGGTAGGCACAGTGGCAGAGGGGTAGGCACAGTGGCAGAGGGGTAGGCACAGTGGCAGAGAGGACTCTAATGACCTCACACGGCCACAGGCCACTGGCACCAGAGAATGGTCCCTGACCTCGCACAACCACCCTTCCCCACAACCTTTCCTCTCCCTTCTCAACCCCCACTGCCACCTGCCGCTTCTCCTCACCTCAGGGACGACAGGGAAGGAAGCTTCCATGCGGCGCTCCACTGCCGCGTCTGCCTCTCCCATGCGCAGCGCCAACGCAGGGCCTGGTGTGGTGACGGACGGTGGAAGGACGGCAGCGGCGAAGCGGTGGGAGGAGAGGGGAAGAGGGGGGTTGCATGCGTGTGCGTGTGTGTGCTGTGCTGCTCATCATTCCGTTTGAAGACAAGGACTATGAGAGGCACCTGAGAGAAGGTTGAGGCGCCTGGTGGCTTGTTGTGACGATGATTGCGCAGCAGAGGCAGCGGGGAGGCCGGAGAGGAAGACAAAGTCCACCACCGCTGGCAGCCACACCGTCAGCTGTGGCCGGGGCGTGTGTGGGGTGGCGGGGAGAAGGAGATAGAGAGAGGGTGAGAGTCGAGCGAGAGGCGATGGATGGGTGGAGCGAGAAGCACATGATGCGGTGAAAAGGAGAAAGAGAGCAGAAACATGTGCACGGGTCGGGAGCACAAGCAGAGGCGAGCAGATGCGGTGCAGCAGATTGTGGTGGTGGAGTGGAGTGCAAGTGGACGATGCAGCTGCCTTGCCTTCACAACGCAAGACATATGAGGCAGCGTGGGCATCTGTATTGCACCTGGATGATGGCCACGTTGGCGCCCGGCTGTGCCTTGTTGCCCAGTGTCGGCTGCTGCGTGGTTTGGTACTGCCGGAGGGGGAAGGTGTGGGGAAGTATGCAAGGGTGGACGGGGGGGTGTGAGGAGGTAGAGCAGGAGGCTCTGTTGTAGAGGGAGACTCTGTTGTAGAGGGAGGCTCTGTTGTAGAGGGAGGCTCTGTTGTAGAGGGAGGCTCTGTTGTAGAGGGAGGCCACGGAGGAATGACAGCTCGGGATGCTCAGGTGCATGTGGGCACATGCAGATGATGGCAGCAGGGCGGGCATGAGAGCACGTACGTGGCGGATGAGGGCGGCCTTGACAGTGTCCGACAGGTTGTGCATGTGCCGCGTGTGCACCGCCTCAAATGTCGCCCCCGGCCCCTCCGCCTGCTGCTTGCGGATGGGAGAGGAGGGGGCATGGGGGGCGAGGGAAGAGGTTTGGGTTGAGAAGCAGCAGCGGCGAGCGTGAGTGCAACACACACACTGTCCGGCGCGCACAGGTGGCATACCTGCCAGCGTGCACAGGTGGCATACCTGTGTGACGGCATTCAGCTCCCACCGCCCAAACACATCCGACACCCCCCCCGCCACCACCACTGCCCGCTGCCCCCCTCGCCCCTCCGCCTCCTCCGCCCCACCCCCCTCGCCCATCAGCCTCCTCCCTTTCTTTCCCCCTCTCTCAACCCCTCGTCCCGCTCCACCCCTTCTTAAACCACTGCCCTCCACACTCCTCAACCTTCTCCCCACCCCCATCGCCTCCTCCTCCTCCTCCTCCTCATCCTCCTCCTCGTCCTCAAATCCCCCTCGCACCCACTCCTCGTCACCCTCCGCCCCCCCTCGCCCCGCACTGCCACTCGCACCCTCTCCCCCGCCCACCCCAGTGGCAGCGGCGGGGTGCAGCACGAGGCGGGCCACCTCGGCGGGCGAGGGCAGCGCCAGCAGCGGGGCGCCCGCCTCGTCCGCCACGTAGAAGAAGAAGGTGCTGCGGGAGGGAGGGAGGGGGGGGGGGGGAGGTGGGGAGGAGGGTCCGGGGGGAGCAAGAGGAACAGCCAGTGGGGATGAGAGAGGGAGGGGGAGGAGGAGAAGTGAGACGAGTGAGAACCGGAAGTGGTGTGTGGGGTGGAGGTGGGGAGGGAGAAGGAAGTGGGAGCAGGCCTCAACGTGGCAATAACTACTGTTGTCTCATAGGGGCATTGACTGGGCGTTGACTCACAAGGGCATTGACTGGGCGTTGACTCACAAGGGCATTGACTGGGCGTTGACTCACAAGGGCATTGACTGGGCGTTGACTCACAAGGGCATTGACTGGGCGTTGACTCACAAGGGCATTGACTGGGCGTTGACTGCGCCGCCCACCCTCTCACGGTTGAGGTCCACGGCCACGCGCACGGCCCAGTCACCCCCGTACCCCGTGCTGCCGTTGAAGGACTTGAGGAACGCCATGCTGAGGTCGAATGGGCCGTCCTTCACCTCCTGTGTGCAATGCACATGGGAACGAACTCACTCGGATGAGCACCACTTGAGTTCATGCCCTTCCTCTCCCCTATCCATGCCAATCCCATGGGCCCTGCACTCTCAACCCTCATGCCCTTCGTCCACTCCCACTCTCTCCCTCCCCTCCCAAGGTTTCTCCTTCCCGTGTCACCTCCCCATACCTGGCGGGCGTAGCGGCGGCCATCATGGCGCAGCCAGGAGTAGGAGTGCAGGACGGGGTCGTGCAGCTCACACGTGTGGCGGACCACAAAGTCGTCCTGCCTCGGCGCCCACCACATCACCCCCGCCACCACCGACTGGGGCAGGCTGGGGGGCGAATGGAAAGACAGAGACAACCGGCACGACACGCGAGGAATATGGGGGGCAGGACATGGAGGCAGCATGGGCAGGAGTGGAAGAGGAGAGGCCTGTGCAATGCAGGAATGCGCGGATGGTAAAGAGGGGAGTGGAGCGAGTGAGTGAGGAAGTGATGGGAAGAGGCACCGCACGCAGCAGCGGCACAGCGAGCAGCGTGGCAACCACAAGCCACAAGCCACAAGCCACCTCCTCCTCCCCTGCCGCCCGCACTGCACTGCTGACACGCTCGCCCCCTCTCCCTTCAGTGCCGCCCCCTCTTCCGCTACGGCACAGCACAAAACAGCACAGCACAGCGCAGCACAGCACAGCACAGCACAGCACAGCGCAGCACAGCACAGCGCAGCACAGCACAGCACAGCACAGCACAGCACAGCACAGCAGAGCAGAGCAGCCTACCGTGGGCGAATGCCGAGGTAGAGTTGCGGGCGGTAAGTTCCCCACAGCATCTCCTCCGCATACCCGCCCTTGAACTGCCCACACATGCCATGCCATGCCATGCCATGAGATGAGATGACGACACATGATGCAGCATGCAAGGTCATGCCATGTCATGGCAGCACACGATGGGAGGAGAGGGGTCAAGCCCACCTGCCAATGCATGTGATCCGCATGCCATTAGGTGCCATTAGGTGCCAACCGCAATGCGCCAAAGCATCCCATGAGGAACGTTTACCCATGCACGTATGCACATGGACCCATTCAATCATCCACCTGTACACCCGTGCATCCATGCACACACATGTGAAACGCTTCGCACGGTCGTGGGCGCGAGGAGCAGCGACGGCCTTGGGGAGGCATGACTTCAACGCCTTGCGCCGCTCCTGATCCTCGCATGCCACTTGCCCGTGCTTGCCATGCACTGCGTTGCCGGGATAACCATCCCAACCCCCTCCGACCGCCCGCACCTCACCATGGGGAGCACCTCACCATGGGAAGCATCACCATGGGAAGCACCTCACCATGGGAAGCACCTCACCATGGGAAGCATCACCATGGGAAGCATCACCATGGGGAGCACCTCACCATGGGAAGCATCACCATGGGAAGCACCTCACCATGGGAAGCATCACCATGGGAAGCACCTCACCATGGGAAGCATCACCATGGGAAGCACCTCACCATGGGAAGCATCACCATGGGAAGCACCTCACCATGGGAAGCATCACCATGGGGAGCACCTCACCATGGGAAGATCCGCCACGCGCGGGGCGTTGAGCGGCGTGAGGTGGCGCTGCTTCTCGGAGGAGCCGAAGAGCGCGTCGCCCCACGTTAGCACGACGATCACCGCCGCCGCGCATCCCGCAGCTAGCACAAGCGCAAGGACCGCCGCATTCCACGCCAGGTTTGCCGGGGCAGCCTTCCCTCGGTGCGGGTAGTGCGCCGCCCTGTGCGCCTGTGCACGCTTGCCCGCCGCGCCGCCGTCAGCGCGCGGGGAGGACGGGTCGTCTCCTCCATCCCTGGCACCGCGTCGCCGCGAGGGTGGAGGCATTGTGGAAGAAGCGCAGCAACACGAGTGGATTTAGGAGCCCGCTGGCCGTGGGGTCACTCGGGAGTGTCTGGTGGAGACTCGGATGGAATCGCCAGGCGTGGGCATCACCAGCTTCACATTCAATTCAATCACTCTGCGTTCCATGAACAGATCGCGATGTGAATGCTGTACTCGTTATAAAAGTACTGGTAAAAGTAATTCGATACTGTGTACATCCAAGAATACTCTCAAGAATATGGACTGTTATGAACGGGTGTTGTTCTGTGTCAAATAGGCCTTTGGATTGGATATACACACCGGTTGAGAAGATCTTTAATCCTGGAAAATTCATAACATTCGAATGAAATAATATGGCAATATGATATGCAATTACACGCACGAGGACCAAGTAGATACAGGTAAACGCCACTGGAAGTGCGAACCTGAGTTGCGCATGCATGCTGCATGAGAGCGTCATCCATGTGCACCCTCTGGTGGGCGAGGTGTTGTTGCACGGGCAGAGAACAGGCCCCCACATGAAGCTTGACCGAATCTCCATGCCAGAACGTGGTGAAAGTACTAATGTACAGCCAAGAAGTGCAGGTGGTCACGAGCCCATGTTTCCCCATGCTGCTGCCACCTCCACTCCCATGTCCACGGGTAGTCCCTTGTGAGGTGTTGCTCCGCCGCCTGCTGCCAGCCCACCGGGTGCCACCTCAGCGCCTTGCGTGCCGCTCACGGGAGCAGCTTGAGCAGTGTGAGCAGCAGCGTGAGTGGCAAAGACAGCGTGGGTGGGGCCCCATGGGGGAGGCAGTACCAAGGGGAGGTGGTACCTGGCAGGCAGACAAGGTCGTGATTAGGATACAGAGGCTGGTTAAGGGGCAGGAAGGGGTACAGACAGAAGCAGGAAAAGGAGTAGTAGGAAAGTAGCAAGAAACAAAGGACGATTGCAATGGCGGTGCAAGTACCAGGGGGGACGGATGGTGATGGCAGTGCCAGGCTGAATGGCAGGTGCAAGGGAAGCACCGACGGCAGGAGAAGCTGCAGCAGTGCCAGTAGCAGTGGCTGCAAACGGTGCGGAGCTGTTGAGAGTAGTGCTGCTGGTGGGGATGACTGCAAGGAAGGGCTGTGCCTGCTTCCGAAGAAGGTCGTCGTCTGGTATGTGGGGGTGGCGGGATGGGGGAGCATTGGGAGTGGAGGCGCGTAAGGGTGGAAGCGTGAGGAACACAAGCGGTGTGGCATGCAGAGGAGGGAATTCAGGAGAGAAAGAAGGGGAGGAAGGAGAAACAAAGAATGGGTACGTTTGCACACATTGTCTGCTATGACCCCTAATGTGAGCACTGGAAATGAGTGTGAGTTGTGAGAGTGAGTGTGAGTGATGAGGGCAAGTTTGACATGAGCACCACCCACCTGCGGCAAGCATTGCTGCTCGCGCCACATGCTCGTCTCTCCCTGCACCTCCCACACTCGCATCGCCTGCACCCCTGCGCTCACGCCATGCACCAGCAGCAGCAGCAGCACCACTAACAGCACTACCAGCACCGCGAGCATCCTGAGCAGCTGCCGCACCCCAGTGATCGCTTCCTCCTCCCCCTCCTCCGCCACTGTCTCCCTGCCCCTCCCCCGCATAACCCGTGCCAGCCTGGCAGCGCAGCTGACTCATGGGAGCAGACGTGGCACGCTGCTGGGCCTGCTGGCACAGGCACAATGCCACGTGGCCCTCGAAGCTCACACTGGTTACAGTCACATGCAAGTCACGCATCCCATCCCAGGGCGCATGCGCCTCTGCTGCATCTGCCCGTGCATACTGCACTGCCTGTGCACCGTGGACTGCCTCGTGCCCGCTGCCTGCCTCTGCCCTGTGCTGCTGCTGCTGCCGCTGTGCCGCCTCCAGGCGAGCCAGACGCGACTTGAAGGGCAGACTGAGTGAGAGGGAGAGGAAGAAAGAAAGGACGGGGAAAGAAAGAGGGGAGGGGAAGTGACGAGGGGGCTTGGAGCAAGAGAAGAGAAAGGTGTGTGGCGCACAGCAAGTGGCCAGTACCCCACATGTGGGCAACATGAAACCTTCGTACAGTCACCTGCATGCAGTCACCTGCATACAGTCACCAGCATACAGTCACCTTGCAGCGCCAGGCCCTCTGGGCTTGTTCCCTGCTGAAGCAGTAACGCGTGTTCTCGGGGTGGGTGGGGCACACGAGGGCGAGGGCAGCGGTGGCAGCAGCGAGGCGAGCGAGGTGTGGGGCGGGGGGAGGGCGGGCGGCATGAGCTGCAAGGAGGGGGGAGGAGGGGAGGAGAAAACGAGGAAGGATAAACGGCAAGGGAGAAGCCGGTGGTTCAAGGGAGGTGGGCAACGCAGGACAGTAAAAGGCATGCAGCCATGCGATCAGAGCGGTGCGCCGCCCGGTCAGTCCAACGCAAGACTGGGAATGGTCCATGGGTGGATGGTGCATGGTGGATGGTGCATGGTGGATGGTGCATGGTGGATGGTGCATGGTGCATGGTGGATGGTGCATGGTGGGTGGTGCATGGTGGATGGTGCATGGTGGATGGTGCATGGTGCATGGTGCATGGTGGATGGTGCATGGTGGATGGTGCATGGTGGATGGTGCATGGTGCATGGTGCATGGTGCATGGTGCAAGGTGCATGGTGCATGGTGCATGGTGCATGGTGGATGGTGCATGGTGCATGGTGGATGGTGGGTGGTGCATGGTGGATGGTGCATGGTGGATGGTGCATGGTGGATGGTGCATGGTGCATGGTGGATGGTGCATGGTGGATGGTGCATGGTGCATGGTGCATGGTGGATGGTGCATGGTGCATGGTGCATGGTGGATGGTGCATGGTGGATGGTGCATGGTGCATGGTGCATGGTGGATGGTGCATGGTGCATGGTGGATGGTGCATGGTGCATGGTGGATGGTGCATGGTGGATGGTGCATGGTGGATGGTGCATGGTGCATGGTGCATGGTGGATGGTGCATGGTGGATGGTGCATGGTGCATGGTGGATGGTGCATGGTGCATGGTGCATGGTGGATGGTGCATGGTGCATGGTGCATGGTGGATGGTGCATGGTGGATGGTGCATGGTGGGTGGTGCATGGTGGATGGTGCATGGTGCATGGTGCATGGTGGATGGTGCATGGTGGATGGTGCATGGTGCATGGTGCATGGTGGATGGTGCATGGTGCATGGTGCATGGTGCATGGTGCAAGGTGCATGGTGCATGGTGCATGGTGCATGGTGGATGGTGCATGGTGCATGGTGCATGGTGGATGGTGCATGGTGCATGGTGGATGGTGGGTGGTGCATGGTGGATGGTGCATGGTGGATGGTGCATGGTGGATGGTGCATGGTGGATGGTGCATGGTGCATGGTGCATGGTGGATGGTGCATGGTGCATGGTGCATGGTGGGTGGTGCATGGTGCATGGTGCATGGTGCATGATGCATGGTGGATGGTGCATGGTGCATGGTGCATGGTGGGTGGTGCATGGTGGATGGTGCATGGTGGATGGTGCATGGTGCATGGTGCATGGTGGATGGTGCATGGTGCATGGTGCATGGTGGGTGGTGCATGGTGGATGGTGCATGGTGGATGGTGCATGGTGGATGGTGCATGGTGGATGGTGCATGGTGCATGGTGCATGGTGGATGGTGCATGGTGCATGGTGCATGGTGGATGGTGCATGGTGGATGGTGCATGGGTGGTGGATGGTGCATAGTGGATGGTGCATGGTGGATAGTGCATGGTGGATGGTGCATGGTGGATGGTGCATGGTGGATGGTGCATGGTGGATGGTGCATGGTGCATGGTGCATGGTGGATGGTGCATGGTGGATGGTGCATGGTGGATGGTGCATGGTGGATGGTGCATGGTGGATGGTGCATGGTGGATGGTGCATGGTGGATGGTGCATGGTGGATGGTGCATGGTGCATGGTGGATGGTGGATGGTGCATGGTGGATGGTGCATGGGTGGATGGTGCATGGGTGGATGGTGCATGAGTGGATGGTGCATGGGTGGATGGTGCATGGGTGGATGGTGCATGGGTGGAGGGGGCATGGGTGGATGGTGCATGGTGGATGGTGCATGGGTGGATGGTGCATGGGTGGATGGTGCATGGGTGGAGGGGGCATCGGTGGATGGTGCATGGGTGGATGGTGCATGGGTGGATGGTGCATGGTTGATGGTGCATGGGTGGATGGTGCATGGGTGGATGGTGCATGCGAGTCAATGATGCCATCGTCTTGTCCCACCCTGGCAGGCAGCACCCCACCCCACCCTACCGCACCTGCCCATCGAAAGCTCCCCTAACACAATCCTGCTGCTGCTGCTGCTGCTGCTGAGATTGAGGTTGGTAACACGGCGGTTGCACTGCCTCAGTCTGCACCTCGTGCTCACACTGCTGCTGGCAGTGGTGGGTGGAGTGCCCCTGCGGTGGCTGAGACGCGTGCAGCTGTGAGAGCTGCTGCTGCAATACCACGGGTGCCGCTGCTGGCACTGTCTGCGAGCTGGTAGGCGCCGGGGCTGCTGTGGCGCGCACCTGGTGGGGCATGGGCGCGTGCACATGGACGGGCATGTCAATACTATTTGCCATTCATTTGACCCGGCCACAAAGCATGCACTGCGCGCAGTATGACGAGACAGCTCATGTGCAGCAACACGCGCTTCCATGCCTCGCCGCATGTTATTGCACCATGCGCCATGCACCATGCACCATGCGCCAAGAATCATGCACCATGCACCATGCTACCATGCGCCATGTGCCATGCACCATGCGCCATGCACCATGCACCATGCACCATGCACCATGCACCATGCACCATGCGCCAAGAATCATGCACCATGCACCATGCACCATGCTACCATGCGCCATGTGCCATGCACCATGCGCCATGCACCATGCACCATGCGCCATGAACCATGCGCCATGCACCATGCACAATGCACCATGCACCATGCACCATGCGCAATGCACCATGCACCATGCACGCACCTTCTCCTTCTTCCCTCGGTACTGTCCGCCTCTCCCCTTTCCCCCATGCGCCAGGGGCGGAGGTGCGCCTGTCAGCTGCAGCAGCTGCAGCGCCAACCCTCCCACCGCCCCTCCTCCCCTGCTGCCCTCCCTCTCTCCCCCCTGCGAGCGCCCCTGCCCTTCTGCCCAAGCCTGCCCCTGCATCTCCTGCCTCGCATGCCCCACTGAAGCCTTGCCCGCCGCCCGCCCCCTCTGCGGCGTTGTGATGGGCGGGGAGGAGGATGCAGGGTGGGGAGGAGGCGGAGGCAGCACGGGGGGCAGCAGGGAGGCGAGGCTTGGTGATGATGACTTGGCGGCGCTGGTCCGTGTGGGTGCTGATGGGATGACGCCTGCTGCTGCCGCTGTTGCTGGTGCTGCCATGGCAGCAGTCGCTGCAACAGGTGCATGTGGTGCCGGGGGTGCAGCAGGTCGCGATGAAGGGTGGAGAGTGGCAGGGGGAGGGTGGGAAGGTAAAGGTGGGCGGGTGGGGGTCCCAGGCTGAGCGGCTGCTTCACACGGCATGGGTGCAGGTAGGGGCGATGCGGCAGGCACCAGTGCTGGTGGGTGCAGCGGTGGCAGTGGTGGCGGCGGGTGTGGGGAGGGCATGAAGGAGAGGCGCGCCAGCAGCCCCTCCGCCACGCGCCTGCTGTACTCCCCCTCAACGCCCTCCCCCTCACGCCCTCCCTCCTGCACTGCCTCCCGTGCCTCCTCCCCCTCTCCCGCATCATGAGCCTCCCTCGTCGCATCTGCAGCCTGGGGTGCAGCTTGGGCGTCCACGTGGTCGTCGGGGAAGCCATCCTCCTGGCAGCAGGGGACGGCCGTGCACACACGATGCACCGCAGAGGGAGCACGGGCGTGGAAGTAACAAGGCGTGCCAGACTTGGGCAGACGAATAGATGGGCAGACGTGGGCGCGAGTGTGCATGATATGGCACGGATGAATGGCATGTGGAAGAGAGGGTATTGGACGGCAGCGAGCAGCACAGGGCACACAACATGTTAGCACAGCAGGTGGGCATGCATGGCATGGCACGCTAGCAGATGGGCATGCATGGCATGGCATGGCACGCTAGCAGATGGGCATGCATGGCATGGCACGCTAGCAGATGGGCATGCATGGCATGGCACGCTAGCAGATGGGCATGCATGGCATGGCACGCTAGCAGATGGGCATGCATGGCATGGCACGCTAGCAGATGGGCATGCATGGCATGGCACGCTAGCAGATGGGCATGCATGGCATGGCACGCTAGCAGATGGGCATGCATGGCATGGCACGCTAGAAGATGGGCATGCATGGCATGGCACGCTAGCAGATGGGCATGCATGGCATGGCACGCTAGCAGATGGGCATGCATGGCATGGCACGCTAGCAGATGGGCATGCATGGCATGGCACGCTGGCACATACCCAGTCATCGGCAGTGGGCGAGTCAAACCATCGCAGCCCCCACTTGGCCCGCTGCCACGTGTCACCTCTTTCCTTCTCTGCCACGTTGGATGCTGCCAAACCCTGCCACCCAAATTTCACTCCTGACACGTCCCTGTTGGCCGCTGCTGACTCTCCAAGTGCAGAGACAGCGGCGTGTGGTTCACCAATCAAAGGCTGCCAAGTGGAATGAGAGAAATAGCGGAGCAGGGAAACAGAAGATAATCACGAGGCAGATGGAGGAAAGGACCAAGGTGCAGAAGCGGAGATTGGGAGTAGCTGGCGCCGCTTGACGACCATCATCGCTATCAGCATCCTCCCTGCCTTCGCGCTTCCTCCCCGTCGTCGCACTGCGCTCACCTTCGGGCCCGCGGCATTTCGTCCACCCGCCGCGCCCTTGCGCTTCATGAGGCGCTCCAGCGCGCCCCTGTCGTCCGCCTGGTACACCACGCGCTCCCACACGCCCTCGCTCTCCGCCTCCCCGCGGCCCCACGCGTCCTCCCCTCCGTCCAAGTCTCCCCCACCCCATCGGTCTGCGGCCATCGCCACGGGCGAGACGCGATGCCAACTCTGGCCCGCACGCACTGCGATTGCCCGCGCACGCACAGAAACACCGCAATTTAGTGCGATTGCATTCAATCAAATGCTGACCATCGTGCTGCCACTTTGACTACAAAATCTTGAAGCCCCAACTCTCACAAGTTCCTCCTCATCCGTCCATTGCCAGTGCGGGGGTGTCACGCGAAGCGAAATGGCGTCTTCGACACGCCTTGAAAGTGTCGACACCTTCAAACATTTCCCCAGGCTGGTTTCGTGGTTTGTTGTCGAAGTGCATCGCGTAGCTGCAATTCGATAAAACACTACCGAGTGTTAAAATATTGACCCCGTCTATGATGTGATTTATTAGTAAAACCTACTACTAGTAAATCGACTTTGTATCTTAACTGCTTTAGTATTACTTATGTGCACTTCGGTTAATGAAAAAATAGTTTAAGAGCATTCAGGGCATTATGATCTCTTCGTGAAATTACATTACTGGAAAAGGAGGAAAATCTATGTATGGGCCGTGCATGTAGCTGCAAAAGCAGTAACTGTATTCATGACAATTGATTGTGATGTTCTCCTGTGGCGGGTCCCTATATTGCGGTGTCCTTTCCCTCCTGCATCTCGTGTTATGATTGCTAGCGAACAGGGCAAATCTTGAGATAACGGCCATGGCGGACGCATCACCCGTTAGGAGCCCCAGAAGCCCCAGAAGCCCTAGAAGCCCGAGAAGTCCAAGAAGCCCAAGGAGGACGCCGAGCCCTAAAAGTCCTAATCGGTCTAGGAGCAAGGTGAAGCGAGAGCATGATGATGACGTGGAAGATCGGCGGGATGACGCGAAACGTCAAAACACCCGCGATACAGGTGAGGGTTCCACATCTGCCCTCCATGCCGAGCTTATCTGAACCTGATTCTTATTATAGACTCTTCTCTTTTTTAATTTTCATTTCCTTCTTACCGATTTGGCCTATTTGATTTTTTTTTCCCCGATATTGTCCGGGTTGAGCAGAGGAAGTGCGGGCGTTGGAGTCGACGCTGCGGTTCCTGGTGTCGAACAACTTTGCGGGGTCGGTGATCGGCAAGGCGGGGCAGGTGATATCGGAGTTCCAGGTGCAGTCGGGCGCCAAGATCGTCATGTCGCGCGCGCACGAGTTCTTCCCCGGCACCGCGGACCGCATCGTGCTCATCAGCGGCACCGTCAGCGCCATCCTCACGGCGCTGCACCTCATCCTCTCCAAGCTCGCCGACGTACGCCAACCAACCATCGCCTTCTTGCCGTCGTTCGTGCCTTTTTTTTCTTGCAGTCTTTTCTAGCATACTGCTTTGACAAGGCACAGCAGTGTCTTGGCAGCACTTACGGGATCTTCAAAGATTCATGCTCTACGCGTTCGCTCGCCTGTCGTTCGTCGGTGATACTCATGCCTTTCCGTGATGTTAACTGGTGAGCGTGATTAAATCCGCCGCTGTGTGTCGTACGGTGCCGTTCGCGCAGGATCCGCGGCGCGTGGAAACGGCGCGCGAGGGCGAGCTGGACCTGCTGCGCATCGTGGTGCCGCACCGCGTGTGCGGCGCCATCATCGGCAAAGCTGGCGCCACCATCCGGTCAGTCTCCCCCACCACTGGGAATGACTGCTTCTTCCACCAATTGCTTCTTTCCGCCTGCATTCCTTCCCTCAGTGGCGCCGCTCATGGCTCTTTTCGACACTGAAGATCGATCAGTACCCTCCTTCTGTCCTTCCTCGTGTCCCCTCTCATTCACTGGCCCGATTCTTACGCTGCTTGTGTCATTGTGGGGTGTGGGTGTCTTCACAGGGATGAAACTGTCGCTCCTCAATACCACCCTAGACCTTCTCTCACCACTCCGTGCTACGCTTAAATCCATCACCACCACTCTCAACTCCATCACCAGCACTCTAACTCCATCCCCACCACTGCTACGATTCGCGATGCTTTTATGGCTCCAATCAGTACCAGTTCCTGGTCGCCTCCCTCCGGAGCACCCGCAGACCAAGGCGTTCACCCTCCGCGCGTGCCCCACTCATCCCCGCAGCCGCAAGCTCCCTCCACTGATTCCTCGCAACTCTCTCTCATCTGCCTTTTTCCAATCCCGGATGTCACCTGCTCTTAATCCTCCGTGCGGCAATTGCTGCCATGTAATGCCGTTCTAGAAAGCGAGCATCTGCAACATCAGCCGCCATCGCCCAAACAGTGCGCAACGGCGTAATTCATCAGTTTTTTCTTGTAACAGGATAACAGCACGGGTTTGCGCAACGGCTTAACACAAAGCCCTTCGTCTGCGCACCTCGATTCGCTCGCTCCCCCGTTTGCCGTTTTCTCATGGGTCATCAGTGGTGCCCATACATCATCCCACCTGCCTCCCCTTCATCTTCTACCATCGCCCGCTCTTGTCTGTTTCGTGTATCATCCCCGCGTCTACTCTCTCGCAGCATCGTCCTCTCCCGCGCATCATCGCTTCCCACCCTCTCCCTCCGCATCTTCAAGCGATTGCGCCCTTCCTCCGCAGCAGCACTTCCCACACCGTGAACCGAGAACGGCAGTTGTGCCGCGGCTCCACACTGTCACCCTCACTTTCTCCCCTCCCCCCCCTTGTCCTACGCGCCCCTCAGCCAGCTTTGCCATCCACTATCCACTCCTCACCCCCCACCGTCTCCCATCTGCTCTGCTCTCCGTCCCGCCCATCCCAACCCCCGCTCTACCCCTCCGCACCCGGCTCCACCCTCCTCCTGCCCGTGCCCTCTCACCTCGCATGTCATGCCACCACGCCCTGCCACGTGGACCCGACGCCATCACGCCGCTCCCAAATGGCTGCCTCCCTCACATCGTGCGCGCCATGGCGCCATGCCGTCGCGGACCATCGGGGGCGGCTGGCCGTCGCTGGGCGCAGGTCGTTCGTGGAGGACTCGCAGGCGACCATCAAGCTGTCGTCGCAGGACACTGCTGGCCCAGGCTTCGCAGAGAGGCTCATCACGATAGGGGGCTCGCTGGAGCAGAAGCTGCGCGCGGTGGCGCTGCTGCTCACCAAGATGTCGGAAGACCCCACCTACGTGCAGTACGCTGACGTGCCGCTCTCCTACACCGGTGAGCAGAGGACCATCGTATCGTATCATATCATATCATATCACTCCTCGGGTGAGCCACGTGCCCCTCTCCTACACCGGTGAGCCACGTGCCCCGCTCCTACGTGGATACATATCTCCTCCACGTGTCTCTATCCTCCCGCGCTCACTCACGTATTCCCTTCTGTTCCTCCCGTATCCATCCCTTGCCTCTCTCCCCCCGCGCCTCACTGCGCGTCCCCCACCAGCGGCGGGCGGGTCATCTCAGCCGCCTCCCCCTCCGCCCGCGGCAGCGGGAGGGGGCAGGCACGAGGGCAGGAGCAGCGGGTTTTCGGAAGGAGGACGGGGCAGGGAGGGCGGGTACGGGGGCGGAGGGGGGTACAACGATGGGTACGAGGCGAGGGGGGGCAGCGGGTTCAGTGGCGGCTATGGCGGTGGTCCTGGGTACGGGGGCGGAGGTGGGGGCAGGGGTGGGGGCGGAGGCTATGGGGGAGGGGACAGATATGGAGGAGGGCGGGGCGGAGGCGGGGGTTTTGGAGCTCCCTATGCAGCGCCTAGGGGACTTCCTCCGTACCTTTCGGACCTGCGTGGCAAGGTGGGAGTGCTGTGGCAAGGTGGGCGTGCTGTGGCAAGGTGGGCGTGCTGTGGCAAGGTGGGAGTGCTGTGGCAAGGTGGGCGTGCTGTGGCAAGGTGGGCGTGCTGTGGCAAGGTGGGAGTGTTGTGGCAAGGTGGGCGTGGTGTGGCAAGGTGGGAGTGCTGTGTCACTGCGTGGGGCCACTGTGATGCCCCTGCTGCCCTGCTCTGCCTGCGTGCGCGATTTTGTGTGGTGTGGCCCATCATCGCCCGTAATCTCACAAGCAGTGGACCCTTGTCGTGCTGCCAGTGCCAGAGAGGTTGCAGTGTGATTGTACCCACACTGCTCACTGTCTCTCTGCCATTCCCAACCCCTCCGAACCCATTTCTACCTCTTTCCAACACCTCTTCCGCCACCCCTGCATGCAGGGCCCGCCTCCTCTGCCACCGGGTGGCGGAGTGCCAACGACCATCATAGTGGCGGTGCCGGACGACCATGTGGGCGCTGTTGTGGGCAAGGGCGGCAAGTCGCTGCATGAGATCCAGCAGGTGCGTGCGTGGGTGGGGTACAGTACAGCGGGCAGGGTTTCTGTCAGGAAAAGGGCATCGTTAGTGCCAGCAGGCTATCCGGTCACATCACTTGCTTCACCACTGATGATGCCTCTTCTTTCGCCGCTGGTACCATCTCTTTTGCTGCTCTCCGTGCAGCTGAAGCTCCTGTTGGTAATGAACTTTTCTCAGTCAGAGCATGGGAGCACAACACAACAAGCTTCCCTATCCCCTTTCCTACCTCTCCGCTTGCACATCTCCCCTTCATCTCCTCGTTTCTCTCCCTTTCACCTCCTCTTTTCTCTCCCCATCGTCTCCTCGTTTCCCGCCCCTTCATTTCCTCATTTCTCTCCCTTGTTGCAATGTCCAGCGCATTTCTCTGGGATCTAACCTTGCAGTATGCGTGTTGGTGGATGCCACATGCCTCTGCTCTCTCTGTGCAATCTCTGTGCATCACCACATCTATACTCGCATGTGTGCAGTCGGCGGGAGTGCGCATGCTCATATCTGACCGCAACGATTACGTTGAAGGCACCAGGAACAGGTCAGTACCGACCATAACCACGGCAACATTAGCCCCACCTCTTTTTTTTTTCCTTGCATCCCATAGGCAACCTGTCGCTGGATCGCTGCCCGTCTTGCATGCCTGCTGGGGCATGTGTCTCAGCTAGTCCTTCCACGTCTCCCCCTCCCCCCTTGCACTGGCAGGAAGGTGACAATAACGGGTCCATCGGAGGGGGTGGTAGCAGCGCAGCACCTGATAGCGCAGAAGGTGCAGCAGAGCATCGCCTCTGCCTCGGGGGACCGCCTCCTCTCCGCCCCCGACCGCCTCCCCAGCACTGTCGACCGCCTCCCCCCTGCTCCCCCCAGGGGCTTTGACGCCGGTGCAAGGGGCTTTGACAGCGGTGCGAGGGGGTTTGATAGCGGTCCGCGGGGGTTTGGCAGTGGTGGTGGGCGCGGGGGCGGTGGGGACAGGCTGGTGAGCACCTATGGTGGCGAGCGGGATGAGCGCGGGCGCGACCGGGGGGTAGACCGTGATCGTGACAGGGAGCGGGAGTATGAGAGGGAGAGGGAGCGGGAGCGTTACTCGGAGTGGGATCGCAGGGAGCGGGACGACTCAAGGCGAGGGTACGAGCGGGAGAGAGGGCGGGACGAGCGCGACACGTACAGGCGGTGAAGACCATGCTAACAGGTGTTGGTGAGGGTGCGAAGTGAACAGCTAGTGCTGTGTTCGGTCTTGCCATGGTGTAACTTGGTAAATCTAGTGCTCCCTGTTCACAGGCTGCTGTCATTGTGCTGGTGGGGCTGACTTATGGTGGCCACCTTTGGTGGGCCTATTTCATCCGAAAATAGTTCTTGTTAAGGACGCTTTTACTAAAAACGGAACTTATACTAGAAACAGACATACGAAATTGTCATTTACAAATCAAGAGTCAATGAAGCGGATGGTGAGGGAGTCCTGGTCTATCTGCCACACGTTGAGCTCCGCATAATCCTCCAAACACTCCCTCAGCTCCGCCTCGCTGTGCCCCTGCACGTGGACAGGGATAAGGAAGGAGGATACAGAAGTGTGGCAGACAATGGGAGAAAATTGCGACGGCAACAGCACCCAGTGGCACCACAACACAAATTCACCTCATCATGAGTCCCTGGAAATCACAGGAAGAAACCCAGTCCACAGTGCAATGCAGCACAGCATGCCACGGACACGACAGGGCGGGGCAGGGCGGGGAGGGGAGGGCACCTTGCGGGTGATCCAGTTGAGGGCGTCGGAGTAGGACACCACGGTGCAGCGCGCACGCGCAGCCTCGTCCCGCACGATGGAGTAGACGGCGGAGATGGCGTCCAGCCCTGCGCGCTGCCGGGCCTCCGTCTGCAGCGACGCCTTGGACCCGTGCATCAGCCTCAGCGCCTCCTCCACATCGCTCTGCGCCACCGCCCCCGCCAGCCGCAGCCGCGCCCGTGCCTGGCGGGCAGGGGGGTTGGGAAGATTGGGGGTGACAGGGGAGAGTGGGAGAAAGATCGGAAGGGGTTTAATGGAGGGGAGGAAGAGGTGGGACATGAAGGCCACAAGCAGACGAGAACGTGGTGAACGAAAATGTTTGTATCCTGGTACCTCCTGCATAACTTGCTATCACAACGCAAACAACAACATCCCTTCCCACACCATCACATGCTATGCTATCACCTCAGCGAGGCGCATGATGGAGAGCAGGGTGCGCGCGGTGGTGTAGGTGTGAGGGGCATCGCTGGCGGCCTCCTCCTGCCGCAGCCCCGCGTAGGCCGACGCTATGAAGTCCGTCAGCTCCTCCGGCACACTCGGCTCGTACGTCCGCGCCGTCGCTATGAAGTTCCTGGTGGGGGAAGGAGGAGGTGGAGGGAGGGGGGGACAGGGGCAGAGGGGCATGCTGTTGTTGAATTATGTTCAAATAACCTGAGAAGAGTTTCGAAGCACCTGAAAATGCACCAGAACAGCAGTTTAGGGCACCTAAACATTTTTCAAAGCACCTGAGCAGCGTTGGGTCAACGGGATCAAAGTCAAGAGCGGGCGGCGCGGAGTGCTGATGCACGTGCAGCACGTGACGGGCGAGCGCCAGGTCAGCGTCCACATCAGCACGGTCGAGCATGAGCCAGAGAATATCGAATCTGGAGAGCAGTGCGGGCGGCAAGTTGATGTTCTCCGCTGGGGTTCTCCTCATGTCATAGCGCCCCCTGGGGGAGGGAGGGAGGGGGAGGAGGAGGGGGAGAGGAGAAGAGGGTGGAGGGAGCAGCATGTTGGGAATTGAGGAGAAAAAAAGGTCGGGAAGGGGAAGAAAGGATAGGGACGGGATGGGGTAGATGCAGCTGCATGCTGTGCGAGTAGCAGCGATGGCAGGAGGGTGCGTGATCTCACCAGGCGGGGTTGGCAGCGGCCAGCACGGCGGTGCGAGCATTGAGCGACGTGGTGATGCCCGCCTTGGCTATGCTCACTGTCTGCTGCTCCATCACCTGCCATGCATGCACCACGTGCAACAGCGCACATGGCATAGGAGCCACGATGCAATCATACTCATCGCCCATGTTACATGTGATTATAAAATGTCCATGCAGAATAAATCCGCTGCTTGACACATGGCACATGGCAATATCAGTGTTCACTGGCACAGAATGCAGGGAAGCAGCAGGGCACACGGACCTCATGGATGGCGGTGCGGTCGTTCTCGTCCATCTTGTCAAACTCGTCGATGGCACAGATGCCCATGTCCGCTAGCACCTGGTGGTGCGAGTGAGGTGGGGAGGGGAGGAGAGCAGGAGGTGCAATGAGAGGGTGAGGCCATGTGCAGCATGACCACCAACACCGTACACGATCTTGGTGTACCACTCAGAGCAATAACAATGTGCACCGTCACACTCAACACAGATGGGCACAGGCGCACTCACCAGAGCGCCGCCCTCCAGCACCATCTCGCCGGTGACAGTGTCACGTGTGACGGCAGCAGTGAGCCCCACGCCGCTGCTGCCCTTGCCGGTGGTGTACACGCCCCTGGGCGCCACTGTGACGATGTGCTTGAGCAGCTGGCTCTTGGCCACCCCGGGGTCGCCCATCAGACACACGTGCACGTCCCCACGGATCTGACCCAGCGCAGGGAGGGGGAGGGGGTTGGGGGGGTGTGGTGCGCAGAGAGGATGCGGAGGGAGGGCATGAGGTTGCACGAGGCAAACGTGGCTGCCCACTAAAGGTCAAAGGAGGCTGCATGGACATGGGTCTTGGGGAGGCAGTGCCGCACTGAACGCGCACCTTCATGCCATCCGGCAGGCTGCGGGTGGGCGCCCCCACGAGCAGCAGCAGCAGCACCTTCTTCACGTCATCGTGGCCGTAGATCTCGGGAGCAATGGAGCGGGCGAGGCGGCTGTACACGTCGCTGCTGCCCTGCGCTGCCAGCTGCTGCACCGCCGCTGCCTCCTCTGGCGTCTGCTCACTCGCGTACCTGCATGGCGGGTGGGAAGGCACACACTTGCATGTGGGTACGAGGGGAGGGGTGCGTGCGTGTAAATTGCTCAAGCATGGTGGGGACGTCGTGGGTGCGTCATGGGGGCGTTATGGGAGCGGGTGAGAAAATCTGGAGCTGTGAGAGGGGGGATTTGGCGAGATGGTGAGCGCGATGGTGCGTCGTGAGACCTCTCTCCTCCATGGCCTTGACCCCTCCCTCCAGCAAGAGAGACTCACTCGGAGAAGCGCTTTTTGGAGTGGTGGAAGGACATGGCCTCGAGGTACGTGTCGGCCGTGAGGCCTGCCCGCATGGCCTTGAACCCCACAAAGGGCACCGGCAGGAACACCCCCGCCACACTCACCACATCACCCGGTGATACCTGTGGTGGCACGCACAGGGCGAGATGGATGAGGGAAAGGGAGTCTGGCTTGCCCAGGAGTCCTTTAAGTGGCGCAGTCATCACTGAAGATGCATTAATGTAACAGGTGCCTCAAGGAACACAACCACGCAGGCAGTGCGTGAGGTGGGGGAGGGCGCACCTGACAGGTGAGGTGGGGGAGGGCGCACCTGACAGGTGAGGTGGGGGAGGGCGCACCTGGCGGGTGAGGTGGGGGAGGGCGCACCTGGCGGGTGAGGTGGGGGAGGGCGCACCTGGCGGGTGAGGTGGGGGAGGGCGCACCTGACGGGTGAGGTGGGGGAGGGCGCACCTGGCGGGTGAGTTGGGGGAGGGAGCACCTGGCGGGTGAGGTCGCCCCTGATCTGCACTGTCATGGCACGCGGCACATGCCCCTTGGGCACCTGCTCTGCTAGCTCCTGTATGCGCGCCTGCATCATTGCAACAGGGGGGACACATGTGACATGCTGTTAGAGGCCACATGTAACATGCCGTGCCATGGCACACAGGCATGAGAAGGAGAGCTGAATCCTCAACATGTGCAAACAAGCTGAGGGCCCTGACTGTGCGCGGGAAGGGACAGGAAGGTAGCTTGAAGCGTGCACTCCATCATTTACTTATTGGGAACCACAAAAATGCACCACACGCTCACAGCAGCCCATGCTCACAGCCCATGCTCACAGCCCATGCTCACAGCCCATGCTCACAGCCCGTGCTCACAACCCATGCACATCACCCCATACTGTCAAGCCATAAATGCACAGTATGAGCCCAATAGATACCTCTTGGAACTTCTGGAACTTGGAGCCGCGCGTGTGCAGGTGCAGCCTGCCACGTGCGTTGTTGGTGCGACAGCGCGTGGACGGGCACTCAAACAGCGGCATGAACGTGCGTGCTGTCACCTCCTGCCAGGCCCAACGCACACAGCACAGAATGAGCGGCACAACAAAGCAATAGGGGGTTGAAGGCAGGGCGGTTGTGGGTTCACAGACACTTGGGTACGTGTTGAAGCACGCAAGTGGTCACCGAGTTGACTTTTGAGTCGACTCAAAAGTCAACGGTTGTGGGTACAGAGACACTTGGGTACGTGTTGAAGCACGCAAGTGGTCACCTGAAACCAGGGGCTCGTGGGAGCAAAGCATGGACTGACACTGTCAAGATGACTTGTGCGCGAGGCACCGGATGGGGATGTGCCGGCCTCGCATGGCATCGACTCGCACCTGGTAGATCTCGAAGCCGCACTCATCACATGTGTACGTGGCGACCTGCAGCAGCGGCTTCACGTCCGTGCAGCGTGTGACGATGCCCTTCACCACCACCAGGCGCCCTATTTGCCCCGCCCCCACCTCGCGTATCGCCTGCGCCTTGCGCTTCGGCTCCGGTACCAAGTGCAGGTCGCTGAGGAGTTGAGGAGGATGGGAGGGAAGGGGGAGGTGTGGATTTGAACACAAAGATGAAGGGAGGGTAGATTTGAGGGCACAGCAGAGTTTGGTTCACGTTCAGTAAGGCTGCAAGCCCTTGATCAGAAAAATTGGTTGTGTGTGATGGTTGACACACACACAGGGCAAGGTGATGGTGGCTGTGGTGACGATGAACCACGGGGAGGGGAGGAGCACATCCCAGCGTCCACCGCTGGCACTCACAAGCGGCGGCGCAGCAGCGCGGGCAGCTGGAAGAGCGGGTCGACGGCGGCCACAGCAGCATCGCCCTGAGCGAGGTTCTCCGCGTGCTGCTCCGCGCGCTGCCTCATGAGCACGTCGTACACGTCCTCCTCCCTCTCCTCCCCGCCCCCTGCCAGCGACGGCTCCGGCATGAGGTCGTCTGCCGCCTCGGCAAAGAGCGTGATGTAGCGCCGCGCGTTGCTGTAGATGCGCGCCACCAGATCGTCGTTGCTGCCCCCCCCGTACTGCAAGGTGTGCGGTGGGGAGAGAGGGGAGACGGGAGAAAGCAGAGTGGATATGAAAGGTGTTTGGGGTATGGGGGAGGGAGACTGAAGCCTGAGGAGTGGACAGGGCGAAGATGAAATGCCGCAGAGTGAAACAGGAGAGCAATGAAGGGAAGGAGAGAACGAAAGGGAATGGGGTGATGATGGGAGGGGCTGGAATGCTGCTAACCGCAACGATCTCTGCCATGTGGATGTTGATGACGTGGAGCTTGCGATCCGCCACGTCTTGCTGACAGGGGTGGGCGAGGCATGTTGGACAAGGGCAAAGGGTGTGAGGCAGGTATGGAGAAAGGAGGAGCAAAGAGGTGAGTGGCGAGGAGTGAGGGCGCAAGAAGCAACGGAGATTGAAAAGATGAGACCGTGGTGAAGGGCAGCAGAGGAACGTGGTGAGAGGAGGTCCATGTGCTGCCACCAGATTCTTTAAAAGAAAATAGTTATTCCGGCCTGAAACAGAATGGTTAGACTTCTAGGCACGCGTTGAATCTGAGCCACTCACCAGCAATCGCATGTACTTGAAGATGCCTTCCGCATCGCGGTAGTTGCTGAGAAACTTCCTGCACTCCTCTGTGCATTGCAATGGAGAGAGGGGAAGACGAGGGGTGAAGAAGGGAGCTTCATATTGTAACGGCTCGCGAGAGACGAAAAGGGAAGGACAGAGTGGTCGAAAGAGAAGGTTGTAGAAGAGGGATGCGGCGGAAGAGAAAAGGAAGGGGGAGAGGGGGAGAGTAGACTGCGGATGTAGAACAGAAGCGACGGCGCAGCGCATGCAGGAAGGAGCAAGGCGCATGTGGACGCGAGCAGACACGGCGCGAACGAGGCAAGGAGTCGATGGGGAGGACAAGGAGAACGTGAGACGCACACTTGGGGCTTGCGGGGAGAAGGCGAGCATGCAGACAGGAGAATCTGGATTTGGATAACTTGGAAAAACAGTGTGGAGACGATGCGTTGAGGGCACTGATGCAAATGGGAAAACCGGTTTGAAGGGGATCACCTTTATCTTCCTTGAAGTTAGGGTATTTCGTCGCCATGGCGACACGAAAGCCTGCGAAGCAGTGTCACTTCATTAGCCTGATCGAGACGATAGTGGGTATTTTGTTGCGAATTTGATGGAGCTTGGCGGGAGCCAGTGTGGAGCAGCGATTCGTTTCTTGACTTGATCAAAGCGATTCGTTATGGCAGACCTGATATCAACCAATTCCAAGGAACATCGGTACAATCCTCCTTATAACCTATTTTCTGATTAGCATGCAAAGAAACAAATTGCTTGTCAACCAGCGGGCAATACAGGTTTAGGGGCGTTGCTACTGCTCGCAAAAACGAATTACAATTTGCAATCCTTGTGTCTAGTGCATTCATTCCATGGTCGAATCTTCAGCCATGAAACAAGATGTTACATCAAATACTATGCATATCCTGAGCTGCAAGGACACCTTGTCCTACAACAAGTGTGCATTTACTCTTCCTCCTCATCATCGCCATCATCACCGCCCTTCTTGGAGGCAGCCTTGAGGTTTCTGCGCTTCACACGGCCTGGCCTGCCACCGCCGAACGGGCTGGTCAGAGCGAAGTCGATGTGCTTCTGGCTCTCGAGTCGCACGAGGAAGGACGGAATGTTCACAATCTGCTTCCCCACCCTGAAGACATCACAATCACGAGGGCACACCAAACCGTGACAGAACAATAACATGTAAATGCTCCAGGATCTAGAAATAGTAGGGAACAGGAAGTCCTGAGGAGGAAAGAGGGTCACGTTGTGAAGAGGTGAGGGAGTGAAGTCGTGAAGGGAGTTGGGTCAGTCACGTCGTGAGCACAGCAGAGGGAATGGAATGGGAGCGGTGGACTTAAATGGTAGTGAAAAACAATACGGAAAGGGGTTTGATCCGGCTAATTAATTACCCCTCGTCCCCGGACATTCCGTACGGATTCTTAAGAAGACGCAGTCATGCTTATGCATTTCTGAGAACACGTAAGCGCTTGCCTTGGGAGCACGAAAAAGCACGCCAGTTGCAAAACTGGGCTTTTGGCAAACTGTCTGCTTGCAGTCTGAATCAGACTTACGCAATACACTGAGAGCCGCCCTAAAGAACTCGAGGACAAGGATCTAGCGAAACAATCCTCACAAATAAGCACGACTTTCAACTTATGATACAAAAAGCCGCAAAGAAACACGCTCGACCTGGGCCAGGAAGCAAATGCATACCGGATGTGGCGCTGGCGGATGAGGACACGGGCGTGATGGATGGACTTGGCGAGGCCGGTCTTGAAGACGAGGGTCTGAAGGCGACGCTCCAGGAAGTTCTCGACAGTCAGGGCGAGCACGTAATCGAGCTTGTTCTGGCTCTCCTCCAGCAGACCGTAGCGGTGCATGCGGCGCAGCAGAGCCTCACCCTCGAAGATGCGGCGAGTGCTCTTCTCGTCGAGCGTGAGCAGCTCGCGAGCGTTCTTACGAATACGCGAGAGAACGTACTGCACGCGCCACAGCTCACGCTTGCAACGCAGACCATACTCTCCGAGCAGCTTCAGCTCCGCGTCGAGCCGTTCCTTCTCGAACGGACGACGAGGCCTCTTAAAGGTCTTGCCATCTGCAGAAACAAACGAAGACAATCGGGTCAAGCACTGCTCGACCAAACAATAACAGTCGGTCGGGTTCAGTCCAGCATTACCGCAACCATCAAGTCTCGTTCACCTAATCCCGGTTTTCTGATAAGGTAAACGTGGGGTAAGACTACACTCGTAGGAGATGCCGTTCCACGTCGTGCAGACAGATATGACTACGCCCATTAGTAGCAGGAAACTATTGCGAAAATCGCTACCCGATTAAAAACCATCTCCGAAAAAAACAAGAGCTGTCAAGAATTAGGGTATGTTATTAAACTATGTGTTCGCGCCGCAGTTCGCACTATCGTAACACCAGATCCAAGCCGTTAACGAAAATCTTAAGTTAACCATGCCAGAGTTCTATCACTCACAGTTGCGATAGAAGGCGACGTGGACCATGGCTTCCTAGTAGGCTGCCTGCAGCCAATCAAGAGCCCTAGAGAAACCCCTCAGGACAAACTGGGAAAAGGAAAGGGGAAGAGGAAGTGAGGAACCTTTGAGGAGAGCAAAAGAGACGAGGTGCTTCATGACGACCACCACGAGACGAAGGCAACCGTCAGAATCAGCGAAAACATATCGAGTTTCGCAACAAGAGGTGTTACAGGATGATATGGAAATTACCACCTCCAAGAATATGGTGTAGCCATTTGAATTCAAAAATATCAACCCCTCCCTCAATCCACATCCATCCTGCCTCCACTTTGACAGTGCGTATCTTTGAAGCCTATTTTAGGAGCCGCCTCAGCAGCGTCAGTGGGCATTGTTGAGACCAGCAGAAGTACACCACATCGCCATTCGCGGCCATGGGAAGTGAAGCTCCTTTGCGCTCAAGCCTCTCAAGACTATGCTCCCTTCTTTCCGAGCTGCGGTCTTCTGGTGACGCGTCAGAATTGCAGTGCCCCCGCAGCCGATGCCTTGAACTCTTGGGTTCTGTGCGTGCCTTCGATGGCGATTTGTCAAGCGCATCTCACTTCAGTGGCATTCGATCGGACGTGCATCAGAATTTGTCCTCTTGCCGATCTTCAGACGACAGGTCGGCTGTTTTTTCGTTAATAGAGATAGCATAACCTTCCTTTCTGAGTTTGAGGCAAACTCATGAGAGTTACCTTTGCAGCGATATTCTGCTTCAAGCTGGCCAAGCTGATCTTAAAATCAGTTTGAACGAGCCATCGCTCGGCATTTCTCTGAGCAAGCTGACAAGACTTTCGCCGTACGATGAGCTTGTGTGGGAGGATGACGAGGTCTGTGTTTTCGTTTTACTCATCAATATGATTCTTGCTCGCTCGCTACTTATAACTTCTTACATCTTTTCGTTACTGTTCACTTCAGGAGCCAAGCAACAATGCGCGTATTGCCATTTCAGGAGGTGCTGTTCAAGTTGCTGGTGTCCAGCAGCTGCCGTTTGTAGCCTCCTCTGTACAGACTGAAGCAACGCCGCGAGATAAGCTTACCTTTGGAATGACTGCACCGCCTTCAGCAAAGATTCGCAATAGCTATGCATCAAATCTTGGCGCTCAACCCAAAAGCTCATTGCCTCCACTTCCAAGGCGACCATCCTACCAACAGGAACGTAATCAACAACGGCCTATTTTGTTGGATGACGACGTTTCAGAAGATTCGGACGAAGATGTTTCCTGGAAGAAGCCACAGCGGGCCAATAAACGTTACAAACAAACCCGCTTGCTGGCAGATGATGATGTTGAAGATGTTGAACCAAGGCCCAAGTCATCGTTTCTTACAGCAAGCGAGAAGCTGGTATGCGTAACTTAAATAATTTGCTTCTGTGGCAACGTGTACTTCTCTTGTAACACCACCGTTTTCCTCTCAAACAGGCCATGAGCTCCTTAAAGAAAGGTATCGACAATGCGTCAGCCAGGTCTTCAAAGGCACCGTCCAGGCAGCATGGTGTACATGATCCCGCAGGGTCGAAGAGAGGAGTTCGAAGCGGCTTTGTTTCTCCTGTTCGGACATCACAACAAGCAAATGGCGGCACTTTGCCACGTCAAGCAGCGCCCAAGGACCCAGGGATGAACGAGTCAACCTTGAAATGGTCAGTTCTCACTTTAGTCGTTGCAATCACGCTTCAACGGTCTCATGCTGATGCTCCGCTTGTGCAGTTTGGAAGAGCTACAGGACGAGGACGGGCAACTGCCTGATGTGCTTAAGAACATCGAACCTCGCCTGATAGAGCAGATTTGCAATGAAATCATGACACAAGATACAAAGACGCGATGGAGTGATATTGGTGAGTGACATGGCTGTTTAATTTCATTGACTATGTTGTGCGCTAACAATGTTTTGTTTTTTTCCGTGAACTGCAGCCGGTTTGGAGCATGCAAAGCAGTGCGTGACTGAAGTTATAATCTGGCCACTGAAGCGACCTGACTTATTTCGAGGCACCAGAGCACCAGTTTCTGGGCTTTTGCTTTATGGACCACCGGTGAGTAGCTCGGACATCGAGCACATGGCAGTGGGGTAATACACACACTATTTGATCCTGACAAGTCTTGACGTATTTCTCAACTTGGCAGGGAACAGGCAAGACCTTGATTGGTAAGGCCATTGCTGGTGAAACAAATGCAACATTTTTTTCCATATCTGCCAGTTCCTTGACAAGTAAATGGGTAAGTAAGGCTCCATGCCTGCATATTCGCCTGAGAAATGAGAGGCGGGTGTATGTATGACATGGCTTATGTGAATTGCGTCTCCCTCTTGTGGCAGATTGGTGAGGGAGAGAAGCTTGTGCGAGCCCTTTTTGGTGTGGCGAGCTGCAAGGAGCCTGCTGTCATTTTCATTGATGAAATCGATTCTCTTTTATCACAGGTAAGGATATTTCGACCTATTGCCAATAATTATCTGGAGCTTTGGAACTCATAGTCAAGTCTCCCATTTTTTGTATCTTCCTTTGTGGCCAGCGTCAATCAGAAGGCGAGCATGAGTCCAGCCGTCGGCTGAAGACGCAATTTCTCATTGAAATGGAGGGATGTGGGACAGGAGATCGACACGTTCTAGTTATTGGTTAGTAGCGGAACCCGTTGCCCCGTGTAATTTAATTTAATTTCCTTCATCAAGTCTTCACCTTCATTCCCATCACTCTCTTCCTCTTTGAATCTTATTTTTTTTTCTCTTCCTCCACGGCCTTGTTCTCGTTGATCCTGTTCTAACTTGAGCATTCTGTAAGTGCATCACTATGAGTGCTGGCATTGGTATAGTAGTGATGGCTTGTTCCTGCTTCTTGAGGTGCACTTTAGGTCCCACTACGAAGTTGATAAAATCTCTGAAATTACTTAATCTCGCTGAATTTCTAAATCGTTCCAATGCAGGAGCAACAAATCGTCCGCAAGAACTCGATGAAGCAGCAAGGCGGCGTATGCCCAACCGGCTCTACATACCTCTTCCAAACAGAGGTTAGTTCCGGCGGTTTAATTGGCACAGATTCATTTTTCAATTGCTTACTGGTGTTTCTTTCTTCTCCTGCACAGCTGCAAGAAAAGAGATTGTTCGGAACCTCCTTCAAAAGGACGACATTCTGGCACTGTCAGAGGCAGATATGGACGCAATTGCTGAAGAAGCTGAAGGTTCGTCAGGTTACCAACAGGCATTCTTTCAACCAGTCATTTAGGGTCTGGTCATGATTCGGAAATTTCTTGTGCAGGATACTCGGGATCAGACATGCGGCATCTTGTCCGAGAAGCAGCCATGATGCCGTTGAGGGAGGCTGCTCTCTCTGGTCGGATAGACAAGATGGAAAAGGATGATATCAGACCTGTTGGTCTTCAGGTGAGGTCTTGTAAGTTGCATATTGTTTGGGCCTTAGATGAAGCGATTTCATGTGTGATGTTTACACTTACAGGACTTTCGAGATGCACTACAAAGGGTCAACCCTTCCGTGGCTAACAGCGAGTTGAAAGCCTACGAAGAGTGGACAGCAAAGTTTGGCAGTGGCAATCTGCGAGTGCAGGCACCTACATAATTGAGTTGTTAGTCTTTCACTGCTTGTGGAGGTTATGATCTTTTTTTTATTTTCCCAATGTATAGAACGCGTATGATCATTTTCCAATGGTGGTGATTGAGAAAGCTTGCTTTCTGTTCTTGCAATGGCAACGTGCTTCATTAGAATGGCAACGTGCTTCATTAGAATTGCAGTAATTACAGCATTCTCGTCCAACCATAAATCATACGGTACATGTAAATGATCAGGGTGGGTGGGTGGGGAGAGGAACTGCAAAGTTCCAAAATGAAGACGTGGGTGGAGGCCGAATGGCCTCCAACCCTCTGATATATTCGGCGAATGGTAATTCGCAGTTGCCTTGTTGCGCCACAGTCAGCTGCGCTTTCACAATACGCATTTTTAGAAAGTGTTACACACTTTCGAAAAAATTCATATTGAGAAAGCTTGCTTTCTGTTCTTGCAATGGCAACGTGCTTCATTAGAATTGGGTCGTCTGAGACATGTGTGGTTGGGGACGTTGAGGACGTGTAGACGAAGTGCTGAGAAGGGGTGCCGTTAGTAATTGTGCTCTCCGTGTTGATAGGGTTTGGAATGTTGTGCATGGAGATTGCTCGTTCCCTGGGTGCGGTGGATGCAGGGCTGATTTTATCAGACTAAAATGGTCTGATTGTCTGATCTGACAGACTATTTTTCAATGGTTCCTGATTTTCCAGACTTGGTGATTTTCCAATAATGAGCACCTCAGAGTTGTGGTTTTCCGAATACTGAGAATTTCAGAGTATTGCCTATGCCAATAATGATCCCTCAGACTAAGTAGCGTACGGATCCTGGAAACCGGATATGTACGTACTAGGAAGCTTCCGCAACGTCACATGTTGCCGTGCCATCATGACAATCTCCTTGCTGTCACATGCGAAATCTGAACTTGGCAAATTTGCCACCCCTTGACCGACTCGGTGCCCCCTGTGCCACGCTGCACGTGGCAACCGTGATATCTCTGCAACGCTGTGTCAGCGGGAAAGCTGCACCGTGCCATCACTACGCGCTCTGTCCTGCACGGTACAGCACTGCAGAGGTGACGGGCATGGCGGCTCGAGACCAACGGCAACAGCCAGCCACCCATCAATTGGTTTGAGGACCACGGGGTCCTTCTTCTTCATAGCTCCCTTCACCACGCTGACTATGTTTCCTCGGCTGGCTCTCCCAGCAGTGTTCCAGTTAGTGCTCGAGTGACTCCTCCCATGACGGACCAAGAACGCGACCGGCCCGATTCACCTGATGCTGACCACCCTACTACCAAGGAGGGTGTGGGTAGGTCGGGGACTTGCGCAGGCGCTACCTGGAGTGCGAGGACTTGTTGGGCGGCGGAGAAAGCCCGGCACTGTCTGAGTTCCTGACATTGCACGGGAAGGTTCCGAAGAAGAAGGTGAAGGTGCGCGGAGTTGACAGCGAAGGTGAAGCAGTGACGCACAAGTACAAGCTTCATGAGAGGAAGATTAAGGGGCACGCTTACGGCAGCACGTACACGGAGTGCGCGAAGCTGTGCACGAAATTCGCTCAAGAGTGTGTGAACCGGCTGAACTTCCGCCTTGCTGATCTACGCAAGCTAGCACCAACGAAGCTCTTTCGAGCAGCCAAGTGGCCCAAGCCTCGGCAGCAGCGCGACCGCAAGACGCGAGAGTACCTACACGGATGCGCTGCTATCTTCGACAACAAGCTCCCTGGCTTCGACCTGCGAGCAGCCGAGATGGAGCTTGGCTCGTGGGCTCCAATCATGGCGGCGCACCACGAGGATGAGGGGTTTTTTCAAGGGCTGAAGAATTTCATGGGTGTAGCTGAGTCCGCCAGGTATGTAATACGATGTGGCGGGGCTAGCTGTGTTTCTCTCACGCAATTGTGACATTCTGCTAACCGGTATGTTAATGCTCGTGTGTGATATTTTCAGGCGCTGGCCCAACATCATGCGGCTGTGGCAAGCCGCTGCCGTGATGCCGCTGTCAACCGTTGAATGCGAGCGTGGATTCTCACGCCAGAACGTCATCAAGACCTGGGTGAGAGGCTCTTTAGGCAACGCGCGCCTGGCGGAGTTGATGACGATTTCCCTACTTGACTACGAGATCGACTGGAACGCGGCCCTCGCCAAATGGCGTGAGGAGAAGCCAAGGCGCCCTGCCAAGACTCCAACCTTCGCTGCAGCAGAGAGGAAGCGCAAGGGGAAGGAGCTGGCGGACGACCAGGAACGTGAGAGGGTTGTGCGCGGGCTGGAGTGGGATCGTGATGAGTCGGATGCGGACGACGATGAGGAGGAGGCCTATGAGGAGGAGGAGGACCAGGAGCTGGACGACGACCCTTTCCGCGAGGAGGATGAGGAGGAGGAGGATGTGGAGGAGATAGGCATGGATCAGCCTGAGTGAGACCTAAGATTATTTGTAGCTGTAGGTAGGTAGGTAGGTGATTGCTGTAGGTAGGTGATAGCTGTAGGTAGGAGGAAGGAAGGATGCATCTGATCTGAGACTCAATGGATGATTGCCATGCCAGGACATTTTAACTTAGTTTTATTTAAGTCTGATTTTAGAATTTGAATAATGACCACCTCAGACTAAACCCTGAACCAATCCTGTGAAATCAGACTCAAGGAAGTTGGGGAAAATGTGCTTCAGACTAGACTGGAATTTTTTTTACCTGCTCTCAGAGTAGGTTTTTTTGAAACGTCAGCTCTGGGTGGATGTCCTGGTTGTTGGTGCGGCAGTAGAGTAGAGTGTGTTGAACTGGTGGTAGTTGGTGTTCTCGGGCGTGTCCGAAGTGACCATGTAGCTGGATGTCGGTGCATGTCAGCCCTCGATGAATAATTGCGACCGTCAGGATTCGCCGACATCTGTTGTTCACTGTTGAGGATGCGAACGAGCTGACGGATGGATAACAAAGCACGATAACATGCGAGTGATTTCTATGTGACGGATTGAGCGGCAACTGCATTTTTTCTGAATGGGTTTTAGTGTCATGAGTTGCCTTTCATGTTCGCAGGTGTTCGCTGGAACACACCAAAGAACAAAACTCCCACGGAAGGAAGGATGCCAACTGGCGCACAACCATCAGGAAGAGAAATCGCAACTTGGGAAGGAGGTTGGGTAGCTTGGGATGGGTGTAGTCTGAGGCGTAAGGGATGCGCTAGGAAGAGTACTATATGAACGCTAGTCAAATATATCGACCGGTAGGAAATTTCATCCATGCCATCATTTGGAATATAGATTTCGTTTCATTCATGCCATCATCATTAGTGTCATGAGCTGCCTTTCATGTTCGCAGGTGTTCGTTGGAACACACCAAAGGACAAAACTCCCACGGAAGGAAGGATGCCAACTAGCGCACAACCATCAGGAAGAGAAATCGCAACTTGGGAAGGAGGTTGGGTAGCTTGGGATGGGTGTAGTCTGAGGCGTAAGGGATGCGCTAGGAAGAGTACTATATGAACGTAAGTCAAATATATCGACCGGTAGGAAATTTCATCCATGCCATCATTTGGAATATGGATTTCGTTTCACAAAAACGATAAGTTATTGTATAGCAACGCTCTTTCAACCGAACACTCGCTTGTCTCCGTTGCCCTACGAGTATCATGGCCGATATCTGAGAAGAAGTGAACGAGAGAAAATGAGTGAACTATGAACGAAGTGAGTACAAATAGGAAACCCTAGTTGGGTTGTACCCCCTATGGGATACCCCACTATAGCCTACACAAATAAGTAAGCTATAATATTCTGACACACCCCCATAGGCAAAGTGGGGGAGAACAAGGGGTCACAAGACCAGTCAAGCAAAGCAAAGCAAAGCTCAGGGTGGATCACAAAGTCACCACACATTCCGAGCACAAGTTCAAGGGCCACAAGGCCAGTTCACATGCAAGATCATATATAGAGATATACAAGAGTCAAGCAAGCAAGAACAAGAGTATATATAGGTCAAGGTACAAGCAAGGTCAAGAAGTCAGCAAGTGAGGCAAGACAGGCACAAGACCCAGCTGCGTGCAGCAACGCTGATTATCACAAGGCGCAAGTGCCTTGGTGAAGACATCAGCAGTGTTGGCCTCAGAGGCCACGTACGCAAGTCGCAACTGTCCACGCTGCTGTAGCTCACGAGCAAGAAAGTAGCGGAGAGCAATGTGCTTTGTCCTGTGCTCCAGTCGCTCCTCTCGACACAAGGCCAGCATGGCCTTGTTGTCTACGTACAGGACTGGAGGAGAACGAGGCGGCTCTCCAAGGTCGGTCAGCAGGTAGGTGAGCCAGCGAAGCTCCTGAGCAGCCATAGCCCCACAGGAGCAGGAGCTCGGCACCTCAGGTTGCTCGGGCGGCTCGGGCGGCTCGGGCGGTTCGGGCGGCTCGGGCGGTTCGGGCGGCTTGGGCGGCTCGGGCGGCTCGGGCGGCTCGGGCGGCTCGGGCGGCGCGGCCGTCTCGCGGGCGGCCCCGGGTGACTGCACGAGCGGCCGGGGCGGGTCACGGGCGGCGCGCGGGCGGCTCACGGGCGGCTGGGGCGGCTCACGGGCGGCTGCACGGGCGGCTGGGGCGGCTCGCGGGCTGCTCGCGGGCGGCTCGCGGGCTGTGCACGGGCGGCGCGAGCGGCGCACGGGCGGGTGGGTGGCTCGCGGACGGGCGGCGCACGGGCGGGCGGCTCACGGACGGACGGCGCACGGGCGGCGCCAGCGGCTCACGGGCGGGCTGGTGGCGCACGGGCGGGCGGCTCACGGGCGGCGCCGGCTCACGGTCAGGCGGCGCGCGGGTGGGCGGCTCACGGGCGGCGGCTCACGGGCGGCGGCGCACGGGCGGCGTTTGACGGGCGGCTGCTTACGGGCGTCGGCTGACGGGCGGCGCTCACGGGCGGCGGCTCACGGGCAGGCCGCGGGCGGCTCACGGGTAGGCCGCGGGCGGCTCACGGGCGCTAGGGCAGGCCGCGGGCGGCGGCTCACGGGCAGGCCGCGGGCGGCTCACGGGCGCTAGGGCAGGCGCCGGGCGCTAGGGCGCTAGGGCTCGCGCTAGGGCGAGCGCTAGGGCGGGCGCTAGGGCGGGCGCTAGGGCGGGCGCTAGGGCGCTAGGGCAGAAAAAAAAAAGTTTTCCAAAGTGGTGGGCCCTAAGCAAAGTTCCCACAAGGGAACCTGCTCTGATACCATGAGAAGAAGTGAACGAGAGAAAATGAGTGAACTATGAACGAAGTGAGTACAAATAGGAAACCCTAGTTGGGTTGTACCCCCTATGGGATACCCCACTATAGCCTACACAAATAAGTAAGCTATAATATTCTGACAATATCTTCAGTCGTTGACTAGAGCTCGATGCATCCGTATAGTTCTTTATGTAGAGTACCGCAACGCAGATCTTGGTGTGTCAAATGGTATGAGGATCTGACCATCAATGGAGTTGATCTACGCAGTATCGATAACCTTGATTAGACGACTGTGTGCGCACCTCCAAACTACTCTATGGCCATGCAGGGCCTAATAGTGTGCTTGCTAGCCAACGCCGATGTGAATTACACGCAGATGGGAGCGAGTTTGGGCAATGTGCTTCCATGTTCACCGCATGGTCCATGCGTCCAAGCATATATACGGTATTATGAAAAGTTGAACTCCTATTTCCCTTGATCGATAGTGAAAGATGACTCTTCTCAGCAACCAAAATCGTATAAATATCTCCATTCTAAGGCCACAATAAGTATCATACCAACCTCCCTTCCTTGGGGAACAACCCTCTGGCCATCAAGGACCTTCTGCTTCTTTCCCCTCGGGAAATGGCCCTCTGACCACTAACGGGACCCTGGGTGTAGAATATGAAACAAAGAAATCTGCTACGGTATTATGCGATTGACATTTCAATGTGATGTGCGCTTCAAACAGTTTGATGCTCCCGACTAACTGCAGCGCGATTGTCTGAACTTGAACTGGATACCATAGTAGGGGAAGCTGTCTGGCGTGGTGGTTAGGTGAGAACTTCATGAAGAGTCAATCCGTAACTCCCAACGGCGCATCCATGTTAATTCGATGCGCGGACTGTTGATGGGTACCCGACATTTCTCAATCATTGAGAATCATGTACCTCGCTTGTCAAACATGTGCCTGTATGATAGAACAAGGTGGATGTGCCGTGCACGATGGCGAAAGCCTTATCCCTTCCACATTGCCCTCATGCAAAGAAAACAATGTTTGAGGTTGAGGTTAGGTGTGTTTAACCAGTGAGATTAAAAAAAACTTCCATAGTTGCCCTTTACCAACCAAACATTTGCAATCTGATCGCTCCAATCAAATTCTCCCCTAATTTTAGGTGGGGCTTAGATGTCAAACATTATACATATTGTTGTAGTTGTTTAGGCTACAGTGGGTTAGCCTATAGGGGGTACACATTTCTAGGTTTTCCTACTTGTACTCATTTTCATTGCTAGTTCATCCATTTTCTTGTTCAACATGGTATAGAGCAGGTCCTTCCTAGGACCGATTTTTTTAGGGCCCACCACTACCTACCTACCTACCTACCTACCTACGCCCTAGGGCGCCTCGGCTTTCACGCCCCTAGAGGCCCCGTCGGCCCCGCGCTCGTGTACCTTAGAGGCCCCGAATCGGCCCCGCGCTTACCCCTAGAGGCCCCAATCGGCCCCGCGTTCGCTCTTAAAGGCCCACGGCGGCCCCGCGCTTGTCCTTAACGGCCCACGTCGGCCCCGCGTTCGCTCTTAGAGGCCCACGTCGGCCCCGCGCCTGTCCTTAACGGCCCCGAACGGCCCCGCGTTTGCCCCTAGAGGCCCACATCGACCTCGCGCTCGCCCTTAGAGGCCCTGAACAGCCCCGCGCTCGCCCTTCAAGGCCCCGAATCGACCCCGCGCTCGTCCCTAAGGCCCCGGGAGGCCCCGCGTTTGCCCTTACGGCCCCGCGCTCGTTCCAAACGGCCCCGATCGGCCCCGCGCTCGCCCTTAGCAGCCCACGTCGGCCCCGCGCTCGTCCCTAACGGCCCCACCCGCTCCCCGCGCTCGCCTCTATAGGCCCCGTACGAGCCGCCCGAACCGAGCAGCCCGAACCGAGCCGCCCAGTCCGACCGAGCCGCCCGACCCGAGCCGCCCAGCCCGAACCGAGCCGCCCAGTTCGAACCGAGCCGCCCTACCCGAGCCGCCCAGCCCTAACCGAGCCGCGCCGCCCGAACCGGGCCGAGCCGCCCTACCTGTACCGAGCCGCACCGCCCTACCTACCCTTTGCGTACGGAGCGGTTCCGCAAGAGGTGGAATCTCACCGTGCGCATGAAAAGAAAGGTGGTGCAAAAGACACAGCAGCGTAAGTGCCTGTCCGTGCACTGTCATCCTATCGTGAAATTTTATCTTGTATTTCAGTACTTTCTTGCCCATGTTTGTTTATCTGTAGCGGTGCTCATCCGCCCTTTTAACCGTTCCTCCCTCCCCGTGCGCAGACGTGGCCAAGCAGTGCAAGGAATTTTGGCAGTTTGTCCGCGACGCACGCCACGACTACGACATCGACAATCGTTACATCATCAATGCCGACCAGATGCCTTTGTGGCTGGAGATGCCGGCGACTACCACGGTGGAGCAGACGGGCGTGAAGTCGGTGCCCATCCGCAGTGGTGGTTACCAGAAAGAGAGAGTCACTGTGATGCTGGCGTGCACGGCGACGGGCGAGAAGTTGAAGCCGTGGGTGTTTTTCAAGCGCAAGACCCTCCCAAAGGGTGACTTTCTGAATGGTAAGAAACTGCGTATGCGCGTGTTTGCGAGGGGAAAAACAAAAGTAAAATCTAACCACCGCTTGCTTGTATGCAGATGTCGTGGTCGGTTGCCAAGCTAACGGGTGGATGGAGGCCTCGGGCGTAATCGAGTGGCTCGGTGCAGGCGTGGTGCCGTTCCTGAAACCGAAGTTCGGATTGCAGAGCCGGAGCGCCATGCTAGTGCTCGACTCCTATCGTGGACACCTGACACCCGAAGTCAAGGTGAAGTTCGCGGAACTCAAAATCGTGCCGGCGGTCATCCCAGCGGGATGCACGGCAGATTTGCAGCCGCTCGATGTGTCGGTCAACAAAAGTTTCAAGGCGAGTGTTCGGCAGCAGTACCAGACCTGGTTCGAGCAGGACGGCATGAACATCCTGACACCCGCAGGTTCGCAAAAGTGTTCTCCCGTGACCGCTTCGTCTGCATGTCTGCCTGCTTGTGGACCCACGTGTTTCCCACCCCCGTGTATGTGGTGCAGGGAACATTAAGAAACCATCTCCGGAGGTGGTGCTCAAGTGGATTTCACGGGCGTGGAAAGCTGTGCCTGCCGACCTGATTAAGAGAGCGTTCCTCACCTGCGGCATCAGCAATGCCCTTGACGGGAGTGAAGATGGACTGGTGCTGGCGCACCGGAGAGGTCAGCTATCCCACGAGGTAGAGGTTGATGACGACATCCAAGCAGACGGGTTCTTTGGCAACAACTCTACGGAGCCTGAGTCGGACGAGGAGTAGGCCTTAGGCTAGACTAAACTTAAAAATGTTGTGTAGGCTAGGATGCTAGTCTAATGTATTTGAATTGAAAGTTTTAGTTGAAATTTTTAGCTAGAGTAATGTAGTTTGTACGAAGGTTGTAAAGAAAGTGAAAAAAACAACGGACATTCGTGTCTATACAACAAGGGTGCGCTTATAATAAGTAAGGTTTTTTTAGAGGGTGCGTTTCTAATTGAGGATCGGCCATCAGCGCATTGCTCCAGATAGAAGCGCATGCGCTTAACATAGGCCTGCGGTTATATCCGGGGCGATACGGTACGAAGAGATACAGTTATAACTGCTTTACTGTTGCTGTTGCGGTTCGATACAGTGACGACTCGGGCAACTGCTCTGTAACGAGTCAGTTGTGTGTCCTTGCTGTCGCGCTGTACTTGTCAGGTCAAAGGTCGCTGACCTTTGACTTTCGCGTAACCTCTAGCAACCGCTCAACCTCCGAGGGCTGAATCGCTGATGCTTCGATATACTTCGTTTCGCTTCTGACTTGGTGTTTCGACACGACAGAGGCGCTTAAAGTTAATTGTTCCCAACACTCCCCTTCGCTTCTGGAGTGTCGCAGTTGGTGACGTGGCTCTGTCCAGTCAGCAGCATTCAGTACTCGAACTTCTGCTTTCCGAGCTTCTTGGTCAGGTAGTCAGCTGCCATCTCGGATGTGGGGCAATATGACAGCTCGAGTCTCCCCTTCTCGATCTCGTCCTTCACGAAGAAATATTGTAGGGCGATGTGCTTCGTCCTGTTCGCGAAACAATTTTCGTTGGCTATGCGAATTGCTGACTGGTTGTCGCAAAACAAGGAGAAGCTAGGTAACTGAGCTAGTTTCGCCTCCTCCAGAAGTTCGCGAAGGTACAGTCCTTCCTTTGTGGTTGAGCAAAGTGCGATATATTCTGCTTCAGCTGAGGAGAGGGCGATTAATTCTTGCTTGCTCGACTGCCAAGAGATGGGCCCGATAGGTTCAAGGCGGTAGATGTAGCCGGTGCGCGAGCGCCGGTTGTCGGAGTCGCCGGCGTGATCTGCGTCGACGTAGCCGATTAACTTAGGTGTCGAGGTCCCGTTCTTATGATAAGTTAGGCCGATCGTCGGAGTGCTAACAAGGTAGTGAAGAGCGCGGTCGAGCTCCGCCATATGTTCTGCTTCAGGTTTCTTGAGGTAGGTCGCGAGTTGACTTGCGGAGTACGATAGGTCCGGTTGGCAGGTGACAGCTGCGAAGAGAAGGCATCCCAATTTTCTCTGGTAGTCGCGTATGCCATCGGGCTTTAGTGGAGCAGATCCTTCCTTGTTGTTTCCTGCCGTGTAGCGGTATGGCGTGGAGATAGTGGTCGGCGTGAGTGCGAAGCGTTTGGCGATGGTGTCGGCGTATTTTGCGGCGCTGAGGTAGATTGCGTTTTCTTCTTCCTGAATGTTGAGGCCGAGGTATTGTGTGACGGTGGACGAGACTGTGAGAGTGAGGTCCTTCTACAGCTCCCCTTCGAACCAAGTAGTGACGCCGTCGGTCGACCCGATGTAGAGCAGATCGTCTACGTAGACGATTAGTAGGTACATTCCCTGGTCGTGAGGTAGCTGGCGAAATCCTATGCGGATAAGTCTTGCGTGCAGGTACTGTTGCCACAGCCTCGGAGCTTGTTTGATGCCATAGAGCGACTTCAGCAGTTGACAGACTTGGTTGGGTTCTCCGTTGGAGCCGTGCGAGAGCTCGACGAAGATCTCAGCGTCAACAGGTGCGTAGAGAAATGCATTCGCGACGTCGATTTGCCGCATCTTCTTTTTCTTCATGGCGGCGATCGCGAGAAGGATTCGAAGTTAGGTGTGTCGTCTGACCGGGGCGAATGTCTCGGTGAAGTCGCGTCCGTATTCCTGGTCGAATCTACGTACAACCCAGCGTGCTTTGAATTTGTCGATGGTGTCGTCTGCTTTTGTTTTCACTCAGAAGACCCACTTCCCGGTGAGTATAGTCTTGTTTCGTGCCAATCCGATAGGAACGAATTTCCAGGTGTTGCGCTCCTCTAGTGCCTTCAATTCCCTGTCCATGGCTTTGCGCCATTTTTCCTTGTGCTCCCCCCCCAGAGCCTGCTGAACCGACGCAGGCTCCTTAGGAATCACAGTGCCGTGGACCGCAGGGACGAGGCCAAGTATCTGGAGGCCACTCTGTGTGTAGCGGGGGAGTGTGGTATCCGCGGGATAAGCTGCTTCGTCACCTGCTTCTGGGTCAGGTATGAAGTTGGGCCCTATGCGTTTTGCTTCGTTGATGTTGACTTCTGCAGGTGTAACGTAACCATTGTTGGCGAAGTGGTAAAATACTTCGGCGTTGACGCTTTCGCAAGGGTTTTCGTCATCCATTGGGACATCGACGGAGCAGTACGGGAGAGGTCCGGCTTCCTCCGAGGCTGCGTCCACGTTCTGCTCGTCCCAGTCAGCTTCGTCCGCTGCAGAAGCGAAGGCTCGGTCTCCACGAAGTCCACTGGTGAGGTCACGTTGTTCTTCCACGTTGGCTAGGTAGGAGTCGGGAGTGAGTCGTTCGTTGAAAATCACATCATGTGCTGCCACTGTTTCCTTGGTGTGGACGTCAAAAATCTTCCATGCGTTGTAATTCTTTTCGATGCCCAGGTGTAGCCCCCACTGGGCACGTTGGGAGAATCGGCCGGCTCGTGCAGATGGGGGTCGGTACTGTACCATGCAGTCGAAGACTCATAACATTATTGTGCTGCCCAATTTTCCTGTCCACAGCAGATGTGGTGCTGCGTTGTTCGGGAGCGATGATGACGAGAGCAAGTTGTGCAGCATGACGGCGTGGTCCATTGCTTCGGGCCACTGGTGTTTGGGTAGCCACATGCCACGTAGCAGCTTGCGCATGGTGTTCTGGAGGGTCCTGTTCATCCTTTCAGCTACACCCTGCTATTGATGGGCGTAAGGAAGGGAGATGAGCCTCTTGATTCCCTTCTCTGCCAGGTAGTCCTTGAAGCGTTGTGAGGTGTATTCTCCGCCTCCATCTGACTGAAAACTCTTTAGTTTCACTCCGGACTCTCCTTCTGCTGCTGGAAGCGAGGCAACGAAGGCTTCGAAGGCCATGTCCTTGCTTGAAAGATTTAGGTGCCAGACGTATCGAGTGGCTGTGTCGATAAAGGTGATGGTGTAGTTGTAAGCTTCTTGCCCTGGTACGCGATTGTACAGGATGTCGCTGTACACCTTTTCAAGCGGTGCGTATGCTGGTGCACTCGGATTGTGGTGAGACGCGAACGGTTGATGTGGTAAGTCAGCTTCGGGACAGGTGAAGCATGTTCCACGGGCTCGCTGAAGTTCTCTGCCGTCAGTTAGGATTACAGGGTCTTTGTCGAGCACGCCTGCTCTTATCGTGCTGTTTAACACCGTGTTGATTGGGTGTCCCATTCTTGCATGCCAGATTTCTTCGTTGGCGCGGTGTCCGGGTGAGCGTCGGTACATGTCGGAGTTGGAGTAGAAGCTGGCGGTGAAGTTGACTCTTCGATGAACTTCTCGTGGTGCCGGGTTTAGCTGCTACGCGGGTGTCGGTGGTGTGTCATCGACGAAGATCGGTGGCGTTGAAGGACCACCAATTGGTGTTGATGTTGCTGCTGTTGTCTCCGTTGTCTCTGCTGCTGCCGTTATTGTCTCTGCTGCTGCCGATGTTGTCTCTGCTGCTGCTGGTGTTGTTTCTACTGCTGCCGATGTTGTCTCTGCTGCTGCCGATGTTGTCTCTGTTGCTGCCGGATGTTGAATTGTCGCTAACGCTCTTGTTCTTTCTGCTTCAGGTATTGTGTGTGAATACCAGAAACCGCCGGGGCTGAAGTCTGGGTCAAGATCCGGTGGATGTGTCCAAGAGGTGAAGTTCACGATGGCGTCGCTGTCAGCGGTGCCAAGGTCCGGGACGAAGTCGAGAACGAAGACGTTGTTTTTCAGCACTGCCTTCCCGATATAGAGACCTCCCCTGCCGTTATACAGATTGAATTCCTGTGTAGTGTTGTCTGCTTCGAGATGGATACCCTTCGCCATCAGCTGACTGACACTCAGTAAGTTGTAGCCGAGTCCCTCCGCAATTAAAACCTTTGATATTTGTAGAATGACGTTTGTCTCTTGCGACTGAAGTTGTATGATTCCTTGTCGTCGTGTGCGCAGGTTCTGGTTGTTGGCGACGGTGATAACAACTTCGCGGTGAAGTTGCTGTTCTTGTTGAACGAAACGACCCGAAGAGCACATATGCTGCCCGCAGCAACTGTCCAAGAACCAGGTATCTTTCCCGGACGGTTCACTTTGGGCAATGGCTGCATACGTTGGGTTCGGTTGAAGTGATTCGCGGCGGGGCGTACTGTTGTCGAGCTGTTCTTCCGGTGAGTAGTGTGGCGGTGACTCGGTGATGCATGATGCATGAGTCGGTCAGTATTGCCATACAACTGACGATGTTTCTTGCTCCTTGTGCAGATTGTCCCGTTGATATCGTTTGAACTTGAGTGGTGGGGTTCACTTGTGTTGAAGCGACTTGGCGGCTTGAAGGTCGAAGCTGTCGCTGTGGCGGTGTTGACTGTTGTCGATTCGGGCAGTGTGTGCACGGGTGTCCTGACGTCTTGCAGAGATGGCAGAACGGAGGTACGTGCTTTGGTTGTTGTCGGTTGTTGTTGTTGTTGTAGCGTCGCGCAGTGTGAAACGCGAATTCGGGTACTGATGCTTTCTTCTTGTGTCGTTCCTCTTGCAGGTCCATGTCTTGTTGCTCAGCGTGTATTTCGGCGCAGAGTGCTGCCTCAAAGATTCTCCCATGAGCTCGAAGAATGGCCTTTGTGGCGCGCCATTGAGGGCCGAGGCCGCCGATGATGACTGTCACGAAGGCGTCTTCAGATATCGACCCTCCGCATCGAAGGAGTTTGTCGCGCAACTCGCGACAGTGGCTGATATACGCTATTCCCTTTTCGCCTGGTTTCATTTCCACTGTTGTCAACTGCGCCATTAGCCGAGTCTGATTAACGCTATCTGTTGCTCTGTACAGGTTCTTCAAGTGGCTGTATGCGAGCTCGGCAAAGTTACCATATCCCCGGAAAGACCGTATATTATGTTGCTGGGTCGGGGTGATATTCCTCAGTAGGATTGTGTACGCCATCATTGACTGATAGGTGTACTGCTTCTTCTCGTACTGTGTGCCGTTTGTTGGGTATGGCAGGGATTCGTCGAAGAAGCCGAGGATCTGCGCGCCTTCCATCATCAGCTCGAACTCGAATGACCGGGTAAAAAAGTCACATCTGTCGAAAGGTCTTGACGTTTGCAAATTCAGGACGTGCGCGAATTGCGACTGAACTTGTAGCGCGTCCAGTGTCTTCTCTTGTCCAGGTGCAGGCTGTGGTTGTGGCATAAAGCTGACGGAGCCGCGCTGGGGCTCGTACGGAGCAAAGGTAGGTTGCTGCTGTTGATTTCCACGTGCGTAGGATGAACCATCAAGGCTCATTGGAGTCACATTGTTGTTGTTGTTGCTGTTGTTTGACTGCGCAGGTGCCGACTGTTGGTGTTGCTCGTATAAGGACATGAAGGAGAGAAACTTCTCCATCATGTTCTGATCGAAGCCTGCAGATTGATTCGCAGGGGTCTCAGTAGAACTTGCTCTTGGTCTTGTTGCCGTACCCTCCTCTGTCTGTAGGCCAGAGGCAGGAGGCGGAGTAGGAGTAGTACCCGGGGAGCCGTTAGAGGAGCTCCTTTCCTTTTGTGTTGACATGCCTTCTGACGTTGTAGATGACTTGATAGTAGTTGAGTTCCCCCTGTTAGCTCTCATACCATGTTGGGCTAAGAAAAAGCCCTTAGGATCTTTGCAGGGGTGAACTCTGGGTAGCACTGGTGTAATAGCGGAAGCGTTTAATAAAGAGTTGTGAACCACCTTGCGCTAGTGTGTGAGGGCAAAGTTGATTGGTTAAAGCAAAGCAATACCGTACAAGATTATATAGGAGTACAAGGAATATGAAGAGATACAGTTATAACTGCTTTACTGTTGCTGTTGCGGTTCGATACAGTGATGACTCGGGCAACTGCTCTGTAACGAGTCAGTTGTGTGTCCTTGCTATCGCGCTGTACTTGTCATGTCAGGTCAAAGGTCGCTGACCCCTCTAGCAACCGCTCAACCTCTGAGGGTTGACCAGGGCCTCAGATTCGTTTTGGGTGACCCTGAGCACTCAGGGTCCTTTGGGGCTGTAACACTGATCATCAGGGTTGTAAATGGAGAAACACTGATTTCTCAGGGTTAGAAAAAAAAAAAAAACCCTGACACATCAGCATGAGTAAAAAAAAAAACAATGGCGGTGAGAATCCACAACTATCACAAGTCTAATAAGTTAAGAAAAGTTCAAATATGGTTCTAATGAGCTTCTAATCTAACTACAGGCACAGACCAATTGGCGCTCACACCGCACACACAATTCACATCACACACATGTCTTCATCTTCGTCACTACCACCACCATCGCTCATAGAACCGTGCCTGTGCACGGGGGTCTCTGTCCCCCACCCAGAGCCAGCACCACCAGCATCATCCTCGTCCACCTTCTGTTTCCCCTTAGCACTAGGTTGCTTCTTTGGTGCTGCCACTGTTGTGATGGGCTTGCGCTTCTTGTACGCCCTCCAGATATTCACCACCTCCACCCAGTCGGGCTCGTACGGCAGCAATGCCATGCACATGAGGTCCGACAGCCGCGCATCATTGATGGCACCCCTCAGCCAGCTCTTGATGATGTTTTGACGCGAGAAACCCCGCTCGCACTCGGCTGTGCTCAACGGTAGCACAGCGACAGCCATCCACAGCTTCACCAGGTTGGGGTACGCGTCCTCCCAGTCAGGAGACTTCAGCATCGCCGAGAGACCCGGGTAGAACTTTCTCTCGGACTTCGGGGCTCCAGCGAGAACCGTGCAGAACGTGCGGAGCTCCTTGAACGCCTTCTTCTTGTTGACACCTGGAGGGAGTCAGGGAGTGCGCAAGCACAAGGAAAAGAACAAGGTAAGCAAGGCTCACCAGACAAGTGGTGCCAGTGTTTAGGTGCTACACAACAAAGCAGCACAAACAACGATGCACAGACCAAAGAGAAGTACGTACCTGGAACGATCTCGTCGCACTCTTGGGCCCTGAAGAGCATCGTGAGGGACTCTAGGTGCTCCGTGCAGACCATGGAACGCTCCTGCCGTCCATGGGGCCACTCGTCAGGCATGAACAGCTTCACACCGCTCAGCTTGTCGAGTGAACCCAATCGCTCATCCAGGTTATGCACGAGCGCCTCCGCCATCGCCGTGCACTGCTCCACGCATCGCTCATGGGTCCCTGCAATGGGGTAGCCTTCAAGGGGGGAATCATGCAGCACGTAGCAGTGAGAAGTGGGCCGGCCGTCGGAGTCAACCCACTCGACCTCCACTCTCCGCACCCCATTCGGTCCATGTCGTGCAATGAAGGGCGACAGCTTCTCGCTCAGGCCGCCGCCGAAGTCGTCGCCACAATCCACATAACGGCTATTGATGTGGGCTGTCGTGCGACGGATCTGGCCTTGAATCGCCAGCAGGTCAATCTGCCACACAAAAACAGTAGGGAAAGCACAGCCATGTTTCAATCATGAAGCAGAACTAGCCGTAGCTAGCGGCCCTAAACCCACAGTCCTCACGGTACACAGGGATGCACAGGCAAAAGCAGGATCTCACCTGTCAATGCTGGAACGTCTTGCTGAGCACGTTCAGCTGTTCCAGCACGTCAGCGAGGAGTCGCAGCATGAACTAGAATCTGTAGCTGGTCACCATCTGGTACATGGGCTTGTTTCCCAGCTCGTGCACCATCACGATGACCCCCGGAAGGACTGCAAGGAGTCGGCAGACTGCATCGCCGCGTGAGAGCCAACGCACATCATTGATTCCTTGGAGCTCCAGGTTAGTCTGAGTGAAGACTTCCTGAAGGTCCATGAAGCGCTGGTGCCAGGGTCCTGATGAGCCGAGGTAGGTGGAGAGCCAGCGGATGAAGCTGTCGACCATGCCAAACTCCGGTAGGGACTCTGCCGCGTCCTTGGCCGTGAGTGCTTCCCTGCGATTAAAACAAAAAACAATCGCATTTGGTTAAGTAGAAGGAAGGACACCATGTTCAAATAACAAATACCAGTCGCATCGGACACTGCATCAACCACCGTACCTGTGAGCGATGCAGTGGCAGGACACCAGATGCGGAACGCGCGTCCTCAGCCTCGCCACCAGCCCGTTTTTGGATCCGACCATGACGCTCGCCCCGTCGGTGCTGATGCCCGTGATTCGGCGCAGGTCAATGCCGACGGCATTGACATGGGATAAGAGCAACGCCACCAGCGATGCGGCGTCTGCCCTGTCCACGGTTAGGAGGGCAAAGAACTCGGTGACTACTACCCCGTCGCGGATGAATGTGGCATAGATGATGAGATGCTTCCCACGGCATCTGTCCGTAGACTCGTCACAGCTGAGGCCGATGTAGTGGCTTTGTAGGACGTGTTCGAGTTGAACGTTTCAAGGGCCTCTTCGTAAATCAGAGTGGTTAGTGACGGTTTTTTAGAGTTAGATGGCGTGGGCGTAACGTGGTTTACCGACTCGCCGGCATCAGCGAGAGGACGTCCAGGATCTGTAGGATCGGCCCAACGGAGCACGGCCTGCTTGTAACGAGGCGGAGGCTTCGACGACGACGCACGAGATGGCAAGTGGACGCTCGGTCCGGCTGCTGACGGCACGGTCGGCTTAGCAGTATGCGCGGGCTGGGGACGATCGTCTCCGCGGCAGAGGCCAGACGCTTCACCAGTGTTTGCCACTGAGGCGACGAGACCTGGCTTCTCTTTTTCATGGGAGAGCGCGGAAACTAGAAAATCTAGTCCCGTTCTGGCCTCCAGCATCTCGGTGGCGGCGTAAAGTGCATCGTCGTCATCATCACCGCAACTGTTCTCACCGGTGATCGCCATGGCGCATTCACGTCACCTTCCTGAATCGGTGAGTAGTAATGAGAAACCCTGGGAGAGAGAGAGTCTGCCGAGCAGGCTTCAGGGAGACTGCAGAGATTGATGTTTCGGAAAGGGATGGAGTCTGGAGAGCTGGAATGGCAGAATCACGAGACCCCCTGCATGGGGTGCCTGAGCGGGCCATCCCAGCACGCCCTGCCTTGGTGGAAAGAACAAGGCAGACCACTGGCCCACTGGGCCACTAGGCTTGGTTGTTTGTGCACATCAATGGAAAGTAATGACAAGTGTAGGTTATCCAACGTGACAACGGTACATTGCTTCAGCTGGGACAGCCAATCTCTTTACGCCGTTTTGCCAACACAGCCCGAAATTAACCCGTTCAACTGGATCTGGGCGCGCCGCAGGGTGGCGTCGGTGTAGGGTGGGTTCATGCACGATGACGGCGCGCAAAACTGCGAGAATCATGGAGTTTCCGGTTTCAGGGTCGTCTCCGATACAACACTGACTCGTCAGTGTCGACAAACTAGAAACACTGGAAAATCAGGATTAGGAAAAGAAAAACACTGATTCATCAGGGTTGTAAAAACAAAAAGGCTGATTCGTCAGGGTTACAATAAAAAACCGAGGTCAAACATCAGGAAATCAGGATAAAATTCCTGGAATCTGAGGCCCTGGGGTTGACTCGCCGGTGCTTCGATAAACTTCGCTTCGCTTCTGACTTGGTGTTTCGACACGACAGAGGCGCTTAGAGTTAATTGTACCCAACAATTTTTACCCTTTAACCCACAAATAAAGGAGGTGATGAACAGTGCTCACAAAACTGCAGGCTTTACGAGGACTAGAATCAAATCATGTGGCACGTACCGTACTATGCATGTGAACATTGCAATGCTACACCAGTACCACTTTTTCACATGGCTAGTTCACCACTGACAATATGGACATTGTGCCACATTCCTGCTCTATGACAAAGCTTCAAGAGGATGAGAAGTACTGACCACCGCAGAAAGGACAGTCGCAAAGGCTTGATCATATGCGATGAAGCCAGTGAACCAGAATGAGAAATCGTCTTCTGTAGTGAGACGAATGTATTTCTCATTGTCATCAGATGGGTTGGCTTCAGGCGCCACTCCTGTTATCTTATGCAGCGGAATGGTGGCCTAAGAAAGACAATTGTACAGGTGGGGTGGAAGGGAGTTGGGAAGGAGGGGGTTGGAGAAGAGGGTTGGAATGTGTTCCATCAAATCTGAGGCCATGATACAAACAACCAAACAGGCTCACCACAAAGTGGCTCTTGGCAATCTCTGTGGGGCGGCCCAGCGGGTTGTACTCAAACTCGGCGTCCGAGAGGAAGCCAATGGACGCGGTGGTGACAACTAGTGTGCCGGGAACGGGCCCCACGCTCGTGAGCAGGTTGCAGTAAAAGTAGAACAGCAGCTTCTCATCCGGTGGCGCCCAAAAGTGCTCCCGCCACAGCGCCTCTGCTCCTGCATGCGTCAAGAGGGTGGGGTTGCCCAGCTTGCCCACTGCCGGGGAAGGATGAAGAGGGTTACCAGTATGAAAAAAAAGGTTACTGCGCACATCAGGCTACATATAGCAGAGTGCAAGTCTATTTTGCACCAGAATTGCATATGTGTACAATGGTGACATGCCACAGAGTACGTGCTTGTGACGTGTCGAAATACAACTGATCCCAGAAGCTTCAGAAATCAAGTCATGCTAGGACGTACTATGAGTGTAGAGGTTAGAAGCCATGTCTGTTGTGTGCTTGCCAAAGTCACTAATCGTCGAGACCATATCCCCAAACCAACCGGTGCTGCCTGCTAGGTGCGCGTGAGATTGGGAGGGAAACACACGGGGCGGAGACGACAGGAGCGAGGGATGAAAACGGACGGGTGCAATCAGTGGCAGAAAGGAGTGGATGAAGAGATGGAGAGTGGAGCGGGGATACAGTTGAGTGAGATTGGCGGATGGGGGGCCTGCGCACGGCGGCGGGGAGAAATGGGCGGGAGTGGGTATGGCGGGGGGAAATGGGCGGGATTGTGTATGGCGGGGGGAAATGGGCGGGATTGTGTATGGCGGGGGGAAATGGGCGGGATTGTGTATGGCGGGGGGTATGGCGGGTGGGATAGAGAGAGGACGTGATTCGAGGACCAATGTGCTCGCGAGCGCACACGATGAATGGGTTGGGAGGCTAACGGCGGAAAGCTTGGGACGGAATTCTGCCGCACTGCCTTGCTTCGCTGCGCGTCGAGCTCGGATCCACGTCGCGCACAATAACGTCAGAGGGCAGCGCGCCGCGGTACCTTTCTTATCGGACGCCATGGCGCGGATGTGGTTTGGGGAAGAAAGTCGCACGGCTCGCGGGAAGACGGGAGAAGTGGCGGATGGCCCGCGTGCGCTGGTCCGGCCGGAGCAAGCAGCGCAGACGCGCGGATGAGTGCAGGCGGCAACTGATTTGCGGTTATGCGCTGGCGAGACTACGTCGGAAGGCTGTGACGGGCGAGGGAAACACCTCTCCAGCCGTAAGCTATCGCTAGCAAGGCACTATGCGCCCCCAGGAATGTGTCTGCCACTAGAAGGGATATAGCGTGCTTCACCAAGTGGTGTGATAAAATGCTAGTAGTTAACTCAAATTTGCGTTATGATGTCATCTCAAATTATTGTGTGCTCTATTGTTGCCTTATCACCCTCTACATCAGGCACAGCCCTTACCATAGCAAGGTTTCATAACTCTTTCTGCACAATTATTCTGTTAGACTTCAATGAACATAAACATAATCATAAGGTATTGACTTGGTTGGATAGCGTGCGCCGTGCAGATGCCAACCCATTTTGCCTAGCAGTCTGTGTCAGAATGAGGAATGAATGTGCCATTGATGTTGGTTGGGGTACATATAACAAACCCTAACTTCTGTACCCCCTAAGACAAACCTCACTACAAGCTACAACATTTGACACACCCCCATAGCCTAAGTGAGGGGTGTCTAGCAAAAACAAAAAAAAAAAGAGTACGGTCACAAGACCAGTCCAAAAGAAAACAAAGCTCAGGGTGGATCACAACGTCACCACACACTCTGAGCACAAGCAACAGTGGCCACAAGGCCAGTCCAAGAGATCACAAGTATATATAGTAAGTATACAGACGAAGCAGGCAATAAACTCAAGTCTACGCATGACTAGAACCTGTGTCAACAAGGCCTAACTGCACACAACACCTCTGGTGATCACAAGGCGGAAGCGCCTTGGTGAAGATGTCTGCAGTGTTGGCCTCGGACTCTACAAACTCGAAGCGAGCCTGTCCACGCCTCTGCAACTCTCGCAGAAGAAAGTACCTGATGTGAATGTGCTTCACTCTGCTCTCCAGTCGCGGCTCACGACAGAGGAGGATCGACGCCTTGTTGTCAGTAAACAAGGTCGGTGCAGAGCTCGGCCGCTCACCAAGGTCGGCGAGCAAGAAGGTCAACCACCGCAACTCCTGTGCCGCCATGGCACCAGCGTAAATCTCAGCCTCAGCTGTAGAGGTCGAGACAGAAGAGGAGCGCGTGGAACGCCAGGAAACAGCTCCAGAACCCAGACTGAAACAGTACCCCTGAGTGGACCTGTGAGTCTCAGCGTCGTCAGCGTAAGAGGAGTCACAGTGACCAGTGAGTACGACAGACTGCTGCCCTCCAAGAACTAGCCCCACGCCTGATGTAGTCGCTAGGTACTTCGCCACCCTCACAGCTGCCGTCCAGTGAACAGGACGGTGTCTCCCTGGCGCAACAAAGCGCGCAAGGATGCTGAGAGGGAAGGCGAGGTCCGGGCGAGTACAAGTCATCAGGTACATGAGGCAACCCACAAGCTCTGCGTAGGGACCACTAGGCTCAAACGGCTCGTCAGGAAAGGGACCAGTGAGTCTGTGGTCAACAGCTAGAGGTGTGCGCTGTACGGTGGAGTGCTGAAGCCCGAACCGCTGAAGGACCTGCTGCACCATGTGTGACTGTGAGAGTGTAATGGTGCGAGCGGCTCTGTCCCTGGTGATCTGCAGGCCAAGGTAGTGGTGCAGCTCACCAAGATCAGTGCACGTGTGTCTCTTCTGCAGTTCGGACTTCACGTCTGCCAAAGCAACCCTGTCAGAAGTGGCGAAAACGAGGTCGTCGACGTAGACCAGAACAAAGAACAGTGTGGAGCCACGACGAACGAACAGCAACGGGTCGGCAGAAGACGGCTGGAACCCAAGGTCAGAGAGGGTAGAACGCAGAGTGTCGTGCCACTCACGAGGGGCCTGGCGAAGACCGTAAACAGGTCGCCTCAGCCTCCACTGGGTCCCAGGAGGGAAAGTGCCAGTGAAGGCCGAGGGACGACGCAACCAGACCTCCTCGTGTAGACTGCCCTGAAGGAAAGCAGTGGAGAAGTCAAGAGAGTGTAACTCGTAGTCTCTCTGTGCTGCTACGTGTAGTAACACCCGAAGAGTGGTCATCTTCGGGGTAGGTGCGAAGGTCTGAAAGAAGTCAACTCCCTCGCGCTGACTGAAACCTCTGGCCACGTAGCGCGCCTTGAAGACCGGGGGAGATCCCGGTGGCCGCTTCACCCTGTAGATCCACATGCCGTCGACTACGTTCGCCCCAGGGGGGGGAACCTCATCAACGTAGGTGCCTGTGGATCTGTAGGAGGCCATCTCTGCGTCCATGGCAGCTCTCCACTGAGAGGCCCAAGGCCCTGACACTGCCTCAGCGTAAGTGCGAGGAGTCGGAATGTCAAGGGCGTCGGGGTCACCCTCAGGGGCGAGGAGCATGGCACAGAGATGAGGGGAAGCGGCCGCCAGGAACTCTAGCTCAAACTGCCTGTCCTCTAGGGCGTCACAGCCAAGGGCAGACACACCCCCGACGGCCAGAGGACTGGTAGGAGGAGCAGCCACAAGCGTGGTGGCGTAGTCAAGGCGACGGGTAGAGGCAAAGTCAGCAACTGCGGCAGTAAGAGCGGACACAGAGGACACAGAGGCACGAGGGTGAGTAACAAGAGAGGCGAGAACACGAGAGAGAACAGGACGGTACGTGCGGTAGTAGTCAGTGACGGGAGCAGGGAGGGACACGGTGAGGGCCGACTCAGGAGGAGACGGAAGCACAGACTGAGACGGACGAGGTGGACTAGAACAAAGTAAGGCAGTACGAAGGTCAGTGAAGGGAACAGGAGACGAGGGACGAGCACGAGGGGAGCGACGAGTAGCCCAAGAACGAGACGGAGGAGGAGAGGACAAAGGCGGAGAACTGGAGAAAACAGCGGGGGAGGAGTCAGGCGGAGGAAACGTGGGACCGTAGAGAGGAGGAGAGGCGGAGGAGGGAGGAGAAGGGGAGGGGAGACCAAGGATCCGAAGACCCGAGACAGGAGGAGGAAGTGGCTGCTGCTGCTGCGGCTGCGACTGCTGCTGCTGCGGACGCGACTGCTGCTGGGACTGCTGCTCCTGCGGGTCCAGCTGCTGCTGCTGCTGCTCCTGCGGCTCCAGCTGCTGCTGCTGCTCCTCCAGCCGCTGTAACTCCCTCTCATCTCTCTCCAACGCCAGCTGCTCGTCACGGGCACGGCGAACACGAGCCTGGTGCCTAGTCGGGTAGGGGTGGGGGGGTGGAGTAGTGTCCGAAGCAGCGGCAGCTCCAGAGTCCACCCCAGAAGAACTAGGCGCACCACCCCCAGAGGCAGCACTAACACCAGCTCCAGACCCAGGCTCACCTGAACCCGAAGGAGGCGCACCCTCACCCCCAGACGCAGCACCCCCAGTGTCCGCGCGGCCAGCACCAGCTCCCGGACGACAAGAGTCCTCTGCACCCACCGGGTCAGCTCCAACTCCAGAACCAGAAACTCCAGCTCCAACCCCAGCTCCAACTCCAGCACCCCCAGAACCAGAAACTCCAGTGCCAGCTCCAGCTCCAACTCCAGCTCCAACTCCAGCACCCCCAGAACCAGAAACCGGTACAGGAACAGGCGCCGCACCAACCTCTCGAGAGCTAGCACCAGCGGCACGCTGCGAGGAGGACTGTGGGGAGGGAGGCTGTACCGGAGGGGCTACCGAAGGAGGAGGGGTAGCCTGGGACACACCTGACGGGGCTGGACCAGGGGGGGGAGGCTGTACCGGGGGAGCAGGAGGGGGAACGGCAGTCAAGAAGAGGGGGGGAGGAGGAACCGGGAGACCTCGACTGGGGTACCTGACGTAGTACGGAGTGGACTCCTCGAAACGGACGTCACGGGAGTCAAAGAACCGGTGAGAGGGAGGGTGGTAAAAGGTGAAGTCAGAGGAGTCCTCAGGGAAACCAAGGAAGACACAGGGGACGGCACGAGGCGAGAGCTTGTCCGCGGAGGTGTCGCGGACAAGAGCCAAGCACCCCCAGACACGAAACCGCGACGCAACACCAGGGGACCCTGTCCAAAGACTGGTCGGTGAAACCTCTGGTCGAGAGACACGTGGCCAGAGGTTCAGCTGGTGCGCGGCGTACCTGACCGCGTAGGGCCACAAAAAATGGGGGGCACAGGCGTGAGTCAGGGAGGTGCGGGCGATCTCCATGACCAGGCCTATGCGGCGCTCAGCAACCCCATTCTGCTGTGGGGACTCTGGAAGCGTCCAGGACTGACGAATGCCCTGCTCGCGACAGAATCCAGCGAGAATGCCGGAGCGAAACTCACCCCCACGGTCGGAGTGGAGACAGCTGACACGACGACCACGAGTGTCCTCAGTGGTGAGCAACCACCTGATCAGCGTAGAAGTCACCTCAGACTTCTTCGCCAGAGGGAACACTGTGGTGTAGCGGGAGAAGTCGTCAACGACCACCAGAAAGTAACGCTCACGCTCAGGGCCTAGACGAGGGGCTGGGCCCCAGACGTCCAAGTGAAGCGTCTCAAAAGGCTCGGTGGCCGGACGAAGGGAGGAGGAGTGAGGGGTGGCGCGCAGCCTACCCTCGACGCAGAGACGACACGGCGGCGCAGGCGAAGGCGGCAGCGACGGCAAGACACGTGGGAGGCCTAGGACAAGACGCTGACTAGACATAGCGCGCAGACGTGGAAGGGACGGGTGCCCCATCCGGTGGTGCCATAGAACGGTGGGGTGGGCAAGCGACCGGTAGGAGCACGACGCAGCGACTGGAACAGACGTAGGAACCTGACACGACACAGACACCTGGGGGGACGTAGCAACCTGGTGAGACGCGGGGACCCGAACGGGGGGGGGAACCGGGGGCAGTGACAGTAGGGGGGGCTGCTGGTGCGGCCGCTGGTGCTGCTGCTGCTGCTGCTGCTGCTGCTGCTGCAGCGGCTGCGGCTGCTGCTGCTGCTGCGGCTGCTGCTGCGGCGCACGCGGGCCAGTGTGAAGAGTGTAGAGACCCGAGCCCGGCTCAGCAGTAAAGGTAGCAAGAGGCTGGTAAGAGTCTCCGTCAACACACACCGCAGTCTCTCCAGAAGGCTCAAACCACACACCCACGTGCTGACTCACGAGGGGTCGCACGCCCACCAAGTTCCGGGAGAACGAGGGGACGTGAAACCCAGTGAGAGACCCGGAGGGAGCAGCAGGACACGGTAAAGTGGTAGTGTGACGTGCAGTGACTGGTCCCGTAGTGGGATCAGCCAACGCTACAGAAACAGGCGCAGGAAGTGGTGTAAGTGTCGTGCTGTCCCGAAAGAAGCAGTGGGAGGCTCCAGAGTCCAGTGTGAACGACAGCGAAGCGTCCTCTGAGGTAGTCGCTGGTCTAGAGTCTACACAAGTACCTACACTAGCAACAGGTAACTGAGCAAGACTAGCACCTAAGCTAACAACACCAGAGTAAACAGAGTCAGAAACACTAGAGTCAACAACAGCATACATAGCATGAGGAGCACTAATCAGATCAACTAACTGCTCAGCAGACATGCCCCACAGAGCGGAGCCGTAGCGCTGAACCAGAGGAAGCCAGTCAGGAGCAGGACCGCCAACCCCGTAGGTCAACCGGACCGTGTCAGTGAGCTGAGCAAAGCACTGACCAGGGGGGTGAAAGCGGCCACAAGGGTGGCCCCGACGAGGACGTGTCTGAACCTGGTAGGGGCAGGGAGGGTAAGCAGCACCGCGCTGGGGCTGACGCAGCCCCGACCCCGGAGCCAGCTGCTGACGCTGCTGCTGCTGAGGCTGCTGGGAGGAAAGGGGCTGCTGCTGCTGCTGAAGGTGCTGCTGACGCTGAGCCTGGTACCACGCCGCTGCTCCACCTAGCGGGGCCGGCAGTACAGGAGGCGACTGACGAGCTCGAGGGTCGCCGCCACCAGCAGGTGCAGTGGAGTCACCAGCCGCTGCACGAGGGGTCTCTCCAGACGCTGCACTCCCACCACCGCCAGTCGCAACAGCACCCCCACTACCTCCGCTACCTCCGCCTCCACCTCCACCGGAACCACCTTTCTTGCCCCCCCTGCCGCGGGACCGCGACGCAGTCGTAACAGCAGCCGCAGTCGCGTCAGTAGCGGCAGTGGCAAGAGAGGCAGTGAAGGTGGGTAACTGCGGGACTGTGCACCCGTGGAAGAGTGGGGGGGACACAGTACCAGAGGCGGCAGCTACCGAACGAAGGTTGCTCTCGACGTCCTTGAGTGCAGACTCAAGGACCTCGATAGTCAGCTCACTAGGGTGCTTCAGCAGAAGCGCGTCACGAACGGAGGCAAGGCGGTCAGGGAGGCTAGTGGCGATGAAATAGACAGTAATCGCCATGGGGGGAGGAAGCAGTGCAAGCTGTACCTCAGTGCAAGCAGCGCGGTAACTAGCGTCGAGCGAGCGGAGGTGAGCGATCAAGTCAGCAGAGCGCTCAAACGAGGCAAGATCAGGAAACAGGAACGGGAGGAAAAGACGGCCGAGAGAGACAGTAGCGGGAGTAGAGTAGCGGGCCTTAATCGCAGTGAGGTACGCAGCAGCGGTGCGAACCTGAGTAAAGTGGACCTCCTCGGACTCAGGGAGGAGGCTGCTGAGTGCGATGCAGGCCGCAGCGTCACGCGACGTCCAAGCCGTCCGGTTAGCGCGCTGACGGGCAAAGCGAGCCGTAGCAGCGTCGTCAGGAGCAGGGCCTAAAGCTGTAGGCTCGGGGGGCTCGGGGAGGTCACCAGTAGCGTGTGACCAGAGGGTCTCGCCCCCCTGGACCTGACTCTCTAACAGACGACGAGCGCGAAGAAGCCAGACGGAAAAGTCAAGGGGTCTACCGTCGGCGTCGAAACGAAGAACTCGCGGAGTCGCCATAGTGAGAACCAACGCGAACGAACAGGCGAGTAACAACCGGGGGGGAAGAGGACTCAGTCGCAGCGGAAGAGCGGGCTAGGGCGACGGGCCAAGACGTAGGGTAGGGCAACGGGCCAGGGCCTAGGGTAGGGCGACGGGCCAGAGCCTAGGGAGGGCGACGGGCCAGGGCCTAGGGAGGGCGACGGGCCAGGGCCTAGGGAGGGCGACGGGCCAGGGCCTAGGGAGGGCGACGGGCCAGGGCCTAGGGAGGGCGACGGGCCAGGGCCTAGGGAGGGCGACGCGACGGGGGAAAGGGCGGGAGCGACGCGACGGGGCAGGGCGACGCGACGGGACAGGGCGACGCGACGGGGCAGGGCGGCGCGACGGAGCAGGGCGACGGGACAGGGCAGGGCGACGCGACGGGGTAGGGCGACGCGACGGGACAGGGCGACGGGACAGGGCAGGGCGACGCGACGGGACAGGGCGACGGGACGGGGGGGGGTAACAGGCGGGCGCGACGCGACGCAGGGAACGGGCGCGACGCGACGGGGGGGAACGGGCGCGACGCGACGGGGGGAACGGGCGCGACGCGACGGGGGGAACGGGCGCGACGCGACGGGGGAGATGGCGCTAGGCTCGGTACTAGGCGCGGTAACAACGAAACTGGTACGAACGAGAGGTAGGATCAGGCTCGGGAGGTACGAACGGAGAACGGAGGAACGGGATCCCACATGATCCTAACCTAGCTGATACCATGTCAGAATGAGGAATGAATGTGCCATTGATGTTGGTTGGGGTACATATAACAAACCCTAACTTCCGTACCCCTTAAGACAAACCTCACTACAGGCTACAACATTTGACAGTCTGCATCTCCTCATGCTGGACGTCCAGTGGGCTGCAGGTGAGCGTGGGGTGGGCGGATCCCAAGGTGCACATCTTTGCCGTGCGCTGGGTGAGTATGCTCAACTCACCATCTTCAAGACCGCACGACATTCCACACAGGTGCTGCTCGTTTCCATTGCCTCAGATCCCAACATTGGCCTCAACTGAACCCGATTCGTATGGGACATATTAGCTGCGTCCACTTGAGCATTCTTCAGGGGCAATTGTGCCATATGCCGTTCATGCCTGCATCTTTAATAGACGGTGTTGTGCTGTGACGTGCGCATAAATAATTTAAGATCTGTCGAGCAAGTTATTTCTCTGGCTTGTATACCACTGCTGTCTGAGACTCGTGTTGGAACTAGTTATGGTTGTTACCCAGCCACAGAAGCGAGCGAGTATGGTTGAATATGAGAGTGTGGTGTTGGAGCAGAGGACTTGGATGGGAGGTGACACAACCCATGCAGGCAGCAACTTGGAAAGGATGGAACGAAGAATCATGTCAATCGATGACAGCGCCTGCTCCACAATAGAAAGACAATTCAAAATGCGTGAAACAGGACGTGTGCGTGCCATGGTACATGAGCAACATGCTCACATGGATCAACATGGCATTTAGTGCAGTGTGTCACGTACAGAGTAGAGGTTGCTGATGGGTGCACCAGCGTCTGAGAGGTCAACCAGGGCATGGCCTTCCGGCACCTGAAGCACACAAGGGGGTGGCGGGTGGACCAGGGTGGGATGAAGGGCGCAGCAGTGGGTGGAAACGCTAGCGCCTTGCCAAGTAGCGATGCTGCACCCGACACCGTCAGTGCTTCTTTCAACCCTCTTTGCTACGCGGGCACAGTGCCGTGGCTCTCACCTGAAGAGCAGAGTAGCGAGCGAGCATCCCAGCAAGGTGTGTGCGCAGGTGCTGCGGTGATGCTGCACACATTGCTCTGTCTGCGTCCCTCCTCCCCTCCTCTGCCCCCACGCCGGCTCTTCTCTCTGGTGCCACTCTGCCCCCCAACCCTGTCAGCCTTGATAACTTCTGGACAAAACGAATGAAGGACCAAGCCAACCTGCTCAGAGCACAAGATCCCTTAGTGCCGCACTTCACCTCTCGCTCTGAATCCACCCCTTCATTTCCTTCTGTGCCCCAAACGCTCTGAAGCAGCTTCCAGGTGGTCTCCTTAGTGTATGGAGGAATCAGGGTATCCCTACATACCACCTCCCCCAGAAGCAGCCGGGCAAGCACTGTAGCATCGGTGATGGCGGCGTTGCAGCCCTGGCCCAGGGATGGACACGTGGCATGTGCTGAGTCGCCGATTAGAGCGATCTGGGCGGCAGAGTCGTGATACTGCCAGCACTTGATCTGATTGCGGGAAGGTGTGGTGCGGGAATGGGGGATGGCAGCGGGTCAGGATAAGAGGAGGGCAGGTATGGGGTGGGGACCGTGGGGAGAAGTGGGAATCCGGGCAGGGAGGGAGGAGGTTAGGAGGGGAGAGAGGCAGGGGATATACGTGGAGGACAACAGGTGAAGGGAAGCTTGGAATTCAATGGCAGGAAGGGGCGGCAGAGAGGGCTTGGAATTCAAAAGGAAGGCCCAGAGATGAGAGGGGAGGCAACCAGGGATGCAGGAAAACAGAGCAACGGGGAAGAGAAAGAGAAAGAGAAAGAGAAGGGCCACTTGACTCTCACAGCACACGTCTCACCCTCATTCGACTCTCACAGCACACGTTTCACCCTCATTCGACTCTCACAGCACACGTCTCACCCGCATGCTTGTGCGTGGCTGCTGGTTCAACAGTGTCTCCGCCCCGTCCTCTGTCATTCCCAGCCATGGCACTCTCTCTTCAATGTACGCCCTCGCTCTGCTTCTCCTGCCCTCCTGCTGCACCTGCCCCCCATCTCCCCTCTCCCTCCCTTCCTCCCCCTCCCCATCTGCTTCAACAACCCTGCCTGCATTTCCACCGCCTCCACCCACACTCCCTTCAGCCACACTCCCTCCAGCCACACTCCCTCCAGCCACACTCCCCTCAGCCACACTCCCTCCAGCCACACTCCCTCCAGCCACACTCCCTTCACCCGCTGCATTCTCCATTGCACCAGTCACACCGTGCTTGCTACCCACGCTTTCCCCCTCCTTCCTTGCGTCCGTCCTCCCCACCGCATGGTCCTCCCTGTCCTCATCATTGCTTCTCAGCGCCAACCACTCAGCAGGCCGTGCCAAGGCCGACCATGCCCACAACAGACAAAGTTTGCCGCCCTGTGCTGGGAGCCCCACCACCGATATGCCAGGAGTGCGGGGAACCTGTATCAGTGGGGTGGGGAGGAGCGGAGGGAGGCGGGGGTCGAGTAGGGAGCCCCACCACCGATATCCCACACCCTTCTCTTGCGTTGCCAAGGGTGTGGGATAGGGGATGCAGGCAGCACAACACACCACAGGGATGCACGCAGCACAACACACCACAGGGATGCAGGCAGCACAACACACCACAAGGATGCAGGCAGCACAACACACCACAGGGATGCAGGCAGCACAACACACCACAGGGTGCCGTCTGTGCGAATGGCTGGTGCTATGCTGTCTGGGAGATTCCATGAGTGCGTGGCAGCCACCCCCACACCTATCACGCCACCACTGTGCCTCGTTACATCCTGGGGCGCCGTCAAGGCATGAAGGTACAGGGCTACCACTTACCCTTGGAACAAGAATCATGGAGTTGGGGGGAAGGGAGGTGGGGGCAGGGATGGAGGCCACGACCCACTCCCCAAAGAGCGGCAGTGCCTCCATGGCGAACCCCCCCGCGCTGCTCACCAGCGCGCTCCGCACCACAGAGCGCACCCCATCCGCCCCCACCTGTCAGTGGCATGGCATGGCATGGCATGGGATGGGATGGGATAGGATGGGATAGGATGGGATGGGATGGGATGGGATGGGATGGGATGGGATGGGATGGGATGGGATGGGATGGGATGGGATGGGATGGGATGGGATGGGATGGGATGGAATGATACGATATGACATGATATGCTCTGATATGATCTGATATGATATCACACATGACATGAAGAACTCTCAAGCCACGAAAAGAGATCTTGACGCAATGAAGCAAGTGAGCATGCACACACAGGGTGCGGAGGAGGGCGCTGTGAGTACCAGGAGGTCATAGCAGAGCTGTGAGTACCAGGAGGTCATAGCAGAGCTGTGAGTACCAGGAGGTCATAGCTGAGCTGTGAGTACCAGGAGGTCATAGCTGAGCTGTGAGTACCAGGAGGTCATAGCAGAGCTGTGAGTACCAGGAGGTCATAGCAGAGCTGTGAGTACCAGGAGGTCATAGCTGAGCTGTGAGTACCAGGAGGTCATAGCAGAGCTGTGAGTACCAGGAGGTCATAGCAGAGCTGTGAGTACCAGGAGGTCATAGCTGAGCTGTGAGTACCAGGAGGTCATAGCTGAGCTGTGAGTACCAGGAGGTCATAGCAGAGCTGTGAGTACCAGGAGGTCATAGGTGAGCTGGGCTGGCGGGTGCTGCTGGAGGCGCTGGGCGTCCACACCAGCACCAGCTGGACCTCCACACTCACTGCTCGCCACGCCTGCTGCTGATGCACCTGCCACAGCCACTGCCCCTGTCACCACGGCTCGCCGCTCTACTGAGTGAGCGGGCTGCAGGCGGGTGCGGGGCGCAGCATTCCCCCCCGGGGCGGGCTGCAGGGTGACAGTGTGTGCATTGATGTCAATGCCTGTGCACCGCGTGTTGAAGTACAGCTCCAGCTTTCCCCGTGATGACCCGGCGCCGTGCGTTACCGCACTACCTCCTGAGCCGTCCTTGCTCTCCCTTCCTCTCCTTGCACACATCTCCTCGTTACTCTCCCCGTTATCCCCCACTGGCCTTCCCCCACACCCCTCCCCCTCATCCTCCCCGTTATCCCCAACTGGGACCCCTGCGTGCGCATCCTCCCCCACCAGCGCGTGCAGCAGAGCACAGCAGAGGGCCGTGCGATCAGCGAGCAGCACTGGCGGGTCCTGCAGGGGGGAGGCAGGAGGACGGACGGAGAAATGCTTGATGGAGGGCGCTGGTAGCACATGATTGGTCATGGAAAGGGAAGGAAGGGGATGAAAGGGGAGGAACAGGGTCAAATGGCTGCCTTGCAAGGGGCATGCATGGGAAACGAGTGGGCTCACCTTGTGACTGAAAGGGATGACTGACGGCTTGGCAGAGATGGCAACGCACAGCTGGCGCACGAGAACCATGCAGGCCAGCACCTGGTGGTGGGTGGCGGGAGCAGGGCGACGTGAAGCCATGACAGGGCGACGTGAAGCCATGACAGGGCGACGTGAAGCCATGACAGGGCGACGTGAAGCCATGACAGGGCGACGTGAAGCCATGACAGGGCGACGTGAAGCCATGACAGGGCCGCGCGCAGCAGGACCTAAAGGGGAATTACAAGGAGTAACAGTGCCCGCTGAAAGCGGTTGCATGCATACTATGGAGTGGACTTGACGCCCCTCTGCCTCTGCCTCTGCCTTGTACTCTGCTTCCCCCTTGAGGCGATTGGAATGGCATCCCGGCCTCGGGGCAGACGGCATTTCATTCGTTCAGGTGCGGTGGGATTCACTGACACAGTCGCTCATTTAGCGCACATGGGGTATTCTTGCGAGACCCTCTTTCCCGTGACGCACCTTCTTCAACAGGCCAGGGACCGCATCCAGGCATCGGAACGCTCGGATGTTGAGTCCGATGAAATATCTACGGTGGAGATGGAAGGGAGAGAATTGACGTGGACATGAGAGGTGGGAGAAGGGGATAGGAGGGAAAACGATAGGACAGAGTGATGGGTAAGAGACTGATAATCCCTGGTCGATTCCGTTGGTATGTACCGTTATCTTATCAGCCAACCATACCCCGCACGACAACACTTGGCTCTGATCCCGCCTTCCCCCTCTTCCCCCACCCCCCTCTTCCGCCTTCCCCCTCTTCCCCCACCCCCCTCTTCCCCCATCCCCCTCTTCCCCCACCCCCCTCTTCCCCCACCCCCCTCTTCCCCATCCCCCTCTTCCCCCATCCCCCTCTTCCCCCACCCCCCTCTTCCCCCATCCCCCTCTTCCCCCACCCCCCTCTTCCCCCACCCCCCTCTTCCCCCATCCCCCTCTTCCCCCACCCCCCTCTTCCCCCACCCCCCTCTTCCCCCACCCCCCTCTTCCCCCACCCCCCTCTTCCCCCATCCCCCTCTTCCCCCACCCCCCTCTTCCCCCACCCCCCTCTTCCCCCATCCCCCTCTTCCCCCATCCCCCTCTTCCCCCACCCCCCTCTTCCCCCGTCCCCCTCTTCCCCCAACGCCCTCCTTCTCCCCCTCACCCACCCCACATTCCCCCACTCCTTGCCCAACGCCCTCCCTACACCCTGCCACTCCCCCCAATGCGATCAGCTCACCTCCCCAATGCGATCAGCTCACCTCCCCAATGCGATCAGCTCACCTCCCCTATGCGATCAGCCCACCTCCCCAATGCGATCAGCTCACCTCCTCGCGACCTCCACCGCCTCCTCCACCTTCTTTCGCGGGTCCTCGCTCTTCTCCACCACACTTACGTGGAACCTACCGCCGCCACGTGTCAGCAGGTGATTCGCTAGAACTAGACCTGCTGGGCCCGCACCAACGATCACCACGCGGAACAGGTCCGCTCCATCACTCCGTCGTTCCATTCCGTCAGCCTCGTGATAAGCTGAATCCGTAGTGCAAAGCTCACCAAGAGCAGCATTTCCGCATGAATTTTGACGATGAATCACGGATTGGGAAACCGGAGGAGTCTCGTCAAACGCGTCGTCTCCTATCTCGGACATGTTCTCCAGCATTCTGCCGCCTTCGATGACCTCTGGTTTGGGCCGACTTGCTTCAGCGTTGCTTTGAAAAGGCACGCAGCCACCTGCTACCGCATTTCAAATCGCTTACAATCGGAGTCGTCATATATTTCAGCATAAAATGCGGTTGGCTCGGCTGAGGTAAAAGTCGTCCTCGAATTGCCTTCGAACTTGACTGGATGGGACGATCAACTACGCATGCACTACGCCCACCACCACAATCTTTGATGCCTGTGGTGCGGCCTGGTCGGAAAGATTGACCATGCTTTAAAATGCTGCGATAAAAAGAATTAGCTGAAAGTAGCTGGGGAGAAGGTTTCACTATCGCTACATCGTTTCATTTCCATCACACCTTGATCCTAATAGCCTACTATTACATCTTATGCCGAGGGCGTACAAAAAGCACACATTGCGTACGACTTGGGTCCATGCATGCATAGTGCTGCCGTCCTACCATTCTTTCGCTATAGTGCCTTGTGGCAGTATCAAACCATACCTCAGCATACGGTAGCATGCCATGTTTCTAAAATTCACATTGCTCCTACAACAAAACCTTATTTAACACTTTGGACACCTCATGCATTGATAGGACACCTAGTACTGCGACCATGTGGCACAACACATGGGAATAATTCATAAACCTACATAAATAGGAGCCACCTATACACACACCTTCAAGACTTGTACGGTACATTCTCTGCATCCGCCACCAGGTGCCACCAGCTACACCATGATCAACTGAGCCCTGATGCCACACCGAGACCACCACAGCCGCCTCCACCTCCTCCCCCTCCAATCTCCCCTTCCCTTGCCACCCCCCTCTCCCCACTTCCAAACTCAAGCCTTTCCTTCCCAACCACCTCAACGTTCTTCCCCCCTGCTCTCACTCTGAGCCCTCTACTCCCCACCATCAATCACACCGTGTCGTCTAGCTGAGTGCAGATCATCCTCCCTTCATCCTACAGCCTCACTTGCATCTCCTACATCAATCTCACCGCCTCCCCAACCCTCTTTCCCCTTCCCTAGTTCTCCTCCTCCCTTCTCATCCCTCACCTCTCACCTCCACACCTCCCACCACCTCCTCTCTCCCCTTGTTGAACCTCCACCCCTCGCCCCCTTCTCCTCCTCCACCCCTCGCCCCTCCACCCCTGCTACTGCCCCACTTCCACTTTTCCCTCCTGCATTTTGCTCATCCCCATCCCCCCCCCTGTCACCATCCCTATGCCCCACACCGCGCCCACCACTCGCCCCACCACCAGCAGACTGCAGGGAGGGCGAGATCCACCCCTTGCCTCGTCCTGCCATGGCCGCCGCTGCTGACTCAGCTGCATGTGCTGCCATGCTGGCACCCTCCTCATCCACATCAGCAGTGACTATTCCTTGTGCCACTCTGCCATTCCCATTGACCCCCTTGTCTCCCTCCACCTTCCCTCCCCCCTCACCCTCAACCCTCTCAAACCTCTCCTCACTCATCCCCGCCCGCCCATTCCCATATCGCCCCTCTCCAACCCCTCCCTCCTGCTCCGCATCCGCTCTCAACTGGCCTGCTAGGGCATCTGAGCGCGCCCTCCCACGCCACACTGGGGCATCCGGCACGGAGGTGCTCTGTCTGCCCGAGAGTGACCCCGGCTGCATGGAGGGGGAGCCGTCCATCATGCCCCACACGTCCTCAAACACCTGAAGCGCCTCCCTCCACTCAAACGCCCCCTCCACCCCTTCCGCCCGCTGCCCCTCTGCCCCTCTCCTCACCACGGCACTCTTGCCCCGTCCCTCCGCCACCACTGCTGGCGTCACCCTTCGTATCTTCTTCCTCCCCCCTGATGCCCACTCCCCTCCTCCTGCTTCTCCCCCTCCTCCTCCTCCTTCCTTCCCGTCTCCCCCTCCTCCTCCTTCCCTCCCGTCTCTCACTCCCTCTCCTCCATCCACTCTGTCCCGCTTCCCCTCCTCCGCGCCCTCTCGTCCACTCTCCCCGCGCCACAACGTCATGCCTCGTCTCACCACCCCTGAAACACCCGTCCGCTCCCTCTTCCCTCCTGCCCCTCCCCTTCCATTTCCCTCGTTCCTCCGCCCTCCTTCCCCACGTTTCCCATTCCACCCACCTCTCCACCAACCTCCCCGCTGCCTCACCCCTCCGGTCCCACCATCCGGATCATCACCATCATCGTCACGCCCCTCCTCCCCGCCCTCCGCACGCGCCTCTCGCTCGCGCTGGCGGCGCCGGGACTCAGCATCGGGCAGCAGCAGGCGGTAGCGCTCCACCAGGTCCTTGGGCTGGGGCAGGGCTCGGCGCGGCACAGCCATCCACTCGTCCCACTTGGGCAGATCAACGGACGACAGGTCCAGATCGATCCGCGACAGATCCACCTTCACGCGCTTCTCCAGCTCAGCGCCCAGCTCCAGCGCACGGGCCGCCTGCGCCAGCCGTTCGATGTCAGCGCGGATACTCGCCAGCTCAGCAAGCACGGAGAACTCCTTCATCTTGGGAAGATCCGACAGCCTCGGGAGCTCCGCCAATCGGTTGACGTCCTTGAACAGCGCCACCTCGAGCGCACGTGCCAGGTCAGACAGCTTCGCCACGTCACTACTGAGTCGCTCCAGGTCAACGACACGTGGGATCTCGCCCACCCTCACATTCTCCAGGATCCTCATCAGCTCCGGCGGAGCAGCAGAGTCCGCCACGTCAGCAACAAACCGCCGGAGGCGAGAAATTGTAGCGAGCGCATCCGCGCCCTCCCCGTCGCTCTCAGCCTCGCTGTAGGGCTGGTCGAACGTCTCGACGTCCTGGTGGTCGTCCTCCGCCACGAACGCCTTGTACGTGAGGCGCATCTTCACCCGCCCACACGCCTTCTGCCCCACTGGCAGGCGCAGGCGCATCGGCACCCACACGTCCGTTGGCACCGTGTCCTGTAGCGCGTCCAGGCGCACCTGCAATGGGCGAGAAACAGGAGGGCAGTGTAGACGAGAAACAGGAGGGTTGTGCAGCGGAGCCCACACGTGTGTTGGCAGCGTGTCGTGCAGGGAGCCCAGGCGCACCTGCGGTGGGACAGCGGAGGGGCAGGAGAGAGGGGCAGCACATGTGGCTTTGAACAGGAAAGTCAGAAGGTTCACTTGCAACGACTCACTCCATGCACACTCCTTACCGTCCCCCGCCCCCCTAAAAGTGCCCCCTGCCCCCTCACCATGCTCTGTTCCCGCCTCACCGTGCTCTGTTCCCGCCTCACTGTGCCCCCTTCCCCCTCACCAAGCCGTGCCCAAAGTCCACGTAGAAGAACGCCAGAGACCCCGGAGCTTGACCAAGAGGTGGCGCAGGGAGGGTGGAGCACGACCAGCACTTGCTAGCGTCACCTGCCCGTTTTAACGTCCCCCCTTCCCTCAACGGGCCCTGCCCTCTTCACCGTCCCCTCCCCTCACTCTTCAGCCCCTCCCATGTGCCCCTCCCCTCCTCACCGAGCCGTGGCCAAAGTTGACATAGACGGCCAAGCGAGCCGCGGAGCTTGACAGAGAGGCGCTGCAGCGAGGGGTGGAGCACGAGCAGCAACAAGTCCTGGTTCCATATGGGGTACCCCGCCCACCATCTCCCCCCTCACTGTGGGCTCCCCTCTCACCATACCCCTTCTCTCACCGAGCCGTGCCCGAAGTCCACGTAGAAGAGCCCCAACGAGCCCCTGAGCTTGACGGAGAGGCGCTGCAGGGTTGGGTCGAGCACGAGCAGCACGAAGTCCTGGTTCCATATGGGGTACCCCGCCGGCCCCACCAGCGATGTCTCGCTGTTGCGCTTGCTGCGCGCCACCTGCTGCCCCAACTCCAACACCACGTAGGGATCGCTGTCGCCTGAGGGAGAGGGGGGAGCACGGGGGGTGAGGGGAAGACAGGACCCGTTGACTCCCGCCTCACCACTTCACCGAGTGTTCTTGTAACGAGCAGTCCACAAACGGGTGATTCCACACCATGACAGACGAGGTCGTACCGAGGGGCAGGTTGATGACGCGCTGGGCGGCAATGACCGTCACCTGCAGCTCCCCAGCGAAGCCCAGAGTGCCGCTCGCCACCTGCCCCTCACGGAACTCGCGCTGGGCGGGGTCGGGCGGCAGCGGGCGGTCCTTGAGGAGGTCCACCTCCTTGCTGTTGGGCCGCAGGAAGCGCGCCGGCAGCTCCTCCGTTAGCAGCGCCTGAAGGTACCTGGGGGGATAAAGGGAAGGGGAGAGGGGACGGGGAGGGGAAAGAGCAACGGAAGAGTGGACAGAGATGGGAGATGGTTGTGTGGGTGGCGGATGGGATATGGGACAACGAGTACAAGAGGAACGGGAGGCAGCAGCAGGTGCATAGATGGAGTGCAGCACAGGTAGCAGATGAGAGAGCGAGCAAGCAGGCAGCAGTTAACGAATCCAACAGACGATTTGGCCTGCTCGCGTGGAATGTTTGGAGGGCTGCTCGTTTGGCGGCTCACCTTGAGAGGAATGGAATAGCTGGTGGTGATGGCGATGGCGAAATCATTACAGGGAGATGTGTGGACGCATGGGTGCCCCGATGGCAACAGCAGGGATGGCACATGCGCACAGGAGAAAGGCACAAGTCAAAGAAGCATGAAAGAGGCTATTCAGGCGTCACATTTCCCCTCACAACCTCATGGGCATACATCCTCAGCGAAAGATAGAGGACCATCAAGTGAACATCACGCCTCCATGCGAATCACCCACTTGTCACCCACCCACCACCTTTCCACAGCCCCGCTCCCCCCAAGGCCCGCAGCGCTTACACATGAGGTTGACGACGCGGAAGGGCGCGAGCGTGAGCTTGACCTTGGGCATGGAGACGAAGGCCCACGTGAGCGCGCCCACCCACGGCTCCACGGGGATCAGCTTCAGGCGCACCCACACCTCCGCGTCCACGTCAAAGTTGCGCACGCCCACGGGGATGGGCACGGTGAGCGGGATGGCGGACAGCCCCATGCTCACGTCCACCGGCACTTCCAGCAGCATGCGCATTCCCCCCGTGTACCGCACCCCCACGTGGTACCTGGTGGTGAGGAGGATGATGGGGATGGGGATGGGAGCGGGTATGGTGAAGGAAATGGTGAAGGGGATGACATGTCTTCCAAGGGTGCCATGGCCCCACAGGAAGTGGTGCAGAGTAGGTGAAGGGAGTCAATCGCATGGTTGTGAGAAGGGGATGGGACGAGAGTGGATGACAGGCAGGATGTGCCACGTGATAGACAGCAGCATCGCTCTGCACCGCATGATAAGGCTGGACGTGGTACCCCACCCCCACGTAGTACCTGGGCCGAGGGGAGATGATAAGGATGGGGATGAGGATGAGCATGGGAGTGGGATGGTGAAGGGAATGGTGTGAAGGGGATAAACGGTGCGGTTGTGAGGAACGGTTCCCAGAGTGCCATGTCATCACAGGGAGTGGCATTCATGGTGGAGGTGAAGGTGCCACAGTGAGGGTGAAGGTGAAGGACGTCAATGGCATGGTTGGTAGAAGAAGACGGAATGCGAGTGGATGACGGCACGATGTGCCATGGCGTCTGCGGCGATAGATAGTGGTGAAGAGCAAGACACAGTCCGATGGGCTGGACACTAGTAGCACCATGCCAGTGCACGGCACCATAATCACTGCAGGTCATTGTTGCGACAGGATGTGCGCCTCTCAATGGAGCACAGTGAGGGAAGCTCGTTCCCCGAGGAAGAACTGCTTGATGCGCACCATACACCATGAAACCACTTACTACCACACTACACCACTGCTCTATCACTCTGCACCGCACTCACTGCAAGTCGTTGCCGCGCCTTGAGGTGCGGCGCTCAATGGAGCGCAGGGAGGGCGGCTCGTCGCCGAGGAAGAACTGCTTGATGCGCACGCGCTGCACGCCACGTGGCTTGGGCGTCTCATCGATGAGCGGCTGCAGGATGCCCACCATCCACCGCTCCAACCCCGTGCGGTAGATTCGGAAGACCTGGAGGGGAGGGGGAGGGAGAGGAAGCGTGTGGGGGCATAACTTACAAGCCTTACAGCCACCTGCCTGCACGATGCCCACCATCCACCGCTCCAACCCCGTGCGGTAGATTCGGAAGACCTGGAGGGGTGAGGGAAGAAGGGAAGGGGGTGAGTGGGGGAGTAGGGCCACACCTTGAGAGCCTTGACCTGACAGCCACCTGCTGGAACGATGCCCACCATCCAGCGCTCCAGGCCATGCAGTATATGCGGAACACCTAAGAGGGTGGGGGGAAAGGGGGATAGGGGGGAGAAGGCATGTGGGGGGTATACTTGGAGAGCATGGACCTGACGGGCACCGGCGTGCAGGGCTCTCCCCATCCACCGCGCCAGCCCTGTGCGGTACATGCAGAGCGTGTGGGTGGGGGTGGGGTGGAGTGGGTGAAGACTCAGCATGTTTGTGTGTGGGTTCCAGGGCATGAGCGTGGCCTTTCATGGACTCCAACCTTTGCTTGCGCCCTGCATTTGACCCTATACGTCCAGCCTTGACCTGCATTGACCTGCCTAGAACAGAATTGACCAACGATGACCGGCGTTGACCAGCATTGACTGGCAATGACAAGCGTTGCCTCGCGTTGACCGGCGTTGACGGGCGTGGACTGACCTTGCGCAGCAGCATGTTGACCCACTCCATGGGCTCCTTGCGCCGCACGTCCACCTGCTGCCGCGTCGACGCCACAGGCACAGGCGGTGGCAGGGGCGACGGCGCCTCCACGCGGATGCGCTCCGGGATGTCAAAGTGTGTCGAGCCCCTGCCAGGCATGGCAGGGAGGAAGGAAGGGAGGGAGGAAGGGCGGGCGCATCAGCAGGCGGGACATGCATGTGAGGTGAGCGGGCATGCAGGCAGAGAGGGCGCAGCCCAGTGCATGTGCCATGCTCCATCACCATCCCTCACCCAAACGCCCAACCGCCACCTCACTTTCTCACTGACACCCCTAACTTCCACGTCCCCCTCCTCAGCTCACCGCGAGTCCTGCTGGAACTGGTACCACCACTGCTCCACGGCCTTGATGAACAGCACCACCACCACGGCCGCGCCCGCCAGCTGCCCGCGCGTTACGGGAATGCGGTCCAGCACGGGCGCCACCACGCTCACCACCGCCTGCACGCCCGACCCCGCCGTGCGCAGTGCGCCCTGCGCGGGGGGCGGGAGGCTCCTCTCCACGTCCTCCGCCGTGTGCTGCACCACCTTGGCGATCTCCTGCTGCTTCTCCTGTATAGTCACACCCACCTCAGTCACCACCTGCCCCACCTCCGACACCACGTCCTGCAGCGTGCTGCTCACCTCCACGGCCTTGCCCTGCAGCAGCACCGCGCGGTCCTGAAGGCTGCTGCTCACCTCCACCGCCCTGTCCTGGATGCTCGTACCCACCTCCACCGCTCTCTCCTGCAGCTCCACCGCTTTGCCCTGAATCCTGCTGCCTACCACCACTGCCGTGTCTTGAATCGCCCCTCCCACCACTACTGCTGTGTCTTGTATTGTGCTGCTCACTGCCACTGCCTTATCTTGGATCGCACCCCCCACCACTACTGCCGTGTCCTGTATCGTGCTGCCCACCGCAACCGCCTTGCCTTGGATCGCACCCCCGACCTCCACGGCGCGGCCCTGAATCACGCCGCCCACCACGGCGGCCGTGTCCTGGAGGGAGCTGCCCACGCCGTACGCGCCGCCCTGTATCCGACTCCCCGCCTCCATCGCGCCCCCCTGCAGCCTGCTGCGCACTGCTGATGCGCGCCCCTGAATGCCCGAGCCTAGTCCCTGAATGCCCGAACCTAGCCCCTGAAAGCCCGAGCCTAGCCCCTGAAAGCCCGAGCCTAGCTCCTGAATGCCCGAGCCTAGCCCTAGCCCCTGGAAGCCCGAGGCTCGGTTGAGGGACGGCATCCGAGTGAGCGAGGTGGGAGGTCTCCACGAAGCTGCCCCGCCCTGGCGGGCAGCGGCAACGCGCTCCACAGCGCGCACGCTGCTTGACGCCTTGCGTGCTCCCTCCGCCTGCTCCAGCTGCTGCTGCTGCTGTTGATCCTGCTGATGCTGCGCACTTGGCCGTTGCACTGCGGTTTCCCTTCCATCCCCCGCCTGCTCCCCGCTTCCCACTGCTCCTTGCATTCCGCTCATCTGCGCTCCCCTTCCCGTCACGCCGCCTCCCTGCCTCGCCGCGCTCGCCGCCTCGCTCTTCTGCGCTGCCCTTTGCGCCTTCCGCGCATCCATTCCTTCGTCCGCCTGCCCATCCTGCCGCGTGAGAATGGACGACACTGCCACCCGCCGGCTTCTTCCATAACCGCCGATCGCAGGGATGCGTGGCGCGGTAAGGAAGAAGGGGGATGGTGCAGCAGGGAGAATCGGTGAAAAGTCAGGGCGAAGGAACGGTGTGACTAGATGGCGGGTGGGAGGATGCCACTCAGGGTAATGTCGCCCTCTGAATGCTTCTGGCCGAAGTAATGCCGTCGTCTGTGACTGTGAAAGCGATGCCATGGCTGGCTCTCCGCTCCCTATCCATTTGTTGTTAACCAGCCATTGCGAAGCAATCAGTGGTACGAGAGATGTCGTATGTTGTGCACGATCCAGACTGGTGATTCCATGGTTGATCGCAGCCCAATATTCGTTGTTAGCACGCGTAAGCGCCGACGAAATGGGATGAGTGACAGCGGAAAGCAAGTATACAGGAACTACAACTACATAACTCGAGAAATAAAGCGATGACCAGTTGCTGATGAGAGGGAAATCAGCGTCGAGAATGTCTGACTGCCTCCCGTTCGAGCCTGCTCTGACAAAGTTGACAAAACCCAGCAGGTTGGCGGGAAACTGAAACTGTACCGAGTGCTCTGACATTCGTTGCAAGTGACGTGTTGCCACGCTGGAAACGAACTATCAGCCAGCTCAGCAGGAGAGCTGGGCTCGTCGGGCCTGCACGTGTGTTTCATGTTGGCGCACACAATGTCGTCGCCATTGTCGGACGCGATTGCAGGAATGAACCACCCAGTTGAGTTCAACTTCGGCTCCTCTACGATACTTTACCTTCATTCCAGTATTCTTATGGAACATAAAAGAAAGAGCAATCATGGATAGTTTTCCTGAATCATTTTGGCACTTAAAATTACTGGAAATCTTTGGGAGACCCTGAGACCTAACTAGGAGCTCTTGAATTTGAACGATTAAGACTGTCTTTTTGGAGTTCATTAAAACTTGGAAACTGTTGTACTTTCTTCCACCAGAGCACATATATTGGGTTCTCTCTAAGGTAAGTGCTATTCGCGTTATATCAATTTGATCGCCCACGATTCGTTACGTTGAGCCAGTCGCCCCGCCACTACAATCAGCCAATGACAGACCGCTAGAAGCTTGTATGTCTAGCGCGGCTATATTCCGATCGTCGCGGTTACTACTCGTTGCAGACGAACGAGACGAAGCATTTGCGTGCGGCTACCTTCCTGGGACTAGCTTTCAGTTGCTGCTACGCAAGTTAGGGTTGCAGGGGAACGACTCAAGAGCAAGGGTTCGCGTGGTGTGTCCATGTCGACGGCGTCAGGTGGAGGGCGAGGAGCGTGGGAGCCCGGCGTGGTGGGCGAGATGCCCTGCTCCTTCGCTCTGAATATCTTCCCCGAAGGCTTCTCCATCGACGTTCCCACGCAGGTTCGAAGCAGCTTTTACGAGTACGGTACCGCAGTGTAGGAGGCATTCTAGACTCTTCGCTGCCTCGTTAGGTGTAATCCTTGCAATGCGCCATTTGGCCTGCGTAGAACGCACGCCTTCCCGCTCCCGTTCTTGATCGCAGGGTCAAGCGTGTAGCTTGGCGTCATGACCGTCATTCAGATGCTCGATTCCCGTCGCTATCTAACAACTGTTACTAATCCGTTACTTCAGTTTGTCGTTTCCAATCAGCGTCCATCGCATTGCACAATCGTATCCCCCCGATCGCTCTCTCCTAGTCCGTCCCGCGTGGCGCGATGTCTCGCAGGACGGCCGCCCTCCGCCGCGCCTACCGGAAGCGCTGGTGGCGAAGCTGTACCCGTACGACCGCTCCACCGAGTCGTTCCTGCAGGTGAGTCCACGCCCGGCCAATGTGAGCTCCGTAACCGTGTCTGTACACCCCTCAGCCCGCTTGATTCTCTCTATTCCATGCGTCAGGCTTCACGTCACAGCAATCGTGAGCACGCTGCTTTGGCTTTCAAGTTACCTTTCGCCTTCTTCCGGCATGCGACTCACCAGCGGTGCGTGCATGCATGCGTGCGTTGATGTGTTGGCGTGTGTGTGCTGTGCAGGCGATTGACACCGGGCATCTGCCTGGGGACCTGCTGCACGACATCCCCTGCATCTACCGCAACGGATGTGTTTCCTGCGAGGTGTGACTGGATTGCTGCTCCCATGCGCCTGCATTTGTAGCGCAGTGCAACACTTTTATTTTATTTCGACTCAACTATTCACACACCGTGCAGCATACAGCATTCACCATGCATCATGCATCATACATTATGCGTGCGCATTATATAAGCCCCTCCCCCTCCCACACCCCCCACGCCTCCCGTCCTCCCTCCTCCGCCATGCGCCCAGGTGCGCGACTACCGCGAGCTGGCGGAGGGGCGGGGCGGCAGCATAGCGCGGATCCCCCCGGGGTCCTCGCCAGCAGCAGCAATGGAGGCAGCGGGGCGGCGGGCGGGCGAGGGCCCGGTGAGGACGTGGCGTGTGGTGCTGCGACCCACGTCTGAGAGCATTGCGAAGGACGTGGCCGCCATGGCTGACGCCTCCTGGTCGTATCAGGACATGCTGGTGGGTTGGGAGTGGTGGAAAGGCGTGCTGGTGCGTGCAGAGTGGTGGAAATGCGTGCTGGTGGGTGCAGAGTGGTGGAAAAGCGTGTTGGGGCGTGCAGAGTGGTGACACGTCATGCTGGTGGGTGCGGAGTGGTGACAGTACGTGTACGGGGGCTGCTCGTTGCTGGTAGTGTCCGCTGTGCCCACAAGATCTATGCAATGCTGCAAGATTGTCTTATTTCCCACTCTCTCCCTGCCTCCCTCTCTGCTTCCCTCAGTACCTCCACCCTCCCCCACACCAGGAGGTGGAGGCACGCATGTTAAGGGCAGTGCAGTCGCCGCCGCTGTGTCTGGATCCCAGCCCACGCGTGTCCGAGGTGCCGAGGCAGTGGTACATTCACAGGGCCAATGCAGTGCAGTGGTATCATCTTATTCACCCCTTACTCCCTCCCTTCGCTCCCTGCCTCCCTACTTCCCTCCCACCCTCCGTGTGCCCCTACCAGGAGGTGGAAGCACGCATCCTGAGAGCAGTGCAGCCGCCGCTGTGTCTGGACCCCAGTCCGCGCGTGGCCGAGGTGGCGCGTCAACAGCATTTCCACAAGGCGAAGCTGAACGCCGTGCCGCCTGCGTCGCGGCACCGCGGGCTGCTCAAGTACCGCCGCCTCGCCCTCCCCCCCGCGTGGGACCCCCTCTCGCCCCTCCGCCGCGCCGTGGCTGGGGATGCTGTCGCGCCTGATGATGGCGAGGCGGAGGAGGAGGAGGAAGAGCGACGGGGTGGGAAGGGGTCTGCAAAACGAAGTAAGCGTTGGGGATGGTGGGGGATGGGATGCTGGGGCATGGCTTGGCTGGTGCCCTGACACGTGTGGCTTGAGCAGGGGTGGGGTATTCTGTGCTTCTTTCATTCACAGGGCGGACTGATGTTATCTGCATTGCTCCCCTCTCTGACATCCTTCCTCCGCCCCTCTCTCGCCCTCCTCCTTTTCTTCTTGCAGAAGCAATGGGAGGAAGTAAGGTGAAGAAGGGAAAGAAGAAAGCAAGGAAGGGGCTGGGTGAGGATAAGACTCCCCTGCAGCAACAAAAGCTGAAGAAGAAAAAGAAGAAGGCGAAGAAGCAGATGGGTGTGAAGGGGGGGGCGCTGCTGGTTGACGAAAAGGGGATGTCCACACAAACGCAGGAGAAGGCAACAAGCAAGAAGAAGGCAAATTTGAAAAAGAAAAAGCAGCAGCAGCAACTGCAACAAGAGCAGCAGCTGCAACTGCAACAACAGCAGCAGCAACAGCAGTTGCAGCAGCAGCAAATGCAACAACAGCAACAGCAACAGCAAGAGCAAGAGCAAGAGCAAGAGCAAGAGCAATTGCATCAGCAGCAGCAGATGGTGCCTGAGATATCGATAGACAGTCTGCTGGGGTATGGTGTTTCCGGAGCAAAGCAGGGCGATGGCACCCTTCTCTCCCCCACCCTCCCTCCAGCCCTTGCTACAGCCATGTCAGCCGCCGCCACTGCTGCTGCCGCCACGTCCAGAGCTCTGCCTGGCTCGCTCCCATCCGCTGTGGCGGGCCCTGCTGACGCCTTTGGCCTCTTATCAGACGCAGCAGCAACTCCAGAGGTCGCCGCTGCTCCTGCTCCTGAGCTTGCAGCTGGTGCTGGTGGCGCTGCTGCCGCTGCTTCTGCTGCTGCTGCCAGTGCTGTAGCCGCCACCGCCGCTGCTGTTGGTGGGGGTGGTGGGAAGGTGGAGATGGGTGCAGATGAGTTCCTGCTCATGAGTGCAGGCCTGCTGGGTGGGGCATTCGGGGGAGCGGCTGCACCAGCAGGGACGGCTGTAGCAGGGGCAGGTGCAGCAGCAGGCGGCACAGCAGGGGTGGGTATTGCAGCCGAGGGGGGCCTGGGGGGTGAACTGGAGCAGGGGCAGGGTGGCGCTGGGGGCGAGGACGGGGGGCTGGACGATGCATTGGATGGGCGGCTGGATGGGGGGCTAGATGGGGGGCTGGACGGGGGGTTGGATGGGGGATTGGATGGGGGGTTGGAGGAGAGTCTTGATGGAGGGTTGGATGCTGGGTGGGAGGATAAGAACGAGTCGCTGGATGAGTTTGGTGGGGCGGATACGGGGCTGTCCCATGCGATGCCTGTGCCTGTGCTGCGGAAGCAGCGTATGTCCCTGTTCCAGCAGCAGCAGGTGGAGCTGCAGCGTCGCAGACAGCAGCAGCTGCTGCAGCAGAAGCAGCACGAGGAGGAGCAGCAGCAACAGCAGCTATTGCTGCAGCAGAAGCAGCAGCAGGAGCTGCAGCTAGAGCAGCAGAAGCAGCAGCAGCTAGAGCAGCAGAAGCAGCAGCAGCTAGAGCAGCAGAAGCAGCAGCAGCTAGAGCAGCAGAAACAGGAGCAATTGCAGCAGCAGCAGCTGAAACAGCAGCAGGAACAGGAGCAGCAGCAGCAACAGCAGCTACAACAACAACAGCAGCAACAGTGGCAACAACAACAACAGATGCAGCAACGACAGCAGCAGCAGCAGCAGCAGCAGCAGCAGCAGCAGCAGCAGCAGCAGCAGCAGCAGCAGCAGCAGCAGTTGCAGCAACAGTTGCAGCAGCAGCAGCAGCAGCAAAGGCAAGGCCAGGCTCCTTACCCTGGCCAATTACCTACAGCAGGGGCAGCAGCAGCAGCAGCAGCAGCAGCAGCAGAGGAGAGGGCGAGTGTGAAGCACGAGCCTACCTTGGAGCGAAGTCCGTCCAATGCCTCTATGCCCTCCTCCTCCTTCCCACCCGCGCCCGCTCCCACCTCTCCTGCTCTCCCTGTATCCTCCCGCACCCAGCCGTCTGACTTTGCCTCCCAGCTGCCTGGTGCTGCTCCTCACATGCCCGGCATGACAGAGCAGCAGCAGCAACAAAAACAGCAGCAGTCGTTGCAGCAGCAGCAGCAGCAGCAGCAGCAGCAGCAGCAGGCAGGTGGTTCAGGCCCGCCGTCGGTTCCTGCAGGGTCAGCTGTGGGTGTGGCGCAGGCAGGAGCGAGGGCAGGCATAAAGCCGGAAATGATGGGCGTGGGGGTTGCTGTCCCCAGGGGGGAAGCAGGAGGGGAGGCTGGGGCTCAGCTGCAGTACCAGCAGCAGCAGCAGATGCTGCTTTACCAGCAGCGGTTGAGGCAGCAGCAAAGGGAGCAGCAGCAACAGCAAGTGCAGCAGCAACAGCAGCAGCAACAGCAGCAGCAACAGCAACAAATGCAGCAGCAACAGCAACAACAGCAGCAAATGCAACAGCAACAGCAACAACAGCAACAGCAACAACAACAGCAACAACAACAGCAACAACAACAGCAGCAACAACAGCAACAACAACAGCAGCAACAACAGCAACAACAGCAGCAATTGCAGCAGCAGCGGTTCCAGCAACAGCAAGAGCTGCAAAAACGGCAGCAAGAATTACAGCAGCAAGTGCCTCAACGCATGCAGCCGATGCAGGCACAGCAGCAGCAGCAGCAGCAGCAGATGCAAGCGCAGCAGCAGCAGTTCTTACAAGGCAATCGACAGCAGCTTACACCTCAGCAGCAGCAACAGCAACAACAGCTGCAACTACAACAGCAGCGGCAGCAACAGCAACAACTGCAGCAGCAGCAGCAACAGCAGCAACAGCAGCAGCAGCAGCAGCAGCAGCAGCAGCAGCAGCAGCAGCAGCAGCAGCAGCAGCAACAGCAGCAGCAGCAGCAGCAGCAACAACAGCAGCAACAGCAACAGCAACAGCACATGCAGTCCAAGGCAGGTCAACTCCCATCGCAACCACCCATGCCTGGATACACTCCCCCACACCTGCCCCCTCCCCTGCCTGCTGCCGCTGCCTCTCCATCTGTGACAGCAGGCCCACCAGTGCCCCAACTGGCCAAGCCCGGCATTGCTCAGCAGTCGCACCTGCCGCCGCCCACACACGGCCAGCAGCAGCCACACCCCGTGCAACCAGGTGCTCCTGACGGCGCCACTCCTGCTGTTGCTGCTGCTCGCCTGCCCATGCCTCCTGAAGCACCGTCGCCTGCTGCTGCTGCAGGTATGGCTGCACCTGCGGCTGTAATGGCGCCACCCGAAGCCAAACCTCAGGTCCGACCCAGCCTGCCTATTCAGCAGCAGCTGGCAGCAGCAGGCATGGTGGCTACTTCTCAGGTGGCGGATGGGGAGCAGGTGCGCAAGGCAGTGGTTGCAGCCCCACCATCCGGCCCCCCGGGTGGCATAGTGGTGGAGGGTGCACCTGAGGACAGGGACAAACCAAAGCCTCTTGCTGCTGTTGCAGCGGCTACAGCTGGTACCACTGCAGTTGCCGCTGCTGCTGGCTCATCGGGGCAGCAGCAGCAGCAGCAGCAGCAGCAGAAGGTAGTTGTCGCGGCTCCAGCAGACACAAAGAGAGCGTTGGGAGCGCTGCTATCGATCATCAAGAGGTCCGTGCTCCACGCTCTTTCAATTGAACAAACATTCAGACTGCCAATGCTCCCGAATTTCGTTGCGGTTGTCGGGAATTTTTCAATTTGCGTTCCGGGTGCAAGCAGTATGTTGTATAGAGTTGCAGTGTTTTGTTTGGGCTTATCAAGTACAACTGCAATGCATTTGTTCTCACCTTTTTTCCTGTTTGTCGATCTTCTGCCTTTTTTCCTCTTCTTTTTTCTCTCCTTCCTTACTGCCACCTTCCTCTTGCCTCCTTTCCCTCCTCTTCGTCCCCGTCTCTGCCCGTATCTCTGCCCCACCAGCCACGGCTTGTATCCGCCAGCGCCATCGTCCCCGGAAGCCCTCCCCCCGCCCAAGCGCAGCAACCCCGACCCGGCGTTGGTGCGGCAGGCGCTGGCGGGAGGGGGGGAGGAGGCAGCGGAACCCAAGGGCAAGCGCAGCCTGCGCTTCTCACTGCTCACCGCGGGCGTCAACGTCAACGCGCCCAAGATGCGTGGGCTTACCTTTGTTCGCCTCGACTCCAACCCACAAGGTCTGTGTGCTTATTGAATCCACCTGGTTGCTGTGAATTGTAGCTGTTGAAACACCCCCGCCTGGTTGCTGTGAATTGTAGCTGTTGAAACACCCCCGCCTGGTTGCTGTGAATTGTAGCTGTTGAAACACCCCCGCCTGGTTGCTGTGAATTGTAGCTGTTGAAACACCCCCGCCTGGTTGCTGTGAATTGTAGCTGTTGAAACACCCCCGCCTGGTTGCTGTGAATTGTAGCTGTTGAAACACCCCCGCCTGGTTGCTGTGAATTGTAGCTGTTGAAACACCCCCGCCTGGTTGCTGTGAATTGTAGCTGTTGAAACACCCCGCCTGGTTCGTTTCCCTTCTCAGTTTCCTCCTTTCCCCTCTCTTTTTCCTTTCTTCCCTCACGCTCCCCTCTGCCCTCCGCACTGCCCTCTCTGCTCGCCCACCAGGCGTGCGGCGCATGCAGCAGCGGCTGGTGATGAGGGGGCGGCAGAAGGACGAGTGTGTGGAGGCCATCATACAGGAGGGCGCCGATGGCGACGCTGACGCTGCGGGCGCGGCAGGAGGGGCGGGCGGATCGAGCATCTCACTGCGCCGCGACCAGCAGCTGCCTCTCCTGCCCCACACCGTCAGCTGCCCACCCTTGCTGCTCTCCCTTTCCCACGCAGTCACACGTGCACGCACGCAATGGACATATACATGCAATCACACATGTGCACACAGACACAGTCACACTCACCTCAAGGAGGAGAAATATGTGGATACAACCACCTGCTTGTTCCCGCCCCAGCTGGCTCTGCCTATGTCACCTGCCTCATCCACGCCCCCCTTACTTGTCACTGTCTCTCCCTTTCTCTCCTCGCCCGTCTTCCCAGGAGTATGCGGATCGATTCGCGCGAACCTATGTCCGAGTGGTACGTGTGTGCGCTGCACCATGTTCCCTTCCACCATGCTACCCTCCACCATGCTACCCTCCACCATGCTACCCTCCACCATGCTACCCTCCACCATGCTACCCTCCACCATGCTACCCTCCACCATGCTACCCTCCACCATGCTGCCCTCCACCATGCTGCCCTCCACCATGCCGCTCTTCCTTTTTGCTGCTCGCCCTTCCTCTCATGGGTGAAGTAAACCTGCCGCTTGTATCCCGCTCATCGTGCACTTGCTTGTATCCCGCTCATCGTGCACTTGCTTGTATCCCGCTCATCGTGCACTTGCTTGTATCCCGCTCATCGTGCACTTGCTTGTATCCCGCTCATCGTGCACTTGCTTGTATCCCGCTCATCGTGCACTTGCTTGTATCCCGCTCATCGTGCACTTGCTTGTATCCCGCGCTGATCGTGCACTTGCTTGTATCCCGCGCTGATCGTGCACTTGCTTGTATCCGGCGCTGATCGTGCACTTGCTTGTATCCCGCGCTGATCGTGCACTTGCTTGTATCCGGGGCTCATCGTGCACTTGCTTGTATCCCGCTCATCGTGCACTTGCTTGTATCCCGCTCATCGTGCACTTGCTTGTATCCCGCTGATCGTGCACTTGCTTGTATCCCGCTGATCGTGCACTTGCTTGTATCCCGCTGATCGTGCACTTGCTTGTATCCCGCTGATCGTGCACTTGCTTGTATCCCGCTGATCGTGCACTTGCTTGTATCCCGCTGATCGTGCACTTGCTTGTATCCCGCTCATCGTGCACTTGCTTGTATCCCGCTCATCGTGCACTTGCTTGTATCCCGCTCATCGTGCACTTGCTTGTATCCCGCTCATCGTGCACTTGCTTGTATCCCGCTCATCGTGCACTTGCTTGTATCCCGCTCATCGTGCACTTGCTTGTATCCCGCTCATCGTGCACTTGCTTGTATCCCGCTCATCGTGCACTTGCTTGTATCCCGCTCATCGTGCACTTGCTTGTATCCCGCTCATCGTGCACTTGCTTGTATCCCGCTCATCGTGCACTTGCTTGTATCCCGCTCATCGTGCACTTGCTTGTATCCCGCTCATCGTGCACTTGCTTGTATCCCGCTCATCGTGCACTTGCTTGTATCCCGCTCATCGTGCACTTGCTTGTATCCCGCTCATCGTGCACTTGCTTGTATCCCGCTCATCGTGCACTTGCTTGTATCCCGCTCATCGTGCACTTGCTTGTATCCCGCTCATCGTGCACTTGCTTGTATCCCGCTCATCGTGCACTTGCTTGTATCCCGCTCATCGTGCACTTGCTTGTATCCCGCTCATCGTGCACTTGCTTGTATCCCGCTCATCGTGCACTTGCTTGTATCCCGCTCATCGTGCACTTGCTTGTATCCCGCTCATCGTGCACTTGCTTGTATCCCGCTCATCGTGCACTTGCTTGTATCCCGCTCATCGTGCACTTGCTTGTATCCCGCTCATCGTGCACTTGCTTGTATCCCGCTCATCGTGCACTTGCTTGTATCCCGCTCATCGTGCACTTGCTTGTATCCCGCTCATCGTGCACTTGCTTGTATCCCGCTCATCGTGCACTTGCTTGTATCCCGCTCATCGTGCACTTGCTTGTATCCCGCTCATCGTGCACTTGCTTGTATCCCGCTCATCGTGCACTTGCTTGTATCCCGCTCATCGTGCACTTGCTTGTATCCCGCTCATCGTGCACTTGCTTGTATCCCGCGCTGATCGTGCACTTGCTTGTATCCCGCGCTGATCGTGCACTTGCTTGTATCCGGCGCTGATCGTGCACTTGCTTGTATCCCGCGCTGATCGTGCACTTGCTTGTATCCGGCGCTGATCGTGCACTTGCTTGTATCCCGCTGATCGTGCACTTGCTTGTATCCCGCTGATCGTGCACTTGCTTGTATCCCGCTGATCGTGCACTTGCTTGTATCCCGCTGATCGTGCACTTGCTTGTATCCCGCTGATCGTGCACTTGCTTGTATCCCGCTGATCGTGCACTTGCTTGTATCCCGCTGATCGTGCACTTGCTTGTATCCCGCTGATCGTGCACTTGCTTGTATCCCGCTCATCGTGCACTTGCTTGTATCCCGCTCATCGTGCACTTGCTTGTATCCCGCTGATCGTGCACTTGCTTGTATCCCGCTGATCGTGCACTTGCTTGTATCCCGCTGATCGTGCACTTGCTTGTTGACACATGGTGCCCCTCTGACTTGCTTGTTGACACATGGTGCCCCTCGTTCAATCCTTGCTCATCCTCCTTTCTGTCCTCCTCTCCATATTCCCCATTCTTCTATGTATCCCCCTTCCGTTCCTCCCTTGCATATTCTTACCTTCCCACTTCACTCTCCTCCACCTCTCCTTTCACTCCCCTCTACCTACTGCTCATTCCAACCCGCGCCCTTTCTCTCCCCGTCCCCGTCGCCCCGCTACAGGTGCAGCGCGAGGGGTGGCACATGATGGAGGACCAGGTCATCCCGCTGCCCAAGCACATGCACCCCGCTACGCAGATCAGCACCAACTCCGCCGCCGCCCGCGACCGCGCCGCTGCTGCTGCCGCCGCCGCCGCTTCTGCCGGCGCTGCCGGTGCTGCTGCCGGTGGGAGTAGTGGTGGTGGGACGGCAGGGGGCGGGATGGGAGGTGCAGCAGGAGGAGGGGTAGGGGGGGGTATGGCAGGCGGGCGGGGGGTGGGTGTGGTGGGGCAAGGAGGGGCAGGGGGAGCGGGAGCAGCAGGGGCACGGCAGGGTGGGGCTGCTGGGGTCCCTGGGGGCGGAGGAGGGTTGCCGCCCATGCCCCCTCCACCCGCCCCTGCTGCTGCTCCTGCTTCTCTTCCCACTAGTGCGGTTACTACTGCCACTGCTGCTGCTTCCGCCAGTGCTGCTGCTGGTGGGGCTGGGCAGCTAGGAGGTGCTGCTGTGGGGGCCGCGCCGCACCACATGGCTTCCCGTGCTGCCCCTGCTGCTGCGGCAGGCAGTGGCGGGGTGATGGCAGGGATGGGTGGAATGGGTGGGATGGGGCGGGGTGTGCCACCAGCAGGCATGGGAAGGGCACCAAACGGGGCAGCAGCAGCCGCTGCTGGGAATGCCATGGGTCCCCCACATGCCACCCCTCCTCCTCATGCAGGCTACGCTGCTTCCCATGCCATGCCGTCTCATGCTGCCTCCCCACATACGCCCTCCCCCCATGGCCTTCCCGGCAGCAGGGTCACACCCCCCCGTACTGTCACACCCCATACTATGAGTCCCTCTGTGGGATCCCCTTCTGTGGCCGGCATAGCCCATCCTAGGTCCCAACCTCCTGTACCCACGGGCTCTGCTTCCCAGCCTGTAGGTATGGACCGAACCTGGCCAGCAGGTCCGGGATATGCTGCTTCCGGCCCTGCACCTAGCCCTACCTCTCCCCCAATGCCTGGTGCGCCCGGAGCTGCCAAGGTAGCTCCGGGTGTAGGTTACCCCAGTCCAGGTTCGGTGGCAGGACCGGGAAGCCCAAGCCTCCCTCACATGCGGGGCCATGCTGTTCCCGGGCCCCACCATCAGGTCCGGGGAATGCACCCAGGCGCTGCAGGCCAGGCATATCCCCCACGCCCACCTCAGCTTCCCCGAGCCTCGCCGACAAGCACGGTAGGAATGGGGCACATGGCAGGAAGGATGGGTGCAGGCGGTATGGGGATGGGGCCTAGGGGAGCAATGAGTGGGCAAGGGGGCATGGGCGCTGGAGTGGCGGCTGCAGGTATAGGCACAGGTATGGGCGCCGTGATGGGAGGAGTGGGTGGGGCTGTGGATGCAGGGGCAGGGCAGAGCAGAGGGTTCTACGGACAGTCGATGCCACCCCAGCAGCACTCCCATGTGCCACCACAGCAGCAGCAGCAGCAGCAGCAGCAGCAGCAGCAGCAGCAGCAGCAGCAACAGCAGCA
>CANXME010002445.1:0-65000 GCA_948144175.1 Closterium sp. NIES-65 | reverse complement strand
TTCGGTTTCGTCTGAAACCGACAACTTGACCCACTAGGCCATAGGCCCAGTTGACCAGAGGACAGGACCACCACAGGTACAGCCGATTGCTGCCTTGTAACTGCACGCATTCATTACGCGTGTCTTATACAGCTCTGTAACTGCCTTGTGCAGCCTCGCTGGCATGTATCTGCGGCATATGCTGCCAGGTGTTTGTCGTTTGGGTGGCTGTCGGCGCCGACGCCAGCCACAGGCACGACAACGCGCTGTCCCGTTGTGCCAGCGCATTTGCTTTTCGTAGAGGGCGCGCAACACATCACTGTGGTCGTAGTGCCCCCCGCTCCCAACACGCACCGCCTTTCGGTTCTGAGTGCAGTGCACGGTGATGAGGTTTCATGCAGCTGGGTCTGGCGTGAAAACAAGCCTGTTTCTCCTGCTCGTCCTCACCTCTCTCCCAGCCGAGCATGGATCGTTTCCCTCCCAGCGTCTGATTTCCCAGCGTGACGCTTCCCAGCGTTTAGGCTATGGCCGTCACAGCCGGCGGACCGTGCGATGGGGAGCCCGTGATTTCCGCCCTAGACTTCCTAACGCGGGGCAAGCAGATCGCTTCTGCTGCCCCTCCGATTGCGTCGACCTCTGCTGCGGTACCTTTGCCCAACTCGGAAAATGGCGATCAACACGTGCCAGCAACGACTACCCCAACAACGCTGTTATCCCCCCCGCTCCCTGACGAATGTGCAAATAAGAGCATCCCTCCAGTGTCGGTCGCTACAACCTCTCGCAGTGCTAACCCCGTCTTGCCTGACAGATCTATGAAGAAGCGGTATAAACAGCGTGTTCTCACCGTCTGCCGTCCGGGCGGTCCGACTCAGCCAGCACCGTCAATTCTTCCGCGCCCCGCGGAACCAGAACCTGAACCCGCGAGTGAAGACTTCGAAGACCCGAAGGGCAAGCAACTGTCGGTTGAGGAGCTTCAGTTGAAGTGCAAGCAGCAGTGGCAGCGGTATTTTCCTTGGCTCCTCATCTCCGAAAACAAGGCAGGCCGCCCGTGCATGCGCTGCAGCGTCTGCATGGTCTTCGGTGACCCGAACTACAAATACGGGCGTAACGGCGATGGCGGCATCGACATCCAGAAGCAGACGATGCGCAAGCATCACCACAGTCTGAAACACGAGGCCGCGGTCTTGAGGAAGGAGGAGCACGACGGCGTCAAGAAAGTGCAGAAGTCAATTGCTGACTTCCACCGTGGGGACGCTGATGTCAAGCGTATTGCTCGGTTGATGGCTATCGTGCTATTCATTTGCAAGTCTGATGCTCCCATTGTTCTTTTCGTCGCTTTGGTTCAATTCATGGTAGAGCAGGGGACACCGGATTTGCCCCTGAAGGAGAACGGGACGTACTACAGCGAGTAAGTGTCCCGTTTTACTCATCTTTTTATTGTTATTTGGTTACGAGTCTAACGAGTATCAACCCGTGGTGTCTCAGGTACGGCTTCGCACAACTGGTCGAGACCATGGTGTGCTACCTCAAGTCGCGCCAGCTGAAGCACATCCGCGACAGTCCGTACCTTGGCATCCAGCTAGACGAGAGCACCGACCGACGGCGGGGGAAGCACATGATCGTCTATTTGACGTTCATGCGTGACAACGCACCCGTGACGGAGTTCTTCGCCTTGCTCAGTGTGGAGCAGTGTGACGCCGCGTCACTCACCACAGTGCTCCTGACGCATCTGGAGAGTACCGGCATCGACCTACAGCGCCTCACCGGTATGAGCACTGATGGTGCTTCCGTCATGCTTGGACAGCACAACGGAGTCACCGCGCGCCTGAAAGTCAAGGTTCCTCACCTTGTGTCGTTTCACTGCATCGCGCACAGGTAGGCGTTGTTACTGCGCGTTTCCTGCCTACTTTTTTTTTTTTAAACCCGTGCTAATGTTACCATCTGCTGTCTTGCAGGGAGGCCTTGGCGGCCAAGGATGCTGCCGCCAAGCATCCTGACTTCAGCGTCGTGGACAAGGTGGTCCGCGCCGTGGCTGAGAACCTCGGTCGTTCCTGTGTTAACCACGCCCGGTTTCAAGAGCTTCAGGAGGTCATTTGCGAGACCCAGCTTGAAGTTCAAGGCATCAAGGACGTCAGGTGGTTGTCGCGTGGTGACGCCATCCAGCGCCTGGTGAAGGTTTTTCCTGCTGCAGTCATGGTGTTGCACGAAACAAACAAGAAGATGTATCACGTCGTCACGAGCTATAAGTTCCATTTCCTGTTGTTCTTCCTTTCTGACGTCTTGAAGGAGCTCAACCTGCTAAGCCTGAAGTTTCAGCGGCGTCAGGTAAGCAGTTTCCCGAGTTACACGTGGCCGGTTTTTTCATTTACAATCTCCTACTAGCCATCCTGCTTGTGCACCCCCGTTTACAGGTTGAGGCAACCCATGTGCTGCCGATGGTCCACAACACGACCTTACTGCTGCGCACACGCTACCTCGACTGCGACGACGCGATGTTTGGTCAGGGGGGAGACGCGTTGGGCCCGTTCCTCGACAAGCACGCATCTGGGGAGTTCCGCGAGGTCCTCGTTGCTGGCACTGCTTCCGACGGCACATCGGTCAGCCATCGATACCGACTGCACGAGGAGAAAATCAAGGGGCAGACGAGCGGTGGAGACCACCAAGCGTGTTTGGTGCTGGCGCGCGAGTTCATCACGACCCTGGTCGGCCGGCTCGACTACCGCCTCAAAGACCTGTCAAACCTCGATGGGGCGAAGCTGTTCAAGCAGAGATTCTATCCCAAGAACCAGGCAAAGCGTGAGCGACGGCTAGGCCAATGGCTCCAGTCTCTGCGCAACATGTTCAAGCGGAAGCCAGATGACCCTGACACTATACCAGGTGCGTTAAATGCCGGGAATGAGCTGTATGTTTAGCGTTGTCTCCACATGCTTGTCTAAACACTACATGTTCCCATGTTCCCATATTCCCATGTGCACCCCAACCGCAGGCATCAACTGGGCGAGAGCGCAGCGAGAGCTTGTCACCTTCTCTACCATCCTGGCCACACACCAAGAGGATGTCGGGTGTGCGGAGAGCCTGAAACTCATGCTATCCTCCCCCGACTGGGCGACGTGCTACCCGAACCTCGTCCACCTGTGGATGGCTGTCGCCGTGCTTCCGCTCAGTACCGTCGAGTGCGAGCGCGGCTTCTCACGACAAAACATCATCAAGAGTTGGCTTCGCGGGAACCTGTGCGACGCGAAGCTGGGAGAGCTGATGGCTGTGTCGCTCCTTAACTACGACATGGAGTGGCCCGAGTTGCTGAGGAGGTGGAATGCTTCCAAGAAGCGAAGGCCTGCTAACGATGTGCTGTTGGCGTCCGGGGAGAGACAGAGCAAGCGTGCGAGGAAGAGATCGGCCGCAGCTGCAGCAGCAACAGCTGCACTGGCAGCAGCAGAAGCAGCTGCTCGAGAAGCGGCCCTGGTAGCAGAAGCAGCAAGGATGGATGTTGAGTACCCGTGGCTTACCAGGAAAGAACGGGCCACAGTTCCCGTGGGGAGTGAGGATGGTAGTAGTGATAGCAATGAGGACTACGGCTCTAGTGAGTCTGACTAGGTCCTTAGCTACTGCCTAGGTTGTTTGATAGAATGAGTATAATTGCAGGTAGTGTTCTTGTAGGCTGACTTGGTTTTTTTTTTCGTCTAGTTTATCAGACTAGGAAAAATATTTCATCTTATACTGCAGACCACACAAATTTCGTCGTCAAAGCCTAAGACGGGGAAATTTTTTTTGAGGGTTTTGTTAGACAGGCCCTAAACCTAGCGAGAACCCTGCCTGTCACCCGAAACTAGTTTGCCTCGTTTTAATCTTTGAGTGGATTTTTGAGTCGGATTTCTTGAAACTCCTTGTTTTTAGCAGGAACAACAACAGATCGTACTGTTAATCCTTTGCTAAAGATTTCTTTTAGACTGCTGCTCGCCTAATCATATGGCTGAACGTGCAAGAGGACCTGGTCGAAAGCCGTACCCACAACAGCACAGCAGTCATCAAGGATCCAAGGTAGATTGAGTTTCCTTCCAAGTCCAACGTTGAACGCCAATTCCCTTCTCTCAGAATCCCAACCACTAGACCATTGGGATAAAAGGGCTTGTTTCAGTAGCGGGTCAGTGCGCCCATAACCCCCCAGGCAAACGTGCTTGTAACCCTTCCCTAGGATCGATCGGGGATCACCAGTGTGTCAGAGGTCCACTGGTGATCCCCGATCGATCCTAGGGAAGGGTTACAGGCACATTTGCCTGGGGGGTTATGGGCGCACTGACCCGCTACTGAAACAAGCCCTTTTATCCCAATGGTCTAGTGGTTGGGATTCTGAGATGGTATCAGAGCGAAGGTCTCGGGTTCGAATCCCGGTGTATGCACTTCGGGCATCCCAGTGCGGGGGGGTGTCAGAGGTCCACTGGTGATCCCCGATCGATCCTAGGGAAGGGTTACAGACACATTTGCCTGGGGGGTTATGGGCGCACTGACCCGCTACTGAAACAAGCCCTTTTATCCCAATGGTCTAGTGGTTGGGATTCTGAGACAGTGGACCTCTGACACCCCCCCGCACTGGGATGCCCGAAGTGCATACACCAGGATTCGGTCCCGAGACCTTCGCTCTGGATACCATCTCAGAATCCCAACCACTAGACCATTGGGATAAAAGGGCTTGTTTCAGTAGCGGGTCAGTGCGCCCATAACCCCCCAGGCAAACGTGCTTGTAACCCTTCCCTAGGATCGATCGGGGATCACCAGTGGACCTCTGACACCTTCCAGCGACAACTCTTCACTCGAAGCAACTTTATGCCTGTTGAAGCTTCACCACCACTAGAGTGTCTGTCTGCCCCAAGTGTCTCTCTTCTCTACAATATGGTTCATAGATTGATTATGACTATCTATCTTCCAGCCAGGGCTTACGGTATTTTCTCATAACATTTACTATAATAAGATCTTATCACACTTGTAGGCAGGCCCCCAGAAGTCAGAGAAATTTCTCTGATTTGCATGAAAAACTCTGAGAATTCAGATTTTTTTTTTAAGTGAGGTCTGTTAAAATCAGAGATTTTTTGGCCCCAACTCTGTAATTTTCAGAGAAATTTTAGAGCTAACTCTGACGTTTCAGAGTTTTCCGGAAGTGTGCTCTGATCACTCAGAGTACAAACGCGTACCGATTCTATTTTCTGCGTGTGTTCTTGACTGGTGATTCGGTTCGAACTTCACAGGTCAATGCAAAATCGGCTTGAAACTGCAAATCCGCGCCTTACAGCACAAGATTTTCGCCCAATCACATCAAAATAGCTCTGACACATCGGATTTGCGCTGTCAGAGCACAATGATTTCGACCAATCACCAAGAAATTTCACCTGACATTGCAGATTCGCCCTTTCACACCACAAGATTCGCCCTGACACAGAAATTCGCCCTGTCAGAGCATGTCTCCCGAAAATCCCCTTATTCTAGTATGTTTCAGTATCAGATGAAGCACTGAATACAATTCTGATGAAACATTAGATACATTGATGTTTCAGACTTTTTTATTAAGGCACTCTGAAATTTCAGCCTTTTTTTTATACCAACTCTGAGGGTTTCAGACTAAAATTGTGTACTAGTCTGATGAATCAGACAGGCAAAAAACGAATCTGAGGGCTTGCTTGTAGGTTGACTACTGCTACCATGGTTCGGCACAAAGGGTCAAACCCATGCTTTGCCATTCATGAACAACCAGGAACATTCTAGTAATTTGCAATCAGCTGTCAAGTCAACAATGTGCTGAGATTACCGTACCTCATGTTTACTAGGTATAGGTGAACTACCCCATCTAATCATCAATGGGGCCTGACCTATGTTACCGTCATCGCCCGGATAGTGGACATACGTATATGTCTTATCTCGTACACTAGAAAAAATGCTTGTGTTATCTTGTATTTGGGATGGTTTTGTTAAAAACAACTTACCAAGTCAGAAGTGAAGTGAAACATATCGAAGCATCAGCGAGTCAACCCTCGGAGGTTGAACAATTGCTGGAGGTTACGCGAAAGTCAAAGGTCAGCGACCTTTGACCTGACAAGTACAGCGCGACAGCAAGGACAAACAACTCACTCGCTATTGAGCAGTTGCCCGAGTCGTCACTGGACGGTATCAAACCGCAACAGCAACAGCAAAAGAGTTATTAGTTATAACCCTTCATATTCCCTTGTATCCTTATAAAAGCTTGTATCCCTCTGTTTTAATCAATCTACTTTGCCCTCACATAGTAGCGCAAGGTGGTTAACAAACTTCTCATCAGGCCCTCAGATTCGTTTTTTGCCTGTCTGATTCGTCAGACTAGTACACAGATTTAGTCTGAAACTCTCGGAGTTGGTATTAAAATAAGGCTGAAATTTCAGAGTGTCTAAAAAAAAAAGTTTGAACATTCGAAATCAATGTATTCAATGTTCATCAGAAATGTATTCATTGTTCATGCACCTGTTACCGAAACTAGACTAAGGGGATTTCGGCGAATCTGCAATGTCAGACGCGAATCTTGTGTCAGGGAGGGCGAATCTTGTGGTGGTTGGTCGAATCATTTGCTGGGCGAATCTAGTGGTGTGACAGGGCGAATCCGCACTGTCAGACGCGAACTTTGGTGATTGGGCGAAATTGTTGCGCTATGACGACGCAAATCTGTGGCGTCCGGGCGACTTTGCTATGATTGGGCGACATTTTTGTGCTGAAAGGCGCGGATTTGCTGTGTCAAGGCGATTCTGCGTTGACAGTGCGAATCTGCTGTGACCCGTGAAGTCCGAATCACCAGTCAAGAACTCGTTTGTACTCTGAATTCATCAGAGTACACTCCCGAAAAACTCTGAAACGTCAGAGTCAGCCTATAAAAAAATCTGATTTTCACAGAGTTGAGGCAATAAAAAGTCTGAATTTTACAGAGTACACCCTAAAAAAAATCTGAAATCTCAGACTAAAACAAGCAAATCAGACAAAAAACTCTGACTTCTGGGGGCCTACTTCTCATTAAACGTTTCCGCTATTACATTGTTCTACTCATAGTTTAGTTCTGCAAAGATCCTAAGGGCTTTTCTCAGCCCAACAGGTTTGGGGTGTCTTATAAGCCTTATAAATAGAAACTTTTTAAACTACTTAGATTTTTTTCACATATCTTGAAAAGAGTTTCTCATAATGAGTGTGGATGTTGCAAAGGTGCCACTTCGGCAACAATTGTTTGGGAAGCCACGTCATGGAAAATACTTGCAGAGGCAAATTTGGTAGTACCCAGGGCTTAGGTTTGGATTTTGCCTACTCACGATTAGCAGTGTAGACATTTTCAAAACCCTTCTGAGCAGTGTGCCCTTTTTGGAAACACTGATGGATCAGTGTAACTTGAAGTTTTGAAAACTTTACCCAGAGGCATCAGTGTAGGAATATTTTTAACCCTGATTGTACTTTAGGCTGCTCAATATGTGCTGGCTGCAATCAAGCTCGAGGCCCAAATCGCGCACGATTACTATCGTAAGTTGGGCGCTGGTGGGTGGGAGTTGTGATGTGAACTCAAAAGTCGAGCGCAGTGGCTTGTCTGGTTTCGCTGCAACACTTGTATTTTTCGCCAAGTCAGCAAATTTCGAGTGTGTTCGGAAACCTCGAGTCCCAAATTTCCGAGTCAAGAAAGTTGACGTTCTTGCAGAGAGTGCAGCTTCGACCAATCAGGTTGCATCGCCTCTACAGTAACGGGTAGGTTGCAAGCAGACACGGAGTGACACGGTGTCGGTTGTCAGTACTCACGTGTGCTGGCGTCGTAGTGCATCATTACGAAATTGGGTGTATTGTTACGAAGGTTCTAGGAAACTTCTTCTCAATCAGTAGAGTTTCCGAGGGGGGGGGGGGGGAGTCCCTGTACGCTCTTCAGGGTAATCTTCGCTAAGGGAAAAATTACCCCAGAGCATCAGTGTGGCCTAAATCATTACACTTACAGATCAGTGTAACACTAACTCACCAAAAAATTACCCCAGCACATCAGTGTAGACCCAAAAATTCACCCTTGTAATCAGTATAGAAGGGTAAATTACACTGCAAACCTGAGCCCTGGTAGTACCTGAGTCAGCACGTGGAAGAACTCGCACATCGCTAAGGTAAAAATGTACTCGGTATGTCAAGTTTCACTAAAAAATATTGCAGTTTCGATTATAAGACACATATATCTTATCTCGTACACACAGATAGGTGTCTTATGATGAGGCTAGCCTGTTTATAAAACACACCCGGATAATGAACAACCCCTGTCTACTATTCGACACTGTCTACTATCAGGGCGATGACGGTATGCACAGCCTTGTCATATCATCTCTCTACCCACGCCATGAAACAAGCTTGCTTGCTCACACTTGCCGTACAGCCACACATGCCCATCCTCCTAAAGAAGCAAAGCAAATCCTATAACCCACCAAGCAGCACTACGGGTGCTACAGCTCTGCTATACCCTACAGCCCAGGCGGCGGCCCGTCGTCCACCCCACTGTGCGAGGGGTGATGGTCCCCACTGCTCGCTGCAATGCTCTGCTGCACCTTCTGTGCGATCATGTGCTGCGCCGCCACCACCCCCTCTGATGACCCCGTTATTGTCACCTTCCTGCACATGCACTCATAGGCAGCATGTGAGGCATAGCACAGTAGCACGGGTAATAAGGTCCACCTCGAATGGTGGCACTATAAGGGTATTTAAGGCTTGGGAATGGAGGACACGCAGCACATGCGGCATGAGGCGGGGCAGGAGGGCACGTACCTGTCTCTGGTTCCCTCCACGAAGTCGTTTCTACCAGATATCACCATGCGCACCCCCGTGTTCTGTGCGTGCAGTGCAGGGCAGTGGAGGGCAGTGCAAGGCAGAGCAGGGGCAGGGGCCGATGCAAAGGTGGAAAGCACGTGCGAGAGATGAAGCAAGATAAGAAGTGTCGGAGCAGCGGTATCCAAGTGGGTTATCCAGCACAAAGCGCCGACCACCATTGCCATTTTAACTGTCTCCTCTGGCAGAGACAAGCCGATATGTGAAAACCGCAGACAAATCAAATACAGTACATGTCAAATCCTTAAACACGAACCATCAGATTTATGCAGTTGAGGGAAAAGGGTGAAGGTCCGATGCGTGAGGTTTGGGGTGTAACACACCTGTTGGATCTCGTTGATGGAGCGGCCTTGCTTGCCCACCACAGCACCCACGTGGTCATCCGGCACCGCCACTATGATGGTCGTCGGTACCACCCCCCCCGGTAGCATTGGTGGGGCTGCCTGCTGCGCAGGAGTGGAGGGAGGGAACGGAGGGTTGGATGTAGGGACAGAGAGAGAGGCTACCGCTAATGTAAACAGCATCAATTCACGGCTTTGTTTTTTCAGCATGCCTTTCTCATACCCACACCCCTCATCCCCCCTCCCTACCAAGACCAGAGAATGATGGGGTGGGGAGACATGAACAGCAGTGTCACTGAGTCTCTCCACCCCTCTCTACCCCTCTCCATCCTTCTCCACCTCAATCCCTCCCTGAAGGCACCCTCCCAGCTGTCCGTGGTGTGGATGGCGAGAGAGAGTGGGAGGCCAGCGACTGCCAGAGAATGAGGGAGCATATAGTAAACCCCAACGATTCCCTACAGGATATCATGTTACAAGGACGGCTTGCTTCAGCTTGAAGCATTAGCCGAGTGGTTCACTTGAAGGGGCTCACAACCCTATCTCCCGCTTTCATCACCTCACATCACATCATTAAACCGTTTGCCTGACCATCAGCGTAGCTGATACACCCATGAGTAGGCCCCTCCACGCACACAGCTGGCAGCACCATCAAGAGCACCTTCCATGCAGCTTGCCCCACCCCAGCCCATGCCCCTCGCCCCACTCCCAGCCCCCACGCACCTTGCCCCGGTTAGGAGGCACCCCTGGCATGCCATACGGGGGCGGCCCCCTCACCCCGCCATACGGAGCTCCGCCGTACCCCCCAGGGTTGGGGTAACCTGGATAAGCGCCCTGGCCCTGCCCGTAACCCCCGTAACCGCCTGGGCCGCCATTGTAACCACCCCTGCCTGGCGCACCTGCAAGGAACAGCGCGGTGGAAGAGAGGGCGGGGAGTGGAGGGGAGTGGGGTGGAGTGAAGTGGAGTGGCGTGGAGCGGTTGGAGTGGAGTGGAGTGGAGTGCAGTGCAGTAAAGTAGAGTGGAGTGGCGTGGAGTGGAGTGGGGCGTGGAGTGGAGTGGAGCGGTTGGAGTGGAGTGGAGTGGAGTGCAGTGCAGTAAAGTAGAGTGGAGTGGCGTGGAGTGGAGTGGAGTGGAGAAGAGTGGAGTGGAGTGGAGTGGAGTGGAGTGGAGTGGAGTGGAGTGGAGAAGAGTGGAGTGGAGTAACGAGGAGTGGAGTGGGGAACAGTCGAGTGGAGTGGGAGTGGGAGTGGGAGTGGGATTGGGAGTGGGAGTGGCGTGGAGTGGAGTGGAGTGGAGTGGAGTGGAGTGGAGTGGAGTGGAGTGGAGTGGAGTGGATTGGATTGGAGAGGAGTGGAATGGAGTGGAGTGGAGAGGCGTTGAGTGGAGTGGAGCGGATTGAAGTGGAGTGAAGTGGAGTGCAATAGAGTAGAGTGGAATCGCATGGAGTGGAGTGGAGAGGAGTGGAGTGGAGAGGAGAGGAGTGGAGTGGAGTGGAGTGGAGAGGAGAGGAGTGGAGTGGAGAAGAGTGGAGAAGAGTGGAGTGGAGTGGAGTGGAGTGGAGTGGAGAGGAGTGGAGTGGAGAAGAGTGGAGAAGAGTGGAGTGGAGTGGAGTGGAGTGGAGTGGAGTGGAGTGGAGAACAGTCGAGTGGAGTGGGAGTGGGAGTGGGAGTGGAGTGGAGTGGAGCAGAGTGGAGTGGAGTGGAGTGGAGTGGAGTGGAGTGGAGTGGAGTGGAGTGGAGTGGAGTGGAGTGGAGTGGAGAACAGTCGAGTGGAGTGGGAGTGGGAGTGGGAGTGGGAGTGGAGTGGAGTGGAGCAGAGTGGAGTGGAGTGAAGTGGAGTGGAGTGGAGTGGAGTGGAGTGGAGTGGAGTGGAGTGGAGCGGAGCGGAGTGGAATGGACGCTGACAACGTAAGAAAGCAGGAGAGAGAGCGAGTGCGTCGCATGCAGGTACAAGGGCTTCTGCTCACCAGTGTAGGAGAGCGGCACGTGGCTCACCGGTGTAGGAGAGCGGCACGTGGCTCACCGGTGTAGGAGAGCGGCACGTGGCTCACCGGTGTAGGAGAGCGGCACGTGGCTCACCGGTGTAGGAGAGCGGCACGTGGCTCACCCAAGGAGTGATATGATATGATATGATACGATACGATGGTCCTCTGCTCACCGGTGTAGGAGAGCGGCACATCAGCATACTGCACGTAGGTGGGGTCTTCCGACATCTTGGTGAGCAGCAGCGCCACCGCGCGCAGCTTCTGCTCCAGCGTGCCCCCTATCGTGATCACGCGCTCCGCGAATCCCGGCCCCACCGCGTCCTGCGGCGACAGCTTGATGGTCGCCTGCGAGTCCTCCACGAACGAGCTGCGTGGGGGAGGCGGTACCGCGGGAGGCAACGGGGGAGGATAAGGAAGTTGCGAGGAAGGGGCTGCATAAGAGCACATCTAGGCGACAGCTTGATGGTGGCCTGCGAGTCCTGCGCGAACGACCTGCGTGGGTGGGGGAGGGGCGGTGTGGGGGAGGCAGGGGGGGGAATAAGGAGGCGACATGGAGGAGAGAAGGGTGAGAACACGTCAAGGCGACAGCGTGATGGTGGCCTACCAGTCCTCCACGAACGACTTGCGCGGGGAAGACGGAGTCGGCACGAATGGCGGAAAGGTTGAGGGGGGCGTGGAAGGGTGGGGGGGGGAAGGCATAGTGACGGCAGCATGCGGCACCTGACAGCACCACGCTGCACCTGACGGCACCACGTCGCACCTGACGGAAGGGCTCCTCACCGGATGGTGGCGCCGCCTTTGCCGATGATGGCGCCGCACACTCTGTTGGGCACCACGATGCGGAGATCCGCGTCGCCCTCCCGCGCGCCCGGCTCGTTGCGCCGCGGCTCCTGTCAGCACGGGAATACGGGCATGCAACGTTTCAGAGAGGCGAAATATCGACGAAGGAATGGAATCCAGGAAGCAGGGAGGAAGCATACGGGCGTTCGCCTTTCGTTCGCGAGAGGAAGTACGAAACGAGGTTGCAGAAAGAGAACGGGGATGGGGATGGACGGGGATGGGAGTGGTGATGTGGACGGGGAAGGAATGGGGATGGGGATGTGAATGTGGATGGGGACGTGGGATGGGGACGGGACTGGGGATGATGACGGCGATGGGGATGGGAGCCGGGTGCGTACATCAGCGAGTTTGGATAGAATGAGGTGGAGAGCGGTGAGAATGGCGCTGACGCTGCCGCTGAGGAGAATGATGCGGTCCGTGGTGTTGGGAAAGTATTCTCGCGCGCGTGACAGCACTATTTTCGCGCCAGATTGAGTTTGGAATTCGGAGATCACGACGCCGCCCTTGCCAATGATGGACCCCGCGTCGCTGTTCGACACGAGGAATCGCAGCGTCGACTTGAGCGCCCGGACCTCCTCTGCAGGCGAACCAGAGCACGCGTTAGACGCAGCGATTCACGGAGAAAACGACCGATTGCAACCCAAAGCGACAGCCGCAACTACTACGAAATCAAACGGGGAGAACGGAGTTCTCAGCCGCTACAGCACCGAAATCGACGCAGGGAAACGGGAATCGAAAGCTTGCCTGTTTCGCGCGCATTGTCGCGATTCTCCTCCGTGCCTTCTGGCCCCTTGGCGTCATCCGCCATGGCGATCCCGCGTGTTCAGGAAGGAATCCAGCAGATGGAAAATGGTTTTTGGATGAGGCTAGGGACGAAGGGGTTTGCGTGAGTTGGATTTCGAGCCTCGGGAATGACAGCGAGGAAAGCGAAGATAGGAAATGGCGAGCAGTAAGGTCCACGAATATCCCAAGGTTCGCGACAGAAGCGCGATGCGATACCGAAGGCTTACCACTACATGACAATTGGGTTCACTAGCATAGTTTCCAAGTAAATAACGAGAAAGAAATAATGCTCTGATAACAACGTGAATTTGAGTGATGCCTGCGCTTGCTTCTTTGAAGGCCTGAGATCAACACAATATATACAACATAACAAACGATTTATGCGTGTCCTCCTTCCCCACCCCCATCCTTTCCTCCTGCCTGTTTTGAATCCTTTTTCTTTGCCTTCTCCTTCAGCAGCTGCTGCTTGAGGAAGGCAGCACGAAGCTTCTCCCTCTTCTGCTCTGCCTGCTGCTGCCTCTTGGCCTTCAGCAGCGCTGCTCTCTCCCGTGCTGTCCGCGTCTCCTCAATCACCTCCCTGTCCCCAAGCCATAAAGAGGGATGCGATGCAAGGAGACAAAGGTACAGGAATGATGTGCATGGGGTACAAGACGAAAACTGAGGTCCGTGTTGCTCAATCCCATGCATCGCAAGAGGCAGAAAGGACTGATGCGCCGATCAGAAACACTGCTCCCTCCGTGCCTGCAAACATCGCTGTGCGATCGTGCCACATTGAAAGCAAACGTCACAGCCAAACGCGCAAGAAAGTTGGAAACTGCTGGCACTGCGCCCACCTGATCAGTTCCCTCTGTGTGGAAGCCATTCCCCCTCCTGCAACCACACCTGCCGCTCCGCCCCCATCCCTCCCTCCATCTCCCCCATCCCCCTCTGTCCCCCCCAGCAGCAGCGCCGCCTCTCCCCGCCTCTCACGCTCCATCTCCTGCTTCTCCTCCTCCAGTGTGCCCCGCCTCAGGAAGTCAACGCTGTACTTCTCCTCTACCCCCGCCCAATCCGCCCCCTCCCCCTGCGCGCCCTCCCCATCGGCGCGCTCCCCCCTGGCCAGGCGCGCGTAAATGGCTGCCTTGCGCTCCAGATGTCCCGCCACGTCCCTCTCCGCCTTCCACTGCAGCGCGTCCCTGGTGCGGGGGGGGCGGGGAAAGGGGGTCGGGGAGGGAAGAGGCGGGGACTGGGTAAGCATATCGTGGCATGGATGGGACTTGGCGCTTCACGTTGCCCACTGAGCCCCTGTCCGCCTTTCGCGACACTGGATCTGTGAGTGAGTTGGGGGGAAGAAGAGGGGCGAGTGCGAGCGGAAATAACTGAGGTTGCGTCGGGAAGAGGGGAGGGGAGAGAGGGGAGGCTGCCCCGACGCTCTGCGCCCTTCGCTGCAGTGCGCCTCCGGGAGGGGGAGAATGTGGGGAATGGGTGAGGGACCAGGGGAAGGGCGGGGAAGGGCGGGGATCGGGAGACCAGAAGACGCGCCAGCCCCACCTATGCGCGCGTTCTTCAACCCCCGCGTTTCTCCCCCCAAACAGGTCCCCGGGCCCCCCTTCCGCTCCGCCTCCCGCGCGCCTAACCCGCGGCTCCCCGCCGCCTTCCTCCTTGGCGCGCTTGGCGTCCTCCTGGCTCTTGTACAGCTCGGCGCGCAGCGACACCAGGCTGCCCGCGCTCACTCCCTCGATAAAACGCTGCTTCTTCGGCATCAGCGCCGATTCCGTCAGCCATCCCAGCGACTCTATCCGCTCCCTCCGCTCCTTCCGCTCGTTCCGCGCCACGCCGCTTCCGCCGGCACCGCAGACTCCGTCCGCGCTGGCGTCGGCGCGGGTCCCGGCGGCGGGATTTGCAATGTCGACAGGATTAGGGTTAGCGGTGCCGCTGGGCGATGGAGCAGCTGCGGGATTCTTCGCCATGGCGGCGTTGTGGGATGCGAAGAGGGAGGCGAGGTGCGCGAAAACGGTGGGGCTTCGGGTTAGTGTTTTCGCGCCAACGTTCCGTCAATCTCGCCTAGATCGCTCTGAGACTGTATTTTCAAGCATTCAGCAAATGCTAAAGTTGACGAGGCGCACACAGAGCAGAACAAATAGATGTCTCGAGAGCTGCCACGATCTTATTTTTAACTTAATATAAGAAACCAGCACGTCAGTAGTCCAATGGTTAGGATATTTGCCTTCCAAGCAAAAGATCCGGGTTCGATTCCCGGCTGACGTATTAGGGTACATAACAGTCATAGATCCCCGGCCGGTTCTTGTTCATCACTGGTTGCATCTTTTTCACATCACCTTGAGAACATGAAGATGCTATTTTGCGGGACATCTTTGTATCTGTAAGGAGTTTTCTCGGCATTCCTTACGGAGCCCGACTACATCGCGTACAGCAACAGCCGTTGTTCGCCCGTTACTGCTAACGGGGCTTCGCCGACTTCGCGCACAATGTTTCACCAAACCTCGCACTGCTGGCCTGGCCGTGTCGGCCTACGCTTCGGGACTAGCCCGAGCCTCGTTTCCAGCGTAGCACTAGCTAGCTCGCACGCACCGCGTTACCGTTTGCATGTTTCGCATATAAATGTGTCAAATTATAATGTTGTGTAGGCTGTAGTGGGGTAGCCTTTATGGGGTACAAAATGCTAGGGTTGCATACTTGTATCACTTTCATTCCTTAGTCATCCATTCTCGTTTCAGTTTTCTCATGGTATCGAGCAGGTTCCCTCGTGGGAACTGTGCCTAGGGCCCACCAAGTCGAAATTTTTTTTCCTGCCCGGAGCGCGCTTTGCCCGAGTCGCGCTCCCTTCTCTGACTTCGTCGAGCCGCCCTAGCGGCCAAGTCGCGCTGCCTTAGCGGCCCCTGATCCGTCGCCCTAGCGGCCCCGTCGCCCTACCTGCGCCTCGGCCCCGTCGCCCTACTTGCGCCCCGGCCCCGTCGCCCTACCAGCGCCCCGGCCCCGTCGCCCTACCTGCGACCCCGGCCCCGTCGCCCCCCTCTTGCGACCCTGGCCCCATCGCCATACCTGCGGCCCCGGCCCTAGCCCCGTCGCCCTACCTGCGCCTAGGCCCCGTCGCCCCGCTTGCGACCCCGGCCCCGTCGCCCCACCTCCGACCCCGGCCCCATCGCCCTACCTGCGCCCCGGCCCCGGCCCCGTCGCCCTACCTGCGCACCGGCCCCGTCGCCCTACCGTCGACCCGGCCCCGTCGCCCTACCTACGGCCCGGCCCCGTCGCCCTACCTTCGACCCGGCCCCGTCGCCCTACCTACGGCTCGGCCCCGGCCCCGTCACCCTACCTACGGCCCGGCCCCGGCCCCGTCCCCCTACCTTCGACCCGGCCCCGTCGCCCTACCTGCGCCCCGGCCCCGGCCCCGTCGCCCTACATGCGCACCGGCCCCGTCGCCCTACCTTCGACCCGGCCCCGTCGCCCTACCTTCGACCCGGCCCCGTCGCCCTACCTACGGCCCCGCCTGAACCGCCTACCCAGCCGAGCCGCCCGAGCCGCCCGAGCCACCCGTGCCGCCCGAGCCGCCCGAGCCTCCCGAGCCGCCCCCGCCGCCCGAGCCGCCCGAGCCGCCCGAGCCGCCTGAGCAGCTAAGGAGCCGAGCCGCGGGTGCCGCCGAGCCGCAGTTGCTGCAGAGCCGCCCGAGCTGCCCGAACCACCCTGTCTGGTGAGCGCAGCGCCTCTGTCACTGCACTGCCCCTGCTCTACAGTTAGCGCTGCTAGTCTACTGTTGTCATGGCTACCCCTAGTGTCCTCGCTTTTGACGCCGAGGGTCGAGCCATTGACTTTGACGTCTGGGTAGATGACCTGCAGCTGTTCTTACAGTGCGATAGGGCAGACGGTCTCTCCCTCTTTTACCTCACCTCTGGTGCCTCTCCTGCTCTTCCTGCTGATGCTGACGCCACTGTTCGCTCACAGTGGGCCACGCGCGATGCTGCTGCACGTCTTGCTGTGCGTCGCCACCTCCCTACCTCTGAGCGTGCGCACTTTAGTCAGTACAAGAGTGCTCAGACCTTGTACGACGCTGTAGTTACACGCTACTCCTCCCCTGCCACTGCTGCACTGAGCCGTCTCATGCTACCGTACCACTTCCCTGACCTTGCTGCCTTTCCCACAGTCGCTGACCTCATTACGCACCTCCGCACTAGTGACACTCGCTACCGCGCTGCGCTTCCTGCTGACTTCTGCGCCAAGAACCCTCCCCCCCCATGTACATCACTCTCTACTACATAGTCACTCGCCTCCCTGACTCCCTTCGCGTAGTCAAGGACCACTTCCTCTCAGTCTGTCCCACCACTCTCACCGTTGACCTCCTCGAGAAGTCCCTCCTAGCGGCCGAGAAGAGCATAGTCGCTGTAGGGGCCTCTCGTGGTGACCCGCGCACCCCCATCTTTGAGTGGTGTTCCCCCTCCCCCCTTCTGCCCTCTGTTGCCTCTGCTGCTGCGGCCGACCTCCTTGGTCTTGAGTCGGTCGGTGCGGCGTCTGCCTCTAGCGGGAGACGCCGCTCTGGCAGGGGCAAGGGGGGCAGGGGCGCTGGAGGAGCGAGCGGGGGCGGTGGAGGTGGAGGTGGAGGCGGCGGGGGGAGTGGGGGTGGCGGTGGGAGTGGAGGTGGGGGTGGAGGTGTCGGTGGCGGCAGTGGAGGCGGAGGCGGCGGCGGCGGTGGCGGTGGGAGCAGAGGTGGCGGAGGTGGTGGCGGTGGAGGAGGCGGCGGAGGCGGCGGTAGTAGCGGAGGCGGCGGAGGCGGCGGAGGCGGCGGAGACGGCGGGGGTGGCGGTGCAGCTGGTCGCGGGTCTACCCAGAGGAGTGGCTCCGGTGGTGGTCCGCGCCAGCAGCAGCAGCGCGGTCGTGAGACCTTGTCCCCTCAGCAGCTCCGTGAGTGGTACACAGCACACCAGCGGGGTGGGGGCTTTGGTCCGTGCACCTACGTCCTGCGCAACGGCGACCGTGCGGGTGAGCAGTGTGGGGGTACGCACCCCACCCAGCGCTGCTTTGGCCGCCTGACGGACGCGTGGCGTCACCAGTTCCCTAAGGCCACAGAGATCCCTCGCTGGGGCGAGCTGTCTAGGGCGGGAGTTGCCATCTATGATCTTGATTTTGATGCTATCCTTTCTGCCATGTATGCTGTGTCTATTAGTGATGAGGGTGACTGTTACCAGTGTTTCCCGCCCGACCTGGGCATTGAGACTGCTGCTCTAGGTACTGGTGAGGCTGCTGCTCTAGGTGCTAGTGAGGCTGCTGCTCTAGGTGCTAGTGCGTCTGCGTCCTCAGGTGCTGGTGAGTCTGCGCTCGCAGGTACCGCGTCGGCTTCGGCCTCCCTCACCTTCACACTTGACTCAGGGGCTTCTCGCTCCTTCTTTCGAGCCTGCACCACACTCACGCCGCTTGGTCGGCCGGTTGCACTCTCCCTGGTAGACCCCTCTGGGGGTCCTGTCCTTTCTCACTTCTCCACTGTCCTCCCGTGTCCGGCAGCCCCCTCTGGCACCTTGTCTGGTTTGTACCTCCCCTCGTTCTCTACGAACATGGTGAGTGGTGCTGACCTACAGGATGCGGGGGTTCACTAGTTTACTCCTGCGAGTCAGCGGGTGACTCACTGCTCGGACGCTCGCACAGGCCGGCACCTGTCCACGTTTACGCGTCGGTCGGGGTCGAGCCTGTACACCCTGACCACTGAGTCTCCTTCTGTCCCTGCGTCCAGTCAGGTAGCTGCGTCGGGTCAGGTGTTTGCTGCAGCGTCCAGGTCTGGTCTTGAGTCTGCCCCCTGCTCGTGTCGCTTCCTGTCTCACGAGACTCTCCTCTGGCACCACCGCCTTGGTCACCCCTCCCTGCCTCGTCTCCGAGGCATGGCCTCCCGTGTCCTTGTCTCTGGTCTTCCCCGGTCCCTCCCTCCCCTTCCTCCGGGGCCTGGCCCCACCTGCGTCCCTTGTGTCGAGGGGCGGCTGCGGGCTGCCCCTCACTCCTCTCAGTTTCCCTCGACAGAGGCCCCGCTGCAGACGCTTCACATGGACGTGTGGGGCCCGGCCCGCGTCCGCGGACAGGGTCACGAGCACTACTTCCTGCTGGTGGTTGACGACTACTCGCGTTATACCACAGTCTTCCCCTTGCGCAGCAAGGGTGATGTCACTGAGGTGTTGATCGACTGGATCCGCGCAGCTCGTCTCCAGCTCAGGCAGAGCTTCGGCTCGGACTTTCTTGTTCTGCGTCTGCACTCTGACAGAGGCGGAGAGTTCTCCTCCGGCCTTCTGCGAGCCTACTGTCGTGCGCGAGGCATCCGCCAGACCTTTACGCTTCCGGACTCTCCACAGCAAAATGGGATTGCTGAGCGCCGCATTGGCATGGTCATGGACGTCGCCCGTACGTCCATGATGCATGCGGCTGCCCCCCATTTTCTGTGGCCGTTTGCGGTTCGGTACGCGGCGCATCAGATCAACCTTCACCCCAGGGTCTCCATGCCGGAGACCTCCCCAGCTTTGCTGTGGACGGGGAAGGTAGGCGATGTGTCTGCGTTCCGTGTCTGGGGATCTTGGGCGTTTGTCCGCGACTTGTCTGCGGACAAGCTGTCCCCTCGTGCTGCTCCTTGCGTCTTCCTTGGCTTCCCCCCTGACGCGCCAGGGTGGCAGTTCTACCACCCCACCTCTCGCCGTGTTCTGTCCTCCCAGGACATCACGTTTGACGAGTCGGTCCCCTACTACCGCCTCTTCCCCTACCGCACTCCGTCCCTCCCCCCGCCACCGCTCCTCCTTGTGCCAGGTCCCCCCCCGGTAGACCTTCTCCCCCCTCAGGGTCCTGCCCCTTCAGGTGTGTCCCAGGTAGACGCAGTCGAGCCTGTCGAGGTTACTGGTGACTCTGGTGCTGCTGAGGGTGCTGAGCCTGGGGGTGCTGACTCTGGGGGTGCTGAGCGTGTGGGTGCTACGCCTGGGGGTGCTGAGCCTGAGGGTGCTACTACTGGGGGTGCTGAGTCTGGGGGTGCTGAGCCTGGGGGTGCTACGCCTGGGGGTGCTGAGCTTGGGGGTGCTGAGCCTGGGGGTGCTACGCGTGGAGGTACTGAGCCCGGGGGTGCGGAGCCTGAGGTAGCTGGGCCTGCTGGTGCTGTGCCTGGCGGTTCTCCGGGTGCTTCGTCTTACCGAGAGCCACTCTCTCCACAGGAGCTGCGTGAGTGGTTTGCCCAGCGCTGGAGGCGAGCTGCTGGAGCTGGAGGTGCTGCAGGTACTGGAGGTTCTGCTGTTGCCTCTAGAGCTGCTGCTCCAGTTACTACCGGCCTCCCCACTGCCTGCTCCGTCTCCCTACACTGGTCCTACTGGAGGTCTTGCTGAGCGTCGTGAGCCTGCGTCTCGCCCTGCGTCGCCTATCCGTGCTGCTCACACTAGTGGTCGCGGTTCGCGTCAGCGTCCTCCTCCTGTCCCTGGCACGCACCGGATGTCTCTGCGTCCGTCCACTGCTCCTCTGCGTGCCCCTTTGCCTTCTCCTCTTGAGTCTTCTCTTCCTGCTCTTGCCGACCCGAAGTCGGACTCTCTTCGTGCTGCCAGTCCTACTGTCACGCGTCTCCTTGCTACTGTCGTCACTGACCCTTCTTTTGAGTCCACTGCTGCGTCTGCCCTAGTTGCTGAGCTCGTCGACTTTGCAACTCGCTGTCGTCTAGACTTTGCTGCTAGTCTTGTCGCTGAGTCTGAGTCTGTCTGTCCTCCGTCCGTCAGGGGTGAGTGTGCCCTTGGCACGGACGTCCTTGAGGACAGGCAGGAGGAGTTCCAGTGTCTGGCTACTGCTTCACCTCATCTCGTGTCCGTACTGCTTACCCCTGAGGGAGACCCGGATGCACTTGACATCCCGACTCCGCGCTCTTACGCGGAGGCCGTAGAGGGTCCCTACTCCTCTCAGTGGCAGGCAGCTATGGATGCAGAGATGGCTTCCTGGAAGTCCACAGGCACCTACGTTGACGCGGTTCCCCCACCTGGGGCGAACATCGTAAGTGGCATGTGGATCTTCAGGGTGAAGCGGCCGCCATGTTCTCCACCCGTCTTCAAGGCGCGGTACGTGGCTCGTGGCTTCAGTCAGCGGCAGGGAGTTGACTACTTTCAGACCTTCTCTCCCACCCTGAAGATGACCACTCTTCGGGTGCTGCTGCACATAGCCGCTCAGCGCGACTACGAGCTTCACTCTCTTGACTTCAGCACTGCTTTCTTGCAGGGTAGCCTGCACGAGGAGATCTGGCTGCGCCGCCCACCTGGCTTCACTGGGACTTTTCCTCCTGGCACCCAGTGGAGCCTCCGGCGGCCAGTCTACAGTCTCCGCCAGGCACCGCGTGAGTGGCACGACACACTGAGGACTACGCTTGTGGCTCTTGGGTTTGCTCCCTCTACTGCCGACCCGTCGCTGTTTTTGCGCACCGACACCTCTTTGCCGCCGTTCTACATCCTCGTGTACGTCGACGACTTGGTCTTTGCCACTGCTGACACTGCTGGACTCGCCCACGTAAAGTCCGAGCTGCAGAAGAGACACACGTGCACAGACCTGGGTGAACTGCGCAACTATCTTGGCTTGTAGATCACCCGGGACAGAGCACGCCGCACCATTACCCTGACTCAGTCACACATGGTGCAGCAGGTCCTTCAGCGCTTCGGCTTCACGTACTCCTCGCCTCAGGCCACTCCTCTGCCTACTCGCCACTCGCTCTCAGCTCTGCCTTCGGATGAGTCCGTAGAGTCGAGTGGCCCATACCCAGAGCTTGTTCGCTGCCTCATGTACCTGATGACCTGCACACGACCTGACCTTGCATACCCTCTTAGCATTCTTGCACGCTATGTTGCTCCTGGGAGACACAGACCGGAGCACATGGCTGCAGCGAAGAGGGTGTTGCGCTACTTGTGCAGCACGTCGGGCATGGGGCTAGTGCTTGGAGGGCAGAGTCCAGTGGTCCTCACTGGGCACGCAGACGCTTCTTGGGCTGACGACCAGGCTACACAACGGTCGTCACAGGGTTACACCTTCAGCCTTGGTTCCGGCTCTGTTTCGTGGCGGGCTACTCGCTCGTCTTCCGTTCTCGGCTCCAGTTGTGAGGCTGAGATCTACGCAGGAGCCATGGCTGCTCAGGAGCTTCGCTGGCTCACCTACCTGCTAACTGACCTCGGAGAGCCGCCTCGTTCTCCTCCAGTGCTGTACGTAGACAACAAGGCCATGCTGGCCTTGTGTCCGGAGCAGCGCCTGGAGCACAGAACGAAGCACATTGCTCTCCGCTACTTTCTTGCTCGTGAGCTGCAGCAGCGTGGTCAGTTGCGACTTGCGTACGTGGCCTCTTAGGCCAACACTGCTGATATCTTCACCAAGGCACTTGCGCCTTGTGATCATCAGCGCTTCTGTACTCAGCTTGGTCTTGTGCCTGCCTTGCCTCACTTGCTCACTTCTTGACCTTGCTTGTACTGTCACATATATATACTCCTGCTCTTGCTTGTTTAGCCTTTTATATATATATGTGCTCCTGCATGTGAACTGGCCTTCTGGCCTTGAACTTGTGCTCGAAATGTGTGGTGACTTTGTGATCCACCCTGAGCTTACTTTGCTTTGCTTGACTGGTCTTGTGACCTCTTGTTCTCCCCCACTTTGCCTATGGGGGTGTGTCAAATTATAATGTTGTGTAGGCTGTAGTGGGGTAGCCTTTATGGGGTACACAATGCTAGGGTTGCATACTTGTATCACTTTCATTCCTTAGTCATCCATTCTCGTTTCAGTTTTCTCAAAATGTTCGCTCATGCCTTCGCTCACATTTTTGTACTCGTTTTGACACCTTAGTGCAATTCTCGCTTCTTCGATTCATTGCACCTGTAACACTTGGTATTCAGAACCTCTTTTCTTTCGGTCCGCGCATCTCCGCACCCCAGGAAATCAACTTTTGTTTTTTCACTCGAAGGGACTCACTGTCAGATCATTATAGCTGATGCATGTTTGTAGGCTTTAGTGGGGTAGCACATATGGGGTACAGCTTTCTAGGGTTGAATTTGTACCCAACCCTGACTTAGTCATTTCATTCCTGCTCATTTGTTTCACATGGTATAGAGCGAGTTCCCTGTGGGAACGTTGCCTAGGGCCCACCGAAGCGCGCCCCGAGGCGCGCACTTTTTTTTTAGCGACCCCTCGAGTCGCCCTTTCCCTCGTGGCCCCGCCGTCCCTCAGACGCGGCCCCGCCACCCCTTCTAATCGCGGCCCCGCCACCCGATCGCGGCCCCGCCGCCACGTCGCGGCCCCGCCACCCGATCGCGGCCCCGCCGCCAGCTACGACGCGGCCCTGCCGCCTACTCTCACGCGGCCCCGCCGCCCGCTACGACGCGGCCCCGCCGCCTGCTCTGACGCGGCCCCGCCGCCACCTCTTACGCGGCCCCGCCGCCACCTCTAACGCGGCCCCGCTGCCTGATCTGACGCGGCCCCGCCGCCACCTCTGACGCGGCCCCGCCGCCTGATCTGACGCGGCCCCGCCGCCTGCTCTGACGCGGCCCCGCCGCCCGCTACAACGCGGCCCAGCCGCCTACTACGACGCGGCCCCGCCGCCCGCTACGCCGCCGGCCCCGTCGCCTGCTCAGCCGCGGCTCCGCGGCCCTCTCTGCCGGCCCCGCCGCTCCACCAGTCGCGGCCCCGCCTTCCCCGCCGTTGCACCTGCCGGCCCTGCTACTTCGGCCCCGCTGCCTCTGATCTCGCGGCCCCGCCACCCTACCTGCAGCAGCCGAGCCACCCACCTGTAGCAGCCGAGCAGCAGTGCAGCCGAGCCGCCCCGCACCCGAGCCGCCCTGCCGCCGAGCCGCCCGGGAGCCGAGCCGCCCTGCACCCGAGCCGCCCTGCCGCCGAGCCGCCCGGGAGCCGAGCCGCCCTGCACCAGAGCCGCCCTGCCGCCGAGCCGCCCGGGAGCCGAGCCGCCCAGCAGCCGAGTCGCTGAGTAGCCGAGCCGCCCTTCTGCAGAGTTGTCCGGCCTGCCCTGCCTGGTGAGCACAGTCCCACTGTCACTGCGTGCTCTTCCCCTACTGCTTGCACTGCTTCGCTGTCGTCGTCATGGCTACCCCTAGTGTCCTAGCTTTTGACGCTGAGGGTCGCGCCATTGACTTTGAGGTCTTGGTAGACGACCTGCAGTTGTTTTTACAGTGCGATAGGGCATACGGCCTCTCTCTCTTTGACCTTACCTCTGGCGCCTCTCCTGCTCCTGCTGCTGATGCTGATCCCACTGTGCGCTCTCAGTGGGCCACGCGCGATGCTGCTGCACGTCTTGCTGTGCGTTGCCACCTCCCTACCTCTGAGCGCGCGCACTTTAGTCAGTACAAGAGTGCTCAGACCTTGTATGACGCTGTAGTTGCGCGCTACTCCTCCCCTGCCACTGCTGCACTGAGCCGTCTCATGCTTCCCTACCTCTTTCCTGACCTCTCTGCCTTTCCCACTGTCGCTGACCTCATTACGCACCTCCGCACTAGTGACACTCGCTACCGCGCCGCCCTTCCTGCTGAGTTCTGCGCTAAGAACCCCCCCCCATGTACATCACTCTCTACTACGTAGTCGCACGCCTCCCTGACTCCCTTCGCGTAGTCAGGGACCACTTTCTCGCAGTCTGTCCCACCACCCTCACCGTCGACGTCCTCGAGAAGGCCCTCCTAGCAGCGGAGAAGAGCATAGTCGCTGTAGGAGCTTCTCGTGGAGACCCTCGCACCCCCATCTTTGAGGGGTGCTCTCCTTCCCCCTTGCTGCCCTCTGTTGCCTCTGCTGCTGCTGCCGACCTGCTTGGTCTTGAGTCGGTCGGCGCGGCGTCTGCCCCTAGTGGGAGACGTCGCTCTGGCAAGGGCAAGGGGGGCAAGGGTGCGGGTGGAGCTGGAGGGGGCGGTGGCGGTGGCGGCGGAGGCGGCGGAGGGAGTGGGGGTGGCGGCGGGAGTGGTGGCGGGGGTGGTGGTGGTGGTGGCAGCAGCTGCGGAGGCGGCGGTGGTGGTGGCAGCGGTGGTGGTGGTGGCAGCGGCGGAGGTGGAGGCGGCGGAGGAGGCAGCGGAGGAGGCGGTGGTGGTGGAGGGGGTGGAGCTGGTCGGGGTGGTACTCAGCAGCGGAGCGGCGGTGGTGGTGCCCAGCGCTCGCAGCAGCAGCAGCGTTCGCGGGACATCCCTCCGCCTCAGCAGCTTCGTGAGTGGTACACTCAGCGTCAGAGGGGTGGGGGTACTGGTCCTTGCCCCTACGTCCTTCGTTCTGGCGACCGCGCGGGTGAGCAGTGTGGGGGTGCCCACCCCACTCAGCGCTGTTTTGGCCGCCTGACGGACGCTTGGCGTCAGCAGTTCCCCGGGGCTAGTGAGATCCCTCGCTGGGATGAGCCTCTTAGGGCTGGTGTAGCGATCTTTGATCTTGATTTTGATGCTATCCTTGCTGCTATGTATGCTGTGACTATTAGTGAGGAGACTGAGGATTACCGGTGTTTCCAGCCCGACCCGGGCATTGGTACTGCTGCGCTAGGTGCTTGTGAGGCTGCTGCTCTAGGTGCCAGTGCGTCTGCGCTCTCAGGTACTGGTGAGACTGCGCTCTCAGGTACTGCGTCGCCCTCGTCCTCCCTTACTTTCACACTTGACTCTGGGGCTTCTCGCTCCTTCTTTCGAGACCGCACCACCCTTACGCCGCTTGGCCGGCCGGTTGCCGTCTCCCTGGCTGACCCCTCTGGGGGTCCTGTCCTCTCTCACTTCTCCACTGTCCTCCCGTGTCCGGCTGCCCCTTCGGGCACCCTGTCTGGTCTGTACCTTCCCTCGTTCTCTACGAACTTGGTGAGTGGCGCGGACCTGCAGGATGTGGGGGTTCACCAGTTCACTCCTGCGAGTCAGCGGGTGACCCACTGCACAAAGGCACGCACAGGCCGACACCTGGCCACGTTCTCGCGTCGGCCGGGGTCGAGTCTCTACACCCTGACCGTTGAGTCTCCTCCTGTCCCTGCGTCTGGTCAGGTGGCTGCGTCAGGTCAGGTGCTTGCTGCTGCGTCCCGGTCATGTCCTGAGTCTGCCCCCTGTTCTTGTCGCCTCCTGTCTCACGAGACTCTCCTTTGGCACCACCGTCTTGGCCACCTCTCCTTGCCCCGTCTTCGGAGCATGGCTTCCCCTGTCCTTGTCTCTGGTCTTCCCCAGTCTCTCCCTCCCCTTCCCTCCGGGCCAGGACCTTCCTGTGTCCCCTGTGTCGAGGGTCGCCTCCGGGCTGCTCCTCACTCCTCCCAGTTCCCCCCGACAGAGGCTCCTCTGCAGACGCTTCACATGGACGTGTGGGGCCCAGCCCCCGTCCGTGGGCAGGGTCACGAGCGCTACTTTCTGTTGGTGGTTGACGACTACTCGCGTTACACCACGGTCCTCCCCTTGCTCAGCAAGGGTGCTGTCGCTGAGGTGCTGATCGACTGGATCCGCGAGGCTCGTCTCCAGCTCAGGAAGAGCTTCGGCTCGGACTTTCCTGTTCTGCGTCTGCACTCGGACAGAGGCGGAGAGTTCTCCTCCGGCCTTCTGCGAGCCTACTGTCGTGCACGAGGCATCCGCCAGACCTTCACGCTTCCGGACTCTCCACAGCAAAATGGGATTGCTGAGCGCCGCATTGGCATGGTCATGGACGTCGCCCGTACGTCCATGATGCATGCGGCTGCCCCCCATTTTCTGTGGCCGTTTGCGGTCCGATACGCGGCGCATCAGATCAACCTTCACCCCAGGGTCTCCATGCCGGAGACCTCCCCAGCTTTGCTGTGGACGGGAAAGGTTGGCGATGCGTCTGCGTTCCGTGTCTGGGGATCTCGGGCGTTTGTCCGCGACTTGTCTGCGGACAAGCTGTCCCCTCGTGCTGCTCCCTGCGTCTTCCTGGGTTTCCCCCCTGACGCACCAGGGTGGCAGTTCTACCACCCCACCTCTCGCCGTGTTCTGTCCTCCCAGGACGTCACGTTCGACGAGTCAGTCCCCTTCTACCGCCTCTTCCCCTACCGCACTCCTTCCCTCCCCCCTTCGCCGAACTTCCTTGTGCCGGTTCCCCCCCCGGTAGACCCCCTCCCCCCTCAGGTTCCTGCCCCCTCAGGTGTGTCCCAGGTAGACGCAGTTGACCCGGTCGAGGTTACTGGTGACTCTGGTGCTGCTGCGGGTGCTGAGCCTGGGGGTGCTGACTCTGGGGGTGCTGAGCCTGGGGGTGCTGGGCCTGGGGGTACTACTGCAGAGGGTGCTGAGCCGGGGGGTGCTGTGCCTGGAGCTGCTGAGCCTGGGGGTGCTGAGTTGGGAGCTGCTGAGCCTGGGGGTGGTGAGCCTGGGGGTACTACTGCGGAGGGTGCTGAGCCGGGGGGTGCTGTGCCTGGAGTTGCTGAGCCTGGGGGTGCTGAGTTGGGAGCTGCTGAGCCTGGGGGTGCTGAGCCTGGGGTTTCTCCTGCTGCTGCGTCTCGACGGGAGCCCCTCTCTCCACAGGAGCTGCGCGAGTGGTTTGCTCGCCGCTGGAGGCGTGCTGCTGGAGCTGGAGCTTCTTCGACAGTCGAGGGTGCTGGTGCTGCCGGTCCCGGAGCTGCTGGGCCTGCGGGTCCTCCTGCAGCTGGATCTGCTGAGGGGGTTGGTGCTGAGACCACTGCTGTCTGTCCTCGCGGTGGTTCTGCTCCTGGTACTGCTGGAGGTCCTGCCACTGGAGGTGTTGGTGGCGCTGGTACTGTCGCTGAGGGTGCTGGTGCTGTTTCCGTGCTGAGTCTGGAGCTGCCGCGCGGCCTCGGCCGTACTTCGTTCCGCTCCTGCAGCAGGTTCTTGGTCTTTCTCCTCCGGTAGAGTGTCCGCAGCCTGTCCAGTCGCAGTCACTGTTGGAGCCTTCCTCTCCTCTGCCTGCTCCCTCTCCTTACACTGGTCCTACTGGAGGTCTTACTGAGCGTCGTGAGCCTGCGTCTCGTCCCGCGTCGCCTGTTCGTACTGCTCGCGCTAGTGGTCGCGGTTCGCGTCAGCGTCCTCCTCCTGTCCCTGGCACGCACCGGATGTCTCTGCGTCCGTCCACTGCTCCTCTGCGTGCCCCCTTGCCTTCTCCTCCTGAGTCCTCTCTTCCTGCGCTTGCCGACCCTGAGTCGGACTCTCTTCGTGCTGCCAGTCCTACTGTCACGCGTCTGCTTGCTACTGTCGTCACTGACCCCTCTTTTGAGTCCACTGCTGCGTCTGCTCTTGTCACTGAGCTCGTCGACTTTGCTGCTCGCTGTCGTCTAGACTACGCTGCTAGTCTTGTTGCTGAGTCTGCGTCTGTCTGTCCTCCGTCCGTCGGGGGTGAGTGTGCTCTTGGCACGGACGTCCTAGAGGACAGGCAGGAGGAGTTACAGTGTCTGGCTGCTGCTTCACCTCATCTCGCGTCTGTACTGCTTGCTCCTGAGGGAGACCCGGATGCACTAGACATCCCGACTCCGCGCTCTTACGCGGAGGCCGTAGAGGGTCCCTACTCCTCTCAGTGGCAGGCAGCTATGGATGCAGAGATGGCTTCCTGGAAGTCCACAGGCACCTACGTTGACGCAGTTCCCCCTCCTGGGGCGAACATCGTCAGTGGCATGTGGATCTTCCGGGTGAAGCGGCCGCCGGGCTCTCCACCTGTCTTCAAGGCGCGGTACGTTGCTCGTGGCTTCAGCCAGCGGCAGGGAGTTGACTACTTTCAGACCTTCTCTCCCACCCCGAAGATGACCACTCTTCGGGTGCTGCTGCACATAGCCGCTCAGCGCGACTACGAGCTTCACTCTCTCGACTTCAGCACTGCGTTTCTGCAGGGTAGCCTGCACGAGGAGATCTGGCTGCGCCTTCCACCTGGCTTCACTGGGACTTTCCCTCCTGGCACCCAGTGGAGCCTCCGACGGCCAGTCTACGGTCTCCGCCAGGCACCGCGTGAGTGGCACGACACACTGAGGACTACGCTTGCGGCTCTTGGGTTTGCTCCCTCTACTGCTGACCTGTCGCTGTTTCTGCGCACCGACACTTCACTGCCGCCGTTCTACATCCTCGTGTACGTCGACGACTTGGTCTTTGCCACAGCGGACACTGCTGGACTCGCCTACGTGAAGTCCGAGCTACTGAAGAGACAGAGCCGGAACCAAGGCTGAAGGTGTAACCCTGTGACGACCGCTGTGTAGCCTTGTCGTCAGCCCAAGAAGCGTCCGCGTGCCCAGTGAGGACCACTGGACTGCGCCCTCCAAGCACTAGCCCCATGCCCGACGTACTGCACAAGTAGCGCAACACCCTCTTCGCTGCAGCCATGTGCTCTAGTCGGTGTCTCCCAGGAGCAACATAGCGTGCGAGAATGCTGAGAGGGTATGCAAGGTCAGGTCGTGTGCAGGTCATCAGGTACATGAGGCAGCCAACAAGCTCTGCATACGGACCACTCGACTCTACGGACTCATCCGAAGGCAGAGCTGAGAGCGAGTGGCGAGTAGGCAGAGGAGTGGCCTGAGGCGAGGAGTACGTGAAGCCGAAGCGCTGAAGGACCTGCTGCACCATGTGTGACTGAGTCAGGGTAATGGTGCGGCGTGCTCTGTCCCGGGTGATCTGCAAGCCAAGGTAGCTGCGCAGTTCACCCAGGTCAGTGCACGTGTGTCTCTTCTGCAGCTCGGACTTCACGTAAGCGAGTCCAGCAGTGTCCGCTGTGGCAAAGACCAAGTCGTCGACGTACACGAGGATGTAGAACGGCGGCAGAGAGGTGTCGGTGCGCAGAAACAGTGACGGGTCGGCAGTAGAAGGAGCAAACCCAAGTGCCGCAAGCGTAGTCCTCAGTGTGTCGTCCCACTCACGTGGCGCCTGGCGGAGACCGTAGACTGGACGCCGGAGACTCCACTGGGTACCAGGAGGGAAAGACCCAGTGAAGCCAGGTGGGCGACGCAGCCAGATCTCCTCGTGCAGGCTGCCCTGCAAGAAAGCAGTGCTGAAGTCGAGAGAGTGCAGCTCGTAGTCACGGTGAGCAGCAACGTGAAGCAGTACCCGAAGAGTGGTCATCTTCGGGGTGGGGGAGAAGGTCTGAAAGTAGTCAACCCCCTGCCGATGACTGAAGCCACGAGCCACGTAACGCGCCTTGAAGACAGGCGGAGAACCCGGCGGCCGCTTCACCCTGAAGATCCACATGCCACTGACGATGTTCGCCCCAGGAGGGGGAACAGCGTCGACGTAGGTGCCTGTGGACTTCCAGGAAGCCATCTCTGCATCCATAGCTGCCTGCCACTGAGAGGAGTAGGGACCCTCTATCGCCTCCGCGTAAGAGCGCGGAGTCGGGATGTCTAGTGCATCCGGGTCTCCCTCAGGGGCTAGCAGTACAGACGCGAGATGAGGTGAAGCGGCGGCCAGACACTGGAACTCCTCCTGCCTGTCCTCAAGGACGTCCGTGCCAAGGGCACACTCACCCCCGACGGACGGAGGACAGGCAGACTCAGACTCAGCGACAAGACTAGCAGCGTAGTCTAGGCGACAGCGCGCAGCAAAGTCGACGAGCTTAGTGACAAGGGCAGACGCAGCAGAAGACTCGAAAGAAGGGTCAGTGACAGCTGTAGCAAGGAGACGCGTGACAGTAGGACTGGCAGCACGAAGAGAGTCCGACTCCGGGTCGGCAAGAGCAGGAAGAGAGGAAGCAGGAGGAGAAGGCAAAGGGGCACGCAGAGGAGCAGTGGACGGACGCAGAGACATCCGGTGCGTGCCAGGGACAGGAGGAGGACGCTGACGCGAACCGCGACCACTAGCACGCGCAGTACGAGCAGGCGACGCAGGACGAGACGCAGGCTCACGACGCTCAGTAAGACCTCCAGTCGGACCAGCGTAGGGAGAAGGAGCAGGCAAAAGGGAGGCAGGCTGTAGCAGTGATTGTGACGAGAAAGGCTGTGGACCCTCTAAGGGAGGAGGAGGAGGACCAGGAGAAGGTGTAAGACCAAGAACCTGCTGCAGGAGCGGAACGAAGTACGGCCGGGGCCGCGCGGCGACGCCAGAAACAGCAGGGACAGCACCAGTACCCCCAGCAGGAGTACCCGCTCCAGCAGCACCTCCAGTAGCTCCGGAACCTCCAGCAGCACCAGCAGGAGCACCGCCAGTCGGACCTCCAGCGGCAGTCTCAGCGTCAACACCCTCAGCAGCACCAGCTCCAGGAGAACCCTCAGACCCAGCAGCTCTAGCACCCACAGTACGAGCACCGCCGGGACGCTCGGCAGTAGTACCCTCTGCAGGCGAAGAACCTCCAGCACCAGCAGCACGCCTCCAGCGTCTGGCAAACCACTCGCGTAGCTCCTGAGGGGAGAGTCGCTCACGGCGAGACGAAGCACCTCCAGGCGGAGCACCCCCAGTCTCAGCACCCCCAGGCTCAGCACCCCCAGGCTCAGCACCCACAGGCTCAGCACCTCCAGGCACAGCACCCCCAGGCTCAGCACCCCCAGGCTCAGCACCCCCAGGCTCAGCACCCCCAGGCACAGCACCCCCAGGCTCAGCACCTCCAGACTCCGCACCCCCAGGCTCAGCTCCCACAGGCGTAGCACCTCCAGTCTCAGCACCTCCAGGCTCAGCTCCTGCAGCCGCACCAGAGTCACCAGTGACCTCGACAGGCTCGACCGCGTCTACCTGGGACACACCTGAAGGGGCAGGACCCTGAGGGGGAAGGGGATCTACCGGGGGGGGACCTGGTACCAAGAAGAGCGAGGGAGGGGGGAGGGACGGAGTGCGGTAGGGGAAGAGGCGGTAGTAGGGTACCGACTCGTCGAACGTGACGTCCTGAGAGGACAGAACACGTCGAGAGGTGGGGTGGTAGAACTGCCACCCGGGGGCGTCGGGGGGGAACCCCAGGAAGACGCAGGGAGCAGCGCGAGGGGACAGCTTGTCCGCAGACAAGTCGCGGACAAACGCCCGAGATCCCCAGACCCGGAACGCCGACGCATCGCCAACCTTCCCGGTCCACAGCAGCGCTGGGGAGGTCTCCGGCCTAGAGACCCTGGGGTGGAGGTTGATCTGATGCGCTGCGTACCTGACCGCAAACGGCCACAGAAAATGGGGGGCAGCCGCATGCATCATGGACGTACGAGCGACGTCCATGACCATGCCAATGCGGCGCTCTGCAATCCCATTCTGCTGCGGGGAGTCCGGAAGCGTGAAGGTCTGGCGGATGCCTCGCGCACGGCAGTAGGCACGCAGAAGGCCAGAGGAGAACTCTCCGCCTCTGTCCGAGTGCAGACGCAACACAGGAAAGTCCGAGCCAAAGCTCTGCCTGAGCTGGAGACGAGCTGCGCGGATCCAGTCGATCAGCACCTCAGTGACATCACCCTTGCTGCGCAAGGGGAAGACTGTGGTGTAACGCGAGTAGTCGTCAACCACCAGCAGGAAGTAGCGCTCGTGACCGAGTCCACGGACGCGGGCAGGGCCCCACACGTCCATGTGAAGCGTCTGCAACGGAGCCTCTGTCGGAGGAAACTGGGAGGAGTGAGGGGCAGCACGCTGGCACCCCTCAACACAGGGGACACAGGCAGGGCCAGGGCCCTGAGGAAGGGGAGGTAGAGACCGGGGGAGACCAGACACAAGAAGACGGGAGGCCATGCCTCTGAGTCGAAGCAGAGAAGGGTGGCCAAGACGGTGGTGCCAGAGGAGGGTCTCGTGAGACAGACGGCGACACGAACAGGGGGCAGACTCAGGACCAGACCTGGACGCTGCAGCAAACACCTGACCAAACGAAGGCACGCTACCAGACTCAGCACCTGGAGGAGAAGCAGTGGTCAGTGTGTACAGGCTCGACCCGGGCCGACGTGTAAACGTAGCCAGGTGACGACCCGTGCTAGCCTCCGTGCAGTGCGTCACTCGCTGACTAGCAGGGGTGAACTGGTGAACTCCCCCATCCTGTAGGTCAGCACCACTCACCAAGTTCGTAGAGAACGAGGGGAGGTAGAGACCAGACAGGGTGCCAGAGGGAGCCGCCGGACACGGGAGGACCGTGGAGAAGCGAGCCAGGACAGGACCCTCAGAGGGGTCAGCCAGGGAAACCGCAACCGGCCGACTAAGCGGCGTAAGTGTGGTGCGGTCCCGAAAGAAAGAGCGAGACGCTCCAGAGTCAAGAGTGAAGGTGTGGGAGGCCGAAGCCGACGCAGTACCTAAGAGCGCAGACGCACTAGTACCTGAGAGAGCAGAAGCCTCACCGGCACCTGGAGCAGCAGTACCTATGCCTGGGTCGGGCGGGAAACACCGGTAACAGTCACCCTCCTCACTAGTGGTCACAGCATACATGGCAGCAAGGATAGCATCAAAATCAAGATCAAAGATAGCTACACCAGCCCTAGACAGCTCTCCCCAGCGGGGGATCTCCGCGGCCTCCGGGAACTGCTGACGCCAAGCGTCTGTCAGGCGGCCAAAGTAGCGCTGAGCGGGGTGGGCACCCCCACACTGCTCTCCAGTGCGGTCGCCAGTGCGGAGAACGTAGGTGCAGGGACCAAAACCCCCACCGCGCTGACGCTGCGTGTACCACTCACGGAGCTGCTGGGGGGTGAGGACGTCGCGAGAACGTTGCTGCTGCTGCTGCTGCTGTTGGCGCTGACCGCCACCAGTGCCGCTCCGCTGCGAAGCCCCACTCCGACCACCTCCACCTCCGCCACCCCCGCCTCCGCCTCCACCGCCCCCGCCCCCACCTCCACCGCCGCCACCTCCGCCACCTCCGCTACCACCGCCACCGCCGCCGCCACTCCCGCCGCCACCGCTGCCACTAGCACCCCCACCCCCACTACCACCTCCACCGCCACCTCCACTCCCTCCGCCGCCTCCACCCCCACCGCCACCGCCCCCACTGGCCCCACCCGCTCCCTTGCCCCCCTTGCCCTTGCCAGAGCGGCGTCTCCCGCTAGGGGCAGACGCCGCACCGACCGACTCAAGACCAACGAGGTCGGCCGCAGCGGCAGAGGCAACAGAGGGCAGGAGAGGGGAAGGAGAACACCCCTCAAAGATGGGGGCGCGGGGGTCACCTCGAGAGGCTCCTACAGCAACTATGCTCTTCTCTGCTGCAAGAAGGGCCTTCTCGAGGCTGTCGACGGTGAGGGTGGTGGGACAGACCGCAAGGAAGTGGTCCCGGACTACACGAACGGAGTCAGGGAGGCGAGTGACTAGGAAGTAGAGAGTGATGTACATGGGGGGGGGGTTCTTGGCGCAGAAGTCAGCAGGAAGTGCAGCGCGGTAGCGAGTGTCACTAGCGCGGAGGTGCGTGATGAGATCAGCGACAGTGGGAAAGGCGGCAAGGTCAGGGAAGAGGAAGGGGAGCATGAGGCGGCTCAGTGCAGCAGTGGCAGGGGAGGAGTAGCGTGCAACTACAGCGTCGTACAAGGTCTGAGCACTCTTGTACTGGCTAAAGTGCGCACGCTCAGCGGTAGGCAGGTGGCGACGCACAGCAAGACGTGCAGCAGCATCGCGCGTGGCCCACTGAGAGCGAACAGTGGCGTCAGCATCAGCAGCAGGGGCAGGGACAGCGCCAGAGGTGAGGTCAAAGAGAGACCGACTGTCGGCCCTGTCGCACTGTAAAAACAGCTGCAGGTCGTCGAGCCAGACCTCAAAGTCAATGGCTCGACCCTCAGCGTCAAAAGTGAGGACAGTGGGTGTAGCCATGACGACGACAGTGGCGCAGTGCAAGCAGTAGGGGAAGGGTACGCAGTGACAGTAGTGCAGTGCTCACCGGGTAGGGCAGGTCGGGCGGCTCAGGAGGAAGGTCGCCAGATGACACGGCCGCTAGGCTGCTGGGCGGCTCGGCTCCCGGGCGGCTCGGCTGCTGCTGGGCGGCTCGGCTGCTGTTGGGCGGCTCGGCTGCTGCTGGGCGGTTCGGCTGCTCCTGGGCGGCTCGGCTGCTCCTGGGCGGCTCGGCTGCTGCTGGGCGGCTCGGCTGCTGCTGGGCGGCTCGGCTGCTGCGGGGCGGCTCGGCTGCTGCGGGGCGGCTCGGCTGCTGCTGGGCGGCTCGGCTGCTGCTGGGCGGCTCGGCGGCTCGTCTGCTGCTGGGCGGCTCGGCTGCCGCTGGGCCGCGTAGGTAGGGCGGCCGGGCCGCGAAGGTAGGGCGGCGGGTGGGCCGCAGGTAGGGCAGCGGGTGGGCCGCAGGTAAGGCGGCGGGTGGGCCGCAGGTAGGGCGGCGGGACGGCCGCAGGTAGGGCGGCGGACGGCCGCAGGTAGGGCGGCGGGTAGGCCGCAGGTAGGGCGGCAGGACGGCCGCAGGTAGGGCGACGGGACGGCCGCAGGTAGGGCGGCGGGTAGGTCGCAGGTAGGGCGACGGGACGGCCGCAGGTAGGGCGGCGGACGGCCGCAGGTAGGGCGGCGGGTAGGCCGCAGGTAGGGCGGCGGGTAGGCCGCAGGTAGGGCGGCGAGTGGGCCGCAGGTAGGGCGGTGGGACGGCCGCAGGCAGGGCGGCGGACGGCCGCAGGCAGGGCGGCGGGACGGCCGCAGGTAGGGAAGCGGCGGGGCCGCGTCGAGGAGGCGGCGGGGCCGCGTCGAGGAGGCGGCGGGGCCGCGTCGAGGAGGCGGCGGGGCCGCGTCGAGAAGGCGGCAGGGCCGCGTCGAGGAGGCGGCGGGGCCGCGTCGAGGAGGCGGCGGGGCCGCGTCGAGGAGGCGGCGGGGCCGCGTCGAGGAGGCGGCGGGGCCGCGAGGGGAAGGGCGAAACGGAGGGTCGCGAGAAAAAAAAAAAAAAGAACGCGCGCCTCGGGGCGCGCTTCGGTGGGCCCTAGAGAACAGTCCCTAGGATGGGACCTGCTCTGATTCCATGTGAAAATAGAAACGTGAATGAATTGACTACGAACGAGGTGAGTACAAATAGGAAACCCTAATTGGGTTGTACCCCCTATGGGATACCCCACTATAGCCTACACAAACAAGTAAGCTATAATGTTTCGACAGACATCACAGCACGGAAGTGTGGGGCAACCAGCGAGCGCCGCAAGTGATGGCGTCGTCCGTCATGACGGAGACGACGACCACGGCACGACACACCCCGACGCGACGAATGCGGCTAGGACTCAGCCTCGAGTCACGATTTCAGTGCCGGCTGGCGAATCAACTCTTCCGTCGTCGATGCCGCTAAAGCCACAGCGTCCGCCATGCTTTGACCCAAGTCAGCGGGGTGGTCCTACCGTTCAGGTGTGGCTCTTCACGTTGAACGTCTTCTTCGACGCGAACTACGTCTCGGAGGATACGGCTAAGATTCGCTACGCCGTGTCGTTGCTGCGAGGACCCGCCATGGACTGGTGGCGCATCATCGTCACGAAGCCGGTGGACTACGCGACTCTACCGACACGGGAAGGACAAACCGGACCCTGGGCGCCGTCGTATTTCGTGGAGGTGCCCCAGTATCGCACGTGGGACGCGTGGTGCGCAGGTTTGCGCGCTCGTTTCGAGCCAATCGCGGCTTCGATCGCGGCGCGACAGAATCTCCGCACTTGGCGCCAACTCGGTTCCGTCCAAGATTACACGAGCGGATTTCTGACGCTATGCGAGCAGGTGGGATATATGCACGAAAGCTAGCGCATCGACCGCTACATCGACGGCCTGAAGCAGGACATCGCTCAGGAAATCCAGCTTCGCAGCGTCACCGACTTTCAAGAAATTCTCGCTATGGCGGAGAAACATGACCTCTTCCGCCGACCGAGACCGGGGTCCTACGGAAGCCGCCATTGGGGACATCGGCTTGTGGGACGAACGAGGGCGCCACGATACGTGCCGTCGCCGCAAATGCCGCTGCCGCACCGTTCAAAGGGCGCTGCTTTGCGTGCAATCGGCCAGGACATCGCAAGAGCGAATGCCCGGAAAACGCTAAGGGAAAGGGGGAAGTTGAGCAACAGAAACAGACCAAGCAGCAGGGAAACGCTGGGAGTCAGTAGTAGACGGGCCCTCTACTGACAGGTTACGCCGCTCGCCCGACCCAACCGACCCTCACCGAGTGATTGTGCCGGTTCACGCAATCGACCACACTCGGCCGAATAAGGAGGGGACTACGGTAGACAGCCCCATACTGCTTAGTGGGAAAATCGAGACGGACTTAGTTAAAATGTTCATCGACGGGGGAGCTAGCCATAGCCTTATCAACACTGCTACAGCACGAAAACTGCGACTGCCACTGGACAGATGTTTACCTGAGATCGACGCAAGATTGGTAGATGGCACGCCGCTGGCAATACGGGAACGCGTAGACCGGGTTCGGATTCGATGTGGGGGTAACTTCACGTTTAGCCAGGAAATGCTCGCAACGACCCTCGACGGAACCGATATTTTACTCGGGCGTGATTGGCTGCGACGACACAACCCGCGAATCGACTGGACGACGGGTGACTGCACCGTGCGAGTGAACGGTAACAACATCGCCCTACCTCGCTGGGGCTCGCCTGAGTCTTCGTCGGTGCATGCCAACGCGATCACGATGAAACGCGCCGTAGCGGCAGGAGCTGACGTGTACGCAGTCGACATTCGGGAAGCCGAGGCAGCAGACAAAGGAGGGGATTTACAGAAACTGCTGGCCGACGTACCAAGTGACCTGGCAGCAATGTTGAAGCAGTACAGCGATATTTTTTCGGACGATTTACCGACGGGACTGCCACCTCAACGACCGCACGGCCACAGGATAGAGTTAGAACCGGGGGCACAGCCAACAGTACAGCGACAGCTCCGATTGACCCAGCCCGAACTAGACGAACTGAGGAAGCAGCTCGATTACCTGCTCGAGAAGGAGTTCATTCGCCCTAGTTCGTCGCCTTTCGCAGCACCGATACTGTTCACACCGAAAAAAGACGGGGGATTTCGCATGTGCATAGACTACAGAGCACTGAACATGGTTACCATCAAATCCCGTTACCCCATCCGGCGAGCCGACGAACTGATCGACCAGCTGCGCACAGCCCGGGTTTTCTCGAAAATCGACCTCCGAGGGGGTTACCACCAGATTCGCGTCAACCCGCCCGACTGCCCTAAGTCCGCATTTCGCACACGCTACGGATCCTTCGAATACACCGTCATGCCCTTCGGACTGACCAACGCCCCCGCCACTTTCGAAATGACCATGAACGAAGCTTTCCGCCCGCTCTTAGATAAGTGCGTCATAGTCTACCTGGACGACATACTGATTTACAGCCCTGACAGAGCACAACACCTACAGGACATCGAAGCAGTTTTTAAAATACTGAGTGAGAACCGCCTACTGACAAAAGCGTCTAAGTGTGAGTTTTTACAGGACCGCCTGGAGTTTTTGTTACACAGGAGTGGAAATAGACCTGAAGAAAATTGCGACGATTCAAGCATGGCACGCGCCGACCAACTTGACGGAGTTGCAGAGTTTTTTGGGGTTCGTCAACTACGTGCGCCGGCTCGTCCCCGACATGGCAAAGCTGACTGCCCCGCTGACAGACCTGCTGAGGAAGGGGGTTGAGTACAAGTGGGGGGAGAAAGAGCAAGCTGCCTTCTCGGCCCTCAAAAACATTTTGTGCTCACCGCCCGTGCTTCACATCGCGGGTCCACACCGTCCGTTCGAGCTCGTCACTGATGCAAGTGACATCGCTGTGGGAGCAGTACTGTTGCAGGATTTCGGGAACGGCCTCCAACCAAATGCGTATGAGTCCCGCAAGCTGCACCCGCCCGAACGCAACTACCCGATACACGAGCGCGAAATGTTGGCGATCGTGCACGCGTTCAAGGTTTGGCGGTGTTACCTGACTGGCGCCGACGTGACAGTACGGACACACCACCGATCACTACAGTACCTACGCGCCCAACCAAATCTCGATCCGCGACAGATTCGCTGGTTGGACTACCTCGAGTCCAACTTCCACTACACGGTTACGTACAAGAAAGGCGCATCTAACATCGCCGACGCACTCACCCGCCCTACCGCCCAACTCCATGCCATCCTACTCGCCCAAACCAACCCGCTTTTAACAGGCCTATTCACCCACGGATACCGCACCAACCCATTTTTCACGACCGGAAATTCATAGCAAGTGGCAGAAGCTAAAGGAGTTTATTATGTAAATACATGTCAGAATGTTATCTTATGTTCTAGCCTGTAGTGGGGTGCTCTATAGCGAGTACAACCCTTCTAGGGTTTGCTATTTGTATCCCCATTTCTGCTAGTTCAACCCTCTTCTTTCTTCTAATTTTATCAATACAGGCACCAACCGCATCTGGGTACCCGCGTACTCACTACTGAGGGAGCTGCTACTGCAGGAGGCACACGACAAAATTACCTCAGGACATTTTGGGGTAGAAAAAACGCGACAGCAACTGCAGCGGTATTACTACTGGCCGGAGCTGTTGACCGACGTGCAGCAGCACGTGGGCTCGTGCCCCACGTGTCAGGTGATGAAGAGCTCGAGGAAGCGGAAGGTGGATCAATTGCAGCCGATACCACCGCCCGAGCGCACCTGGCAACACGTTACCATGGACTTCGCCACAGGGTTACCTTCGAACCCTGGGGGTAACGACGCGGTGATGGTCGTCGTTGACAGGTTGACGAAGATGGCACACTTCGCTGCGTGCAAAAAGTCGATCTCAGACGAGGAAACCGCTCGTCTGTTCATCGCAACCGTTGTTCGCCTGCACAGGATACCAACAGCAATTATCAGCGACAGGGACATGAGAATCACCAGCAACTTCTGGAAGAACCTCTGGGAGCAGTTCGGGACCAGGCTACAGTTCAGTTCGTCGTACCACCCCGAGACCGGCGGTCAAACGGAGCGAACGAATCAGACGATGGAGCAGTTGATTCGTGCCACGTGCGACGACCCCACGACTTGGGAGCAGCAGCTGCCGTTGATCGAGTTCGCGTACAACAACGCCCCGTTGGCGACGACGCAGCAGTCCCCCATCTACCTGAACTACGGACAAAATCCTACAATGCCCATGACGCCGAGTCCGGACAACCCAACACCACGTGCACAGCAATTCGCCGAAATTCTGCAAGCTGCCCGCACCAGAGTCGCAGAAGCAATTAAAAAAGCAAACGTCATCGCTAAACGCAATGCTGACCGCCACCACTGTGAAATTTAACGAGAATGAATAGACTAAGGGAAAGTTGGGTACAAGTACAAACCCTAGAAAGCTGTACCCCATATTTCAGCTGCAGGAGTGGAAATAGACCCGAAGAAAATTGCGACGATTCAAGCATGGCACGCGCCAACCAACTTGACCGAGTTGCAGAGCTTTTTGGGGTTCGTCAACTATGTACGCCGGTTCGTCCCTGACATGGCGAAGCTAACTGCCCCGCTGACAGACCTGCTGAGGAAGGGGGTTGAGTAGACGTGGGGGGAGAAAGAGCAAGCTGCCTTCTCGGCCCTCAAAAACATTTTGTACTCACCGCCCGTGCTTCACATCGCAGATACACACCGTCCGTTCGAGGTCGTCACTGACGCAAGTAACATCGCTGTAGGAGCAGTACTGTTGCAGGATTTCGAGAACAACCTCCAGCCAATCGCGTACGAGTCCCGCAAGCTGCACCCGCCCGAACGCAACTACTCGATACACGACCACGAAATGTTGGCGATCGTGCACGCGTTCAAGGTTTGGCGGTGTTACCTGACTGGCGCCGACGTGACAGTACGGACACACCACCGATCACTACAGTACCTACGCGCCCAACCAAATCTCGATCCGCGACAGATTCGCTGGTTGGACTACCTCGAGTCCAACTTCCACTACACGGTTACGTACAAGAAAGGCGCATCTAACATCGCCGACGCACTCACCCGCCCTACCGCCCAACTCCATGCCATCCTACTCGCCCAAACCAACCCGCTTTTAACAGGCCTATTCACCCACGGATACCGCACCAACCCATTTCTCACGCCCGGAAATTCATAGCAACTGGCAGAAGCTAAAGGAGTTTATTACGTAAAAACAGGCACCAACCGCATCTGGGTACCCGCGTACTCACTACTGAGGGAGCTGCTACTGCAGGAGGCACACGACGGAATTACCTCGGGACATTTTGGGGTAGAAAAAACGCGACAGCAATTGCAGCGGTATTACTACTGGCCGGAGCTGTTGACCGACGTGCAGCAGCACGTGGGCTCGTGCCCCACGTGTCAGGTGATGAAGAGCTCGAGGAAGCGGAAGGTGGGTCAATTGCAGCCGATACCACCGCCCGAGCGCGCCTGGCAGCAGGTCACCATGGACTTCGTCACAGGGTTACCTTTGAACCCTGGGGGTAACGACGCGGTGATGGTCGTCGTTGACAGGTTGACGAAGATGGCACACTTCGCTGCGTGCAAAAAGTCGATCTCAGCCGAGGAAACCGATCGTCTGTTCATCGCAGCCATTGTTCGCCTGCACGGGATACCAGCAGCAATTATCAGCGACAAGGACACGAAGTTCACCAGCAACTTCTGGAAGAACCTCTGGGAGCAGTTCGGGACCAGGCTACAGTTCAGTTCGTCGTACCACCCCGAGACCGACGGCCAAACGGAGCGGACGATCAGACGATGGAGCAGTTGATTCGTGCCACATGCGACGACCCCACGACCTGGGAGCAGCAGCTACCGCTGATCGAGTTCACGTACAATAATGCCACGTCAGCGACGACGTAGCAGTCCCCCTTCTACCTGAACTACGAGCAAAACCCTACAGTGCCCATGACGCCGAGTCCGGACAACCCAACACCACGTGCACAACAATTTGCCCAAATTCTGCAAGCTGCCCGCACCAGAGCCGCAGAAGCAATTAAAAAAGCAAACGTCATCGCTAAGCGCAACGCTGACCGCCACCGCTGCCCAGTCACATACCAGTCAGGGGATTACGTACTGCTCGACACGCAAAATCTGCGACTGCCCGACGTACCAAAACTTCGACCGCGCTACTGTGGCCCATTCCAAATCAGCCACATGATCACGCCAGTAACCGCGCACCTATTGTTACCGACCGACTGGTACATCAGCCCTTCGTTCCACGTCAGCTTGCTTCGCCCCTACATCCCAACCACAAGCCAACTGCCTCGCCACCGCCCGCCATCCATGACTCGCCCTGCATCAGAGCTGATCATCGCGCCCGAAAAATTCCTGAGCCATTGGATTCGACACCCCACGGGAATCAAGAGGATTGAATTCCTCGTTCGCTGGAAGGATCGCACGCCAACTGAGGACAGCTGGGTGCCCCTGGCCAACATCGAAAACCACCCTGCCCTGCAAGTGTACCTGAGGAGCCGGGGATTCCGCGATATACACGCACTTGCATAGCGGAGGGGGCTTCTTGAAGGGGGGGGTAGTGTAAGGAATTTTCTCGGCATTCTTTACGGAGCCCGACTACATCGCGTACAGCAACAGCCGTTGTTCGCCCGTTACTGCTAACGGGGCTTCGCCGACTTCACGCGCACTGTTTCACCAAACCTCGCACTGCTGGCCTGGCCGTGTCGGCCTACGCTTCGGGACTAGCCCGAGCCTCGTTTCCAGCGTAGCACTAGCTACCGTCATCGCCCGGATATAAGACAGTGTTGAATAGTAGACAGGGGTTGTCTACTATACGGGTGTCTCTTATAAACAAGCTAGCCTTTTTTTACGACACCTATTTGTGTGTACGAGTTAAGACATATATGTCTTATAATCAGAACCAGGGTTTAGGGGTTTTCTTATAAACAGGGGGTGTCTTCTTAGCTAGCTTTCCTACTTTAGGGGGGTACATGCATACAGTCATGAATCTCTACTTCTACTTAACCCCCCTCAGTCACCGCCTCCTCACCTGCACTAACATCAGGCTCTACACCCAGGTCTGGCACTCGCCAGGCATGCCTAGCCGTCTCCCTAGGCTCGATCATGCGGTCAGCCTCGGCCGCCGCTCCGCGGTAGTTGGGGGTCTCCTGGTACAGCACCTCCAGGCCGGTTGCCACGGCCACCTCCCGCACGCCCTCCGCCTGCATCGCCTCCTCCTCCTCCTCCTCCTCCTCTGGAGCTCGACCGAGCAGGCGCGTGTTGTCGCCTGTGGTCCCCCCGAGAGACATGTCCGCGGAGACATCGGTGGTGCTCCTGGCGCGCAGGTGAGACATCACCAGGTGGTTCTCTGTTCCGTCCAGCTTGCTCGAGATCCCACAGTGGCGGAACGCGTCGATGATGATCTGCTTGGGGACTTGATCCCAAGCCTCCGCGATCCACCGCAGCACCACGGGGTGCGGAGGCCTCCGCAGGTTCCCTGCGGGTGGGACAGAGGACGGGGTAGAGAGATGTAAGAGACACGGATATGAAGGAGCATTTTTAAGACAAGGACACGAAACAGAACATGAATAAAACCGTAAATGAAGGACCAACTCACCCTTCTTCGTCTTCAGGTGAATCCCTTCACGCATGAACCACCTGGTGTAGCGCGCTCGCACAGCAGCCTTGAAGCACCGGTTGATGGAGACGTCCAGGGGTTGAATATGGCTCGTACAACCCGCTGGGATGACTGCAGGGGTGATGCTGTGCGTGCGGTACGACTGAAGCATGGTCTGGGTGATGTGACCGCGGTAGGAGTCCAACACTAGCATCGCCCGCCTTGCGTTCTGGCCGCGCTGGGGGTTCAGATGGGGCAGCACCTCCTTGGAAAGCCAGGTCTGCACAGCGGTCTCGTCCATCCACCCGTTGTCCTGTGCTTGGACCACGATTCCTGCCAGGCACACAAGGGACAGACGGGCATCAGCACAGTGGGGCACGCTCATCAGGTAGTCGCACGGTTGAATTCACGCTCGCTTACCTTCCGGAATCTCACAGTTGGGGACGTTCTTCATCTTGAACCACACCCACGACCGCAGCTTCTCCCCGGATGCAGTGCACGCGAGCATCACCATCAAGCGCGTCTTCTGGTAGCCTGCAGTGCGGATTGGGACCGAGCGCGCGCCACGGTGCTCGATCGTCCGTTCGGCTGGCATCTCCACGAATAGTGGAGTCTGGTCCGCGTTGATGATGCGGGCCAGGTCGATTTTGTGCCGCGCCCTGTTGATGCGCACAAACTTCCAGAAGGACTCGCAGTCCTTCGCGCACTCTGCAAACGGGAGAAGCGCAACGAAAGCACGGGATGGTTAGACACTGGGTGAGGTACATGCATTCAATAGAGCGCCAGACGAAATCCTTCAACACGCACCTGCCGACAGACGTTGGCCGACCTTGGTCTTCACCCGCATCACCAGGTTCCAGCGGTCACGGAAACGCTGACTCCAGTGAGAGCTCGCGTTCCGGTTCTTGCCGGGGTAATGCTTCTTCATCCACTCGCGGCTCCACTTCTGGGTGTCCTTCACCGAGATGGCCACCCCGTTAGCGCGCTGAAGGCAGATGTAGCGGTACAACGCTGCCTCCATGTCGGGGTAGTGTAAGTGGCGCCCCCCCCCCGTGCATCCGCTTGCGGCAGTTGGCCGCGCCCTTGTAGACGCCCGCTTCCGCCTCCGCACACCAGCGTCTGATGCAGGCGATGGACGCGGTTGACTCCACGCTCGTCTTCTTCAAGGAGCCGAGCTCCTGATAGCGGCGCGCCCACTTAAGCTTCTCACGCACGGTCCAACTGCGGCGCTTCTTCGTAGTGTCTTTGCTGCGAGGGGAAGGTGGGCGGGTGTTGGGATTATGGAGGGTGGGGTCCCTCGGCGTTACCTTCTCAGGGAACGTGGGAATCGGGCCCGCCGCCGCCGCGTACTCATCGTCGCTGCCCAGCGGCTCGTTCACGACGATGTCGTCAGGATTCGGCGCCTTCTTCGCCTTCTTCTTAGCCGCACCCTTGCTGGATCCCGGGTCTCCGTCGGATGTCAGCTTCTTGTTGCTTGTGCGGCGACGAGCAGGGGCTTTAGCAGGGGCCTTAGCAGGGGCTTCCGCGACCTTGACTTTCCCCTTCTCCGCAGCGGTGAGTATCGGGCGACGCTCCTCCCCCGGACCGTCGTCGTCAGAGAGCACCACGCGGGCCCGCTTTGACTTGGACTGTAGGCGATGGCGCAGCCTCCGCTTCAGTAGCGGGACGTCATCGTCGGTCCCAAAGCTCCATGGGTCGTCGTCGCCGCCTTCCTCGCCTTCCGCATCCGCAACTGCGGCCGCATCCGCAGGCGCAAATGTCTCAAGTTCCGCCCCCGCCTCGTCGTCAGCCTCCTCATTCGCATCCACCGCCGCTTCCTGTGCATCCGCCGCTGCCTCCGCGTTGTTACCATGCGCATCTTTACCTCCGTCGTTGTCAGAATCACCAGCATGCCACTCTTCCACCTCGTCGTCGCTCCCGACCGGCCGATTCCACCACTCGTCCTCCTCGATGTCAGCAGGACCTACATCATCGCCTGAAGCGCTGTCGTCGTGGCCGTTCTTCGGCCAATCCTCCTCGGCGTCGTCGCCGTTCGCTTCGTCTCCGTCGTCCTCGTCACAGCTCGCACCGGAGGCGGCGGTAGGACTTGCCGCCTTGCTCGCGTTCTTCGCCATGGCTACACGGATGTCATCGCCGGGCGAGTTAATTCGCCCGTAGTTATTAAACTGCACGTGAGGACGAGGTGAGGACTTGCCTACTGGTACTTTGCTGCGCATGGTTAGAGAGCCTGCCGAGAGCAAGGTTGAGACGAGTATTCAACCTCCTTGAGCACGAAATGAAGTGAGAGCCCGACTACCCCCCCCAGCCAGAGTGCCCCATCCACAGGTGCCGAGCCGCTCCTCTACGAGGCATCTCCTCGTAGAGGACAGCCCTCACGCTGCCAACGTGCTGCCAGCAACGTTCTGGAAGCATCCATGCGCTCCTGGCAGCAAAACGACGCTGGCAGCATCATTAGATGCTGCCAGCACAGAGGAATGTTGCCAGCGGTGGCAGCTCCCTCACGTGGAAAGTGTGGGCGCTGCATGCATCACCACCGAGGTCGGCATGTTTAAATGAAATTGGTCTTTGGGTGGTTTCTACACACTTTGCAAGTGTTACAGTCAACTTATTTTTTTTTCCATTTATAAGACTTGTAAGACACCCTAAACCATCCCGTTTACAAGATAACTCAAGCATTTTTGCCCGTGTACGAGATAAGACATATATGTCTTATATCCGGGCGATGACGGTAGCTCGCACGCACCGCATTACCGTTTGCATGTTTCGCGTATAAATGTTCGCTCATGCATTCGCTCACATTTTTGTACTCGTTTTGACGAACTTGCAAATTTACAAGCGAGAATTGCTAGGCTGATACCGTATTACCCCGGACATACCACCCTAGGGTGCTATGATAACTACACAAAAAAAAGGGGGGGGGTCTTGTCATCGGAAAAAGCTACATTGCACCCGGGTCGTTACATAATGTATATTTTTTTAAGAGCACAAAAGGTTGAGAACAAAATGTACATGTTTGACGCGGTGGTAGATTGTTGGTTGGGTGCGCAAAACCGAGGACTGGGCGATAACGTTAGTCTCGTGGGTTAGCTGCCACAATGCAAGCTCCAACAAGGCCCACAGTCAGGCCCTGATTGGACAGAAAACACACCCCCTCGTCGCTCGACGGGGACTCATGCAGTCACTAAGGCGGAGCGCCCGCAACAGCCTCAGCTGCCTCGCTGAGGCGGTCACGTCCTTATACTGAGAAGGAGTTCATCCTTCTTTCTGTGCAGTGGCTCCATTCCACGAACTCGAGCAATGCTCGGCAGAGTGTGCTAACACCAACTGCCTCCTCGAACCCTTTCCTAGCATAAATTCAGGGATGCCATGGCCTGCGACACCAACGTTCACTAGGCTTAGATGGCTACCTCTCCAGACTCCAGTAGCACAGTGGTTAGGCGGCAGCGGCCTTCCGTCACCCAGTCACCCGCTGCTGCGGGCACACGGCGTTCGCCCCGGCCCGTTCTGCAGAAACCGTCACCCCCCGTGAGTCGCGCCACCAACGATGAACCGAGCAGCAGCGCGACCCCTCCTATGCCGGCGCTGCCGAGGGTGAAGATTCCTTCCTTCCTGGAACAAACACGCCCCCAGGGACCTCCGAAGCGCAACGCGGATGCCGACGCTCCTTCCCCACGTCATCGCATGTCGAAACGTGTTCGTCATGCGTACACCGCCAAGGAGAAGCTCCACTGGCTGAAACTGCAGGAATCGCAGCCGGACCTGTCAAATCGAGCTTTGGCCAAGCTGGCGAAGGTGCAGCCCTGCCAGATCCGCGAGTGGAAGCGGATGAAGGAGCGTCTGGAGGTCGCCTCTGGATGTCGCCGTCGCCTCATGGGAGCTGGGCGCCGCGCGAAGTACCCGTTCATGGAACGAGCCGTGTATCGGCAGTTTCTTAAGCACCGCGCTAAGGGACTCGCCGTATCGGTCAGCATGCTGCAGCAGTGGAGCGCCAATTTCATGAAGCACCGGATGCCTGGCGTGATTTGGCGCGCTTCACAGCGCTGGACTAATCGTTTCCGCGCTCGCTGGCACCTGGCTCGACGGGTGAAAACGAAGATGGGCCAGAAGTTAGCTGCGGGTAAGTTGTCCTTGAATGGATGCATCTATATCTGAGCTTTGCTAGCTCTTAATGTTTTCTCTGTGTTTTGTTGTGCGTGCAGATTGCAAGGCTAAGGTTGAATCCTTCTGGGAGTTCCTGATGCGAATGCGCACCCTTCACGACTACCCGCTCGACCTGATCGTGAACGCGGATCAGACTCCTCTGTTTTTGGAGATGCCGGCCGAGCGTACAATCGAAACGAAGGGAGCGCGGACGGTCCACGTGCGCACTGCCGGCTACGAGAAAGAACGCGTCACTGTCATGCTGGCAGTGACGGCGGGAGGGCTGAAGCTTCCTCCATATGTCATTTTCAAACGCAAAACCATCCCCAAAGTGCCCATCCCAGCTGGTAAGTATCCAGCTATTTCAATGTTCACTCTAGTTGTTGTATCCATTACTCCCTCTAACCACTCGCTCTCTTTGTGTTGTGAACGGCAGGTGTGGTCGTCCGTGCACAAGAGAAGGGGTGGATGGACGAAGGCCTTGTGCAGGACTGGATAACCCAGGTACTTGTGCCGTTTCTGAAGCCCATCCGCGAAAGAGACGGACGCCGCAGGGAGGCGTTGGTCGTCCTGGACTCCTACCGCGGCCATTTGACCGAAGCCGTCGGTCAAACCATGCGAATGTTCCGTCTGACGCGGGCGGTCATCCCGGGGGGGTGCACCCCGCTTCTGCAGCCGCTAGACGTGTCCGTGAATCGCGCGTTCAAGGCCGGTACGCGTCACCGCTATGGCACTTGGTTTGAAGACATCGGGATCAACACGAGGACGCGTGCAGGTGAGATGGTCCCTTGCTTTCCGATCGTGTTGTTGTGCATGCGTGCCTGTGTATTTCATCAAACAACTCGGTGCGTGCCTTGCCCATCCCTCAGGCAATCTGCAAAAGCCTCCCGCGGAGACGGTTCTGAAGTGGATCGACGAGTCCTGGCAGGAGGTCCCAGAGGAGCTGATCAGGAAGTCCTTTGTCACCTGCGGGATTTCCACCAAGCCCGACGGCAGCGAAGACCACCTCGTCCTCGCACACCTGCGGGACAAGGGTGAGGTGGAAGTGCTGGAGGATGTGAACGAGATGGTTGAAGACGAGGTCATCCCCAACCCCTACTTCGAGGAGGCCCGCGTGCCGGAGGAGGTGCTGCAGGCGGACGACGACGCCATGCATGTGGAGCAGGACGAAGAGGATGCGGATGCGGAAGACGGAGATGGGGAAGGGTACGGGGCTGGAGAAGATGGGGATGCAGATGAGTGGAGCGAGGCCGGCTCTGACTGGTGGCTCCCCGACCGCTTTGACAGAGAGGAGGTTGAGGAATGGCATGCTGGGGACGATTCCTAGGAGGAAGGGCTTCTTCTGTATAGGTAGATACCGTAGCATTCTGTCTGGATGGTAGTAGGCCCCATCTGAATGAAGGAAAGACTGTGATGGGAGTGATATCGCTGTATAGCGTCAAACGTAGCTTGTTTGTGCTGATGTTAACATGTACATGGTTAATCATTGGAAACCCAGTGCTATTTAGGCAAAAACTGCATTATTACCCGTACATAACACCCCCCCCCGGTTGCTATATCGGATCGCCCCAAAAGGGGGGGTATAGTAGAAATGAGGCCTGCTATAGCACCCCCCCCGCACAAGCCACCCGGGGGGTGCTCTATTTCGGCGGGTGGTATGTCCGGGGTAATACGGTATGAGGCAGCTCTGATAGGGGGCCGTAGGAACACGCCCTTCGTGCAATTCTCGCTACTTCGATTCATTGCACCCGTAACAGTTCCCCACTGTGTAAAAACACAAATATATGATCACTACAAACAACACACACAGGATCTGGCAAACCCGTGCATCAGTACCATCTGTGCGTCTTGCTGAGAAGGATATAGCCATCCCATCCCCAAGGGTTCTTCCCTGGGCTGAGCCAATAGAAAGTGTACACCATGGCAGCAGAGGCTATTAAAGTGGCCACTGTGGCTAAACACCCAGGCACCCGAGAGATCTTTCTCTGAAGCTTCCTAGCCACGGCGTCTGTCTGACGGATGGTGGCCCGTTCCTCCACCTGTGATTGGTCGAGAGATCTCAGAGCTTGCGCGTGCTGATTGAAGGGGAATGGGGGGGAAGGGGGAGTGGGAGTGGGGAGAGGGGATCAACATCGAGGGCTGGCATGCAATCGTCAGCAAGTATCGTGGGAGGAGTGGGGTAGTGGGTGAAAGAATGGTGCTACAAATAGCGATGGAGAGTGAGACGCTGGATGGAAGGGCAGGAGAGGAAAGGCCATGTGGAGCTACAGCAGCTGGTGGTGGGTTAAGGGCAGAGAGGAAGCGAGGGGAGAAGGAAGCAGCGAGAGAAAGAGAGGGAGCGTGAGGGGACGGGGAGCACCTGGCAGCGGATGGCGTGCAGGAAGGCTCTGAGCAGCGCATAGGGGGCGAGCTGCAGCTTCAGCTCCTCCCACCGCCGCTCCATGCCACCCAGCATGTGCCGCGACGTGTCCACCGCCCCGCTGTGCAGCCGCTCCTGGTGTGTTGAGATGGGTGGATGGTGCGTTGGGATGGGTGGTGATGGATGGGCAGTGATGGGTGGGCAGTGATGGGTGGGCAGTGATGGGTGGGCGGTGGGAGACGATGAGCAGATCAGCACATGGTCGGGAAAGCGGAAGGAAAAGGTGAAATCAATAGGTGTGCCCAATGGGGCGCAAGCATGCATAGTCCACCGACAACAACCATCCAAAACACGCCATGGCATGGCACGGTATGGCATGGCATGACATGGCACAGCGTGGCACGGCAAGACACGGCACGGCACGGCACAGCATGGCATGGCATGGCACGCACCCATTGGGAGTAGCAGGCAGGGTTCTCGATGAGGCACCACACCATGATGGCACCCGCCTCCTCCCTCGCCTCCTCCGACCCTGCATGCATGCATGCAAGCACGGCATGGGGGACCAGCTCACACGTGAGGACAAGCAAGCAACCGTGTCTAATGCGCCTCAAGAGTTGTTCTGAGCCTCCTTTGAGCCTGCTTGCTCGCCGGGCAAGGGAGGAGAAGAGCTGAGCCCTTGGGACATGCATGAGACATGCATGGAGCGGAGAGATCAGAGTAGGATGGAGACACGTGTACGAGCCAAATGTGGTGGCAAGGGAGGAAGCATTAGGTTTCACGCTCCAACCTTGACACCTCGCTCTTCTGGAACCTCCCACCCAATCCAGATGCCTCCCCGTTTCAGCGTTCCAGTCCCAACCTTCCAGTCCCAACCTTCCAGTCCCAACCTTCCAGTCCCAACCTTCCAGTCCCAACCTTCCAGTCCCAACCTTCCAGTCCCAACCTTCCAGTCCCAACCTTCCAGTCCCAACCTTCCAGTCCCAACCTTCCAGTCCCAACCTTCCAGTCCCAACCTTCCAGTCCCAACCTTCCAGTCCCAACCTTCCAGTCCCAACCTTCCAGTCCCAACCTTCCAGTCCCAACCTTCCAGTCCCAACCTTCCAGTCCCAACCTTCCAGTCCCAACCTTCCAGTCCCAACCTTCTCACTCGTGACCCCCATCCCAGTCCAGCAAGGGAATTTTCTGTCCCTTTCCTCCCTTCTTTCATTTCCCCTTTTCGCCCCTTCCCCCTTCCCCTCACCCTCTCGTGCAGCGTCAAACATGAGAGGAAGCAGCTTCTCCGCAGCTTCCTGGCTGGACTTGGCACGGGCAAGGGAGGCCTGTGAGGCGGCGTCAGAGTCGCCAGCGTCCCCCGTGAGGGTGCCCTTCACCAGCGCCAGCTGCTTCACTATCAGGTACGCGTGGGCGAAACGGGGAGTGAACTGGAGGGGGTGGGGGCATGGAAGAGGGATAGTAAGGGCAGGGCTGACCCATGAGTGACCCTCGGAGGAGTTTCCAGAAGGGCGGCTTTCATGAGCGCCATCTGCTTCACTATCGAATGCGCGTGGGCGAAGCGTGGGGTGAGCTGGAGGGGGAAGGGGAGGAGGGGAAGAGAGCGAGGGAGTAGGGTTGGGGATATCTGTGAGTGGGTCTGGGAGGATTCCCCAGAGAGAATGGCTTCACCAGCGCCACCTGCTTCTCTGTCAGGTGCGCGTGGGCGACGCGTGGGGTGAAGTGGATGGAGAGAGGTGGGGCAGAAGGGAGCGGGGTAGAAAGGGTTGAGACACGGTGGCAGTAAGGGGACGGGAAGGGGGATGGCGGTATATAGGTCTAGGCCAGGGCGTGGGGTTGTGGATGTTGCTTGAGTGAGTGGTTTCACATGGAGTGATGCTTGCAGCCCTGAGGGCAGTATGTAGAGAATCAATCGGTGATGCACATTCCTGCGTTTGCGGGCATTATCTGGTGCAGGCGAGCTCATGCATGTATGTCTTTGTGTAGGTGTGTTTGTGTGGTGTGGGAGTATGCGTGCATGCATGTGTGGTGTGTGTGTGTGCAGTGTTGCGTCCGCATGTGCACGTCCGCATGGGCACGTGTGTGTGCGCACGTGCAACCACCCAACCACCCACTGCACACCTGGGTGCAGTCGCCCTTGGCATGGATGGAAGGCAGCTAGGAGGAACGACCGCAGTGCATCAGCAGCAAAAGGCGCAGCCCACCCAATCACAGCATGCATGCATGCGTGCGAGCCTGCACCCACCAACCACCCTCAACACACACACACACCTGGGTGCAGTCGCCCTTGGCATGGATGGAAGGCGGCTAGGAGGAACGACCGCAGCGCTTCAGGGAGCACGAGGCGCAGCCCATCCCTCACAGCCTGTGTGCGTGTGTGCGTGCACCCACCACCCACCGAACTACCCAGCCCCAGCACACCTCAGTGCAGTCGCCCTTGGCAGGGAAGGCGGCGAGCAGGAACGACTGCAGCGCCTCAGGCGGCACGAGGCGCAGCCCGCCCCTCACGGCACCCCTGTGCAGCTCCGCATAGGCCTTCCTGCGATTCTCCAACACCACCCTGCGATGCACACACAGGTCAATAGGATCACAGGAGGGAGCGGTCTGTTGACGAAACGCCTCAATAACAAACCAGGGAGAGGTACGATGCCTGGAGACGAGGAGGACTGGAGTGCCTTGTGAGCCATGAGGCGCAACCACCCCTCACGACCGCATGAGCGGTGCATTGGGAGAGGGTAGGGGAAGTGCGCATAGGAGGAGGGTAGGCATGAGGAACAAAAGGCATGGGAAGGAGGTGCGAGCATGTAAACTCGAATGCTCTCACCGCTGGAGGAACGGGAAGGTGGCAAGCGGGAGTGGTGAAGGCAAGGCAGGGAACTCACTCCTCGAGGAAGGTGAGGGCGAGGTGCGTGCTGGCGGGGGAGGCGGTGGGGTGGATGGCAGGCGGCAGCAGGCAGTGGATGAAGAGCGACATGCCCGCCACCCTGTCCGCCCGTGCTGCCTGCATGGGGGGCGAGACATGAGGGAGACGAGAGACAAGAGAGACAGAGTACAGAACGGAGCGGTTGAGATAGAGTTAGGGGAAGGTAATCGGGTGGAAATGGGTGGAGAGATGGACGCGACACAAACAGGCCATGGGCAAAGAAGGGTGAGGTAAGGACGCTGGGCGCACTGTGCTGGCCAGTGCAGGCTCACGCACAAAGCCCATAGCCTCTCATTATCCCACCTGCCCGTATATCCATGCAAGGATCGCCAGCCTATCCCCCTCTGCCACTTGGGAGCCTGCTGAAGCACCATCCTTGGTGGGCAGCTGCTGGGCACTGGACGGCCTTTGTTTGTCCTTTATGGGCGGCAGCAGCGCGTCAGGCACTTGCTGGAGAGTGGCGGGTCGCACGCGGAGGAGAATGGCGAGCAGCGAGAGAGCCGCGTCCTGCCAGGGAGGTGTTGGGGGTGGTGTGAAAGGGTTGGGTGGTACACAAGGGTTGAAGCGGGGGTTGGAGCGTCTTGACAGAGGGGTCCGGGGGTGGTGTGAACCGGCTGGGATGGCACGACAGGTTATGAAGAGAGTTGACACGGCAGATCAAGAGAAGCTAGGGGGGCAGACAGGTGGTTGCAATGAGCGGGCGTGGATGGTGGATGGGCAAGGGCGAGGAGCACAAGAGTGGGTTCCGTGAGGTGCGAGCAAGCTGACACGTGGCAGATACACGACGGGCTCGCGCTCTTCATCTCCTTTCTGATTTGGAAACGCAACCCCCCAGCTGGTCAGAGCAGGAATTCAATCCATCTCCATGCGCGCATTATCCTGCGTTCCTTCCAAAGAACACATGGGAAAGTTCTGAGAGCTTGCCTTGGAGATGGTCACGTGGTCGCTGGGCGGCCTATCATGCAGTGCCACGTGGATGAGCAAAGCTGCCACTGCTGCCAGGTCTTTGCTGCCCTGCGTCGCCAGCCAATCAGTAGCTGACCTGATCACCCGCTCGGGCAGGTCAAAATAAGGCACCTGGGGGCATGGGCATGGGGCATGGGGCATGGGGTATGAGGCATGGGTTTGGGGCATGGGGTATGGGTATGGGGCATGGGGTATGGGGGAGATGACACACGCGGCATGGGGCATGGGGTATGGGGGAGATGACACACGCGGCATGGGGCATGGGGTATGGGGTACGGGGTATGGGGCTTGGGGCATGGGGTATGGGCATGGGTCATGAGGATTGGGGCTTAGGGCATGGGGTATGGACATGGGGTATGGGCATGGGAGAATGGTGGCACGGGTAAGAAGCATGGGACATGGGGAAGGCACGAGAGTGAAATAAGGATGCAATCCAGGGGCAGTGCAGTCAATGATCGGTCAACTCACGGTCAACCCCTAGCCCACCCCAGTCCCTAGTCGGTCAGCTCCCAGTCAACGCTCAATCAGTCAGCTCCCAGTCAACGCTCAGTCAGTCAGTCAACGCTCAGTCAGTCAGCATCCAGTCAACGCTCAGTCAGTCAGCACCCAGTCAACGCTCAGTCAGTCAGCACCCTGTCAACACTCAGTCAGTCAGCACCCAGTCAACGCTCAGTCAGGGCGTATCCCTGGGTGGTGGCAGGGCCACTGTAGATGGCAGCCTGCCACGAACACATAAAACGCCAGGTTGGTGTCAGGAAATTTGGCGCGCGAATACAGGTGCGTGATTGGGCAATGCCCCAAAAATGTCACTTCAATGCCACCAAATACGAGTCGCGCGCGCCTCGGTAAAAATGTTGGTGGCATGCGGTTTTCCCGCATGCCACCAACTCTGCCATCTACAGTGGCCCTGCCACCACCCAGGGATACGCCCTCAGTCAGCTCGTCTCAGAAGCGTATGGCTCGCGCTTGCTGTCTTCAATTCTCATTGTCCATTCTCAGCTGAACATTGCTATCGTTCGCTCCTCCACGCGCACTCCTTCGTCCTTCACTGCTCACGTTTCACAATTTGTTTTTCAACTTTTGGTTGCTGTTCACTGTCCAAGGGCCCATTCGTTTCTTTCAATTCCATGCAGAACGTCTAGCACTATTTCGCGTGTCGACTTACATCCACAGCCTTGGAGATGCCTCTATCGCGTACAGTCTCCACGATGTCTATTCCTGCCTTCGGGAGCGACGCGGACACGTCAGCGTCGAAACTGCCGACCCATTGATCGAACGGCACAGGTGCGGCCGCTGGGGACGGGGATTCGGTCAAATGAGCCTCCGCACATTGCGTCGAGTGCGGTATTGACGACGCTTGAGGATCGGAGTCCGTGGCGCGAGACATTTGCCGTTGACCGTCAACGGTAACGGGGTTGACGTTCAGTCGTGGAACGCTGCAGTCACTGTAACTGTTTAACACCTCCCGAAGCCTCAAAGGCGGACTGGAATCGACGGACTGCGGGTTCGGAGCGAAGCTGCGGCTTCGAAATCAACCCATACGCTACTCGTCTGTGGTAATCAAGGTAGACTTAGGAGGAGTCCACATGAAAGTTAGGGACGAGCGGGTCACGAAGCCGCTGAAATGATGCTGTCGTGGAGCATGATGCATGAGAACTGTGGTTCGGGAGGGAGGAGAGGCTGGGCTGTTTTTTGTTTGTGAGCTGGGCAGCCTCGTACAAAAGTAAAAGTTTCGACCAGTAATTTCTCGAGAAACACACTGTAACTTCTTGCCTTCGTGGACAAGACTTCCTTTCAGTGTGAGTGGACGCCCGAGGCTACGAAACATGTCGTAGGCTTCCCCAGTTCGAGTGGGCCCAGTGTGACTGGAAGGCTACCGAACAGGGCCGAAGAGGTGGGGTGAAGCTGCCGCGCTGCACGCTGCACAGCGACTCGGCGGGAACTTTTCTGCGATTAGCTGCATCTGGACGTCTACCCCTGCAATGGCTCGAGATTCAGATGAACTGACGCACACTGTAGTTCATTATATTACGATAAAGCGATACAAAGCCCTAAAAAAATAAATAACCACCCCATAGCAGCTACTACCAATAAAGAGAATCTTACACACCCAATGTTCACAATTGGAATGCGGTCCTCCACTGAAACAAGGCACAAATTTCCCATAAACCGTGGCGAATGCGACTCCATCATATCCGTGGCAGCAACCGTGGCGACTCAGTGGAGGGCCGGGTGGCCGCACCCAAGAAGGGTGTCAGCTCATCCACCAGCTGCTCCATATCCTCCCGCACGTCCCGCTGCATCCGCCCCATCCCCCCTCCCATGCCCCCTGCGCCACCCTCCCCCTCCCCGCCCAGCCCCACTGCCCCCGTCAGCGTGTCGCTGACGCCTCGCGCCAGGTCAGCAAGCGGTGTGCCAGCTGTCATGGAGGCAAGCAGGGAGCTGCCTCGCGAGACCACGTCAGCAACAGTCTGAGGAATCTCAGGAACCACCTGCACCACCGATGACACCAAGGGGGCCCCAGGTTGGGGGTGCAGGGCGGCATGAAAAGTGACGCAAAGCGGTGCAGGTGGCAAAGAATGAGGCCCTGAACCATGGGCGGGGGGGCCTGTGGTGGCTGGAGCAGAAGTGATGCAGCGGATATGTGAGACAGCCTGCAAAATTTCTACCTTCAGGGTAACTCAGATTCATGCCACGTGGCATACCTGGCGCAGTGGCCGCACGTGGTCGCCTGGCAGCGTGCGCATGGCGAGGTCAAGGCACGCAGACACAGCGCTGCCCGCTGCCAGCGTGTCCGCCAGGTCAGCGGTCTCGTCGATGGTGTCATCCTTGAATCGCACCAGCAGGTTGCGCCGCACCCCGTAGTACGTCTGGGCCTGGCGGTGGGCGGGGAAGGGAAAGGGGGAGGGGGGGGGAGATAGCAGGTGGCTCTTCGGTGCGTGGGCGCAGTTGCTTTTTCAGTACGTGCACGAGCAGGTTGCGCCGCGCTCTGTAGTATGACTGGGCCTGGTGGTGGGCAGGGAGGAAGGGGGGAGTCAGGTGGGTCAAAAGGGCCTGAATTCAGGTTCCTTAATTTGAGCACAGCAGCAGGTTGTGCTGCATGCCGTGGTATGCATTGGCCTGGTGGTGGGCAGGGACAGTGGGGACGGAATGTTGAAACAACAGGCTAAAACGATAAACAGAAAAGAGAGGTTTTCACTAGCATGCAGTTGAGTACATATAGTGAACTCTAATTCGGGCAGTACTCGCTATAGAGTACCCCACTGCAGGCTACACAAACATCACATTCTGACACACCCCCATAGTCAAAGTGGGGTACAATCAACACAACAAACAGGCAGAGCAGTAGTTCACAATCATAATCAGCGCTAGAGACTATCACAGAGAGCAAGTGAGGAGGAGGAGAAACTGTGGGGGCGAGAAGATGCGAGACGACGGCTGAAGCTGCAGACACACGGGCAACAGAAGTGCGCAGCACTGTCGCTACCAGGCTAAACCCAGACTACACGGCGACAGGCGTTGCTGACTCGCTGTGCTCCCACGAGTGCTCACACTGTGGCTACCGGGCGCAGAGCCCCGGACTACTCAAACCACAGGGGGTCGTGGCTCTCTGGACTATCACGAGTGCTCACACTGTGGCTATCGGGCGCAGAGCCCCGGACTACTCAGGCCACAGGGGGTCGTGGCTCTTTGGACTTCAGGCGCTGCGGACGACAAGTCGGCTACCTACGAGCCGCGCGCGGGCCTGGCGCAGGTCGCGCGGGTCGCTACGGGCGACGGGGGGCGACGCGCGGATCGACGGGGCAGAAAGGCGCGCGGCGGGCAGGGCAGAAAACCGCTGCGCGCTCGGGGCGCGCGGCGGGAAGAAAAAAACGCTGCGCGCTCCGAGCGCATGGCAGGAAGAAAACGGCGCGCGCCCGGGGCGCGCTACAGGCAGTAGAGCAGCGGAAGCATCGGGTGGGGCCCACCCACAGGATCGACCTAGGAGGGTCGACCTGCTTTGATAGCATGTTGAAACAGCAGGCTAAAACGATAAACAGAAAAGAGAGGTTTTCACTAGCATGCAATTGAGTACATATAGCAAACTCTAATTCGAGCTGTACTTGCTATAGAGTACCCCACTGCAGGCTACACAAACATCACATTCTGACACGGAAACCAGCAGGCGACTCTACGGTACCTGCGAACAAGTATCTTTTCCAAAGCGCACCCACCTTGAGGCGTACCCGTTGAATGACTAGGCCAGGTGTGAGAGCGAGGTAGGAGGAGGGTCTTACCTGGTGCGGGTGTGGACTGAACTGACAGCGCCTAGTGTCGCCTAGAAATAAAACTCCCCCCAGCGCCTGGTGCGGTGTGCACTGCCCTGACCAGGCCTGGTGCCACCTAGGATGAATCTCTCACCAGGCGGCGGGTCTCAGCTGGAGCAGGTGTGAACTGATCACGGCCATCAGAGAGGTCGCGGTACAGCGGTGGCAGCTGCTCCAGCAGCGGCAGCAGCTGTGCCACCATTGGTGCGTTGAGATCCCTCAGCTGCTTCACTGCCACGTCAGCCTGGGGCGGCATGGGGAGGGGAGAGAGGAGATAGGGGATGAGGAGACAGGAGACGGGGAGGGGCTGGGAGGATTGTAGGGGAGCAGGTTCACAGTAAATGGACGGCAGATGGGCAGGCTGCAAGGCAGGTGGGAAGACAAGTGTGTTGGAAAACAGTGATGCAAGAGCAGACGATTTGATTGATTTGCATGCACTGAGGGTGGATGGAAAAGGGAGAAGGAGAGAAGGGATGCGAGGCGTGGCACGGACCCCGAGTTTGAGGGTGGGGTTGTTGAGCAGCTGCGTGAGGATGGGGCCGAGACTCTGCGCCATGGGCATGATGACCGGCGAGAACAGTGGTATGGCCGCACTGGCCTCCTGCATTGGTGGGGAGGAAGGGGGGTTATTTCAGGGGGGAGAGAGGGGTGAGAGGATGGGGCCGAGACTCTGCACCATGGGCATGATGACCGGCGAGAACAGCGCGAACAGCCAAAGAACAAGGACCGAATAATGTAATGTGGACCCTCAATATGAATAGAAATGACACAAATACCCCCGTACATCGTTTGACTGGCCGGGACATGGTGATGGGGGAGAGGGGCGAGGGAAGAGGAACGAGGAGGACCATAGAGGTACCTTGTTGTTGAAGGAGAGAAAGACGTTTCCAGCTCTCTCCACGGCGTAGCGAGCACCTTATATGGAGGCCAGACGGGTATGGCAGTAGGGGGGGTCAGGAGGATATGACAAGAGGGGAAGACAGAGAGGAGATAATAGTTAGTGGCAAAGGGAGGACAGAGAGGAGATAATAGTTAGTGGCAAAGGGAGGACAGAGAGGAGATAATAGTTAGTGGCAAAGGGAGGACAGAGAGGAGATAATAGTTAGTGGCAAAGGGAGGAGGAAAACGGAGGTGCGGTGCACAGGGATAAGGGCTTGCAACACAGGGATAAGGGCTTGCAACACAGGGATAAGGGCTTGCAACACAGGGATAAGGGCTTGCAACACAGGGATAAGGGCTTGCAACACAGGGATAAGGGCTTGCAACACAGCTGCGAGTGCTCTCCGGGACAGAAGTGAAACAATCAACAAACAGGTTTTGCGACATGGAGAGGAAAATAGAAATGCGGAGAGACAAAGGCAGGGAGACAGGGAGGGGCAAGGCAGGGTGGGTTGAGGAGACAGGGAGGGGCAAGGCAGGGTGGGTTGAGGAGACAGGGAGGGGCAAGGCAAGGCAGGGTGGGTTGATGGAAAAGCAAAGCGGTGCGTACCAATGAGGAGATGCACGAGGGCGCCCATGGAGTGCCCCACGCCGTACACTGGCAGGTCCATGGGCTGATGGTGGCATGCCATGCATGAATGGGGTGCATGGGTGGGGAGCATGGGAGAACAATCGAGTCACGGGTTGGGACATGGCGCATGGGGTGAGAGTGTGAGCTCTGTGCATGAGTCACTGAATTTATACACAGAGCGTACGTCTGACTGACTGACAGCTTTAAGCAACAGCACATACATCATTGGGTGGCGTGGCTTCAAGCAACAGCACATACATCGTTGGGCGGCTGGGCTTTAAGCGAGAGGGAACGCATGCAGCGGTCGAATCTGAACTGCGCCTCGTCTGCGATCCTCAGATGGTCAAAGCCACTCGCGTACGGCGTTGCCACCACCATCAGACCCCTGGGAACGAGGAAGACGATTAAGGGGGAGGGAGGGAGGGAGGGTGGGAGGGAGGGAGGGAGGGAGGGAGGGAGGGAGGGAGGGAGGGAGGGAGAGAGGGAGGGAGGGAGGTAGGGTGGGAGGGAGGGAGGGAGGGAGGGAGGGAGGGAGGGAGGGAGGGAGGGAGGGAGGGAGGGAGGGAGGGAGGGAGGGAGGGAGGGTGGGAGGGAGGGTGGGAGGGAGGGAGGGAGGGAGGGAGGACGGGTGGGAGGGAGGGTGGGAGGGAGGGTGGGAGGGAGGGAGGGAGGGAGGACGGGTGGGAGGGAGGGAGGGAGGGTGGGAGGGAGGGAGGGAGGGAGGGAGGGAGGGAGGGAGGGAGGGAGGGAGGGAGGGAGGTAGGGAGGGAGGGAGGGAGGGAGGGAGGGAGGGAGGGAGGGGAGGGAGGAGGGAGGGAGGGAGGGAGGGAGGAGGGGTGGGATGGGAGGGAGGGTGGGTGGGAGGGAGGGAGGGAGGGAGGGAGGGAGGGAGGGAGGAGAAAAATATGAGATGTTAATGCTTTCTTGTTTGATAGAAGATTCAAGAATAAGGACAGTAGGCACCTGACATTCCTACGACACGGCAACTAAAACTACAACCTGAAAGGAATGGAAAAATTCTCAGCTGAAGGTACATTTCTCGTGCAAGACGAGCGTGCGTTCGCCATTCTCAAGCCCGCCAGGCTGGTTGTTGCGGCTTTTTTAGCTGCTCAGGAGTCTCATCCGATACCGAATCAGGATTGCAGTGACAGCATTCTCTTCACACCTCTGTGCCAGCGTGGTGAGGAAGAGGCGGTAGGTGAGTTGAGGAGACGCGCCAACAAACGCTCCCCCAATGAAGTGTACCACCGCTGTCGCCTGCAGAGGGGCTGGCGGGCGCAGCACCCACGCTCCCTGTGATGGAAAGAGATGGACGAGTGCGAGTGTGCAGGGAGACAGGCAGGTGGAAGCGAGGAGGTGAATTTTGAGTGCAATAAAAAATCATGAAGGTTCCCCCTATAAAGTGCACCACCGCTGTTGCCTGCAGAGGTGGCGCCCCTCCGCTCTCTGTTATGCGGGAAGACAAAGAGGGAGATAGGGATGAAAAGAAAGAGGTGATCTTCGAGTTCACTCTCAATGAAGGCCCCTTCTTATGAAGTGCACCACTGCTGTCGCCTGCAGATGGCGGGCGCAGCACCATGCTCCCTGTGATGGGCGAGAGAGAGGGATGCGAGTGCGGAAGGGTGAGAGGGATGGCACTGGTGAACGTACAGGGGAGAGTGGAAGCGGAAGCATAAAGGAAATAAGGGCGGAGAGAAAGGCAGTCATGTTTTGCGCAGCACGGCACTTTCCTCTCGTTCTGCAGGCATTGTCTTCCTGCATGGACTCAAACGCCACCTCACTCTCCTCCTGCACTATCGCACGCTCTCACTCCACATCGCTCCTTCCACAACATCATCCTCCCCTCCTTTCCCTCTTCCCTTCCCCCCTCCCCTCTCCCTCTCTTACCTCCACCTCCTCCCACTGCCCTGCCGCGTCAGCGCCCTGGGATTGCCGAGCAGACTCTGAAATCAGACTGAGGGGGGGTGGAGAGGAGGCGGCGGACAGGAGAGAAGAAGGAGAGGGAAGGGGGGAGGAGCACGGGGAAGAGAGGGAACGGACTTGAAATGGGCAGGTCAGGAAGAGCGAGCGAGGGTACATTCAACTGGACTAGATGCGAGCGAGCCACCGAGCGACTGACCGCCATCACTCATACCGTACCTCCAAGCAACTGCAAAACAGCTGGACGCTCCTCATGCGCCCGCATCTTTGCACTTTTGCACCTGGTAACACCGCCCATCGCGCCACCACGACCTGCCGCCATGCTATCCGTGTGGCTATCACATGATAGCACGATAGCACGATAGCACGATAGCCCCGCAGATTTGCTGCCAGCCGCGCTTGCCCAGACGAATAAGAACCTGCTCTACACGCTGTCCATCCACTAGTATCAGCTGCACATTCATACCCCACTAGCCACCAGGAATGAACGACCAGGTACCTCTCAATGCGGCTGTACAGCTGAATGCTCTCGTCCTTCTTCCGCCTCGCGCTCCCATCCGCGTCATTCTCGCCAGATCCCCCGCCGCCAACTGCGGCCACTGGCCGCACCGCCCTGCGAGCCTTCCTACCGACGACATGACAGGCTGGCAGGCTGCTTAGTCTATCGCTGCGGTAGAAGCTGCTACTCCTTGTCGCCACCAAGGATTGCGGCGATACGCGCGGGGCAAGCGCGATTGGCGTCGAAAGGGACGCGACAGATGAATTCGTGGACGTGGGGAAGTGACGTGGCGCGGAGTTCCACGTGGCACAACGCAGCTCGAGAGAAGTCATGGTTCGACTGGATTCTACGGGACAAATGTTGTGATAAGTGCAATATGTCTGGTTTCACAAATGTACAAGCATTTGATGGGTTGCTTGTGGTTCAAGTTACAGCGAACTTTTGGCGTCGCAAACATATCTTCGCTCATTCATTCCGCGGGCGGGGATTTGGGCCTAGGTTATCGCCAATTGACTCTTGCGAAGATCTGTGTTACCTTGTCGTCGTCGTGACGGCTTGCGTTTGTGAGATTAGACACGGTTGTCGTGATTTCGTCGTTCAGCGGCGATTTTGTCACCCAGCACCAATTTCGTCCCCCAACAGAATTCCCTTCTGGGAGCCTGTTGCCGGTTCGCGAGTAACCTTTTGGAACACTGAATACCGTCAACGCAAACTCCCCCATCTCCATGTTACCACAATGCAGGATTGACCAAGAACAGCCAGCAGTTCGAGGTGATAACAACTCGTTAGCGGCGCGGATTGAAATTCCATTACCGTTAGGACCCATCGCACCTCTGTGCCTTTGGCACATTTCCGTCTTTACGCTATGTGGGTTCCAGCATCCATCACTGCCGCCTCTAATTTGCCCAGCCATCGGCGGCACCACGGGGCCTGATTCCGCACAAAATGGAACCCCCCCACATGCCCTCCCCCATCGCACCCGTCGTCCCGCTCGCTGCGCCACCGTCCCCGCCCAGCCCGTCGCTCCCCGTGTCCCCGCTCCTGGTGGTGGCGATGGGGCTGCCAGGCGCGGGCAAGAGCACGCTGTGCGCCGCCCTCGCGCAACTTGCGCGGCAGGTGAGCGATTATCCCGCGCCCCTTCCCTTCACCTCCCAATCTATCCCGCGCTCCATCGCTCTTGAAGGCGTCTCAAGACTCGACCCAAACTCTCAATGTCGCACAACGTTACAATGTGGCACGGCTGAATGCGGATCACCACCGTGTGCGCGCAGGCAGGCGCGCATACGACCCTCGTGTCGTTCGACAGCTATGCGCGTGGCGGAGGCAACGAGGGGAGCGTGGGGCAGGAGGGGAGTGCGGAGGAGCAGGGGAGTGAGGTGGAGGAGGGGAGTGTGGGGGAGGAGGGGAGTGCGGAGGAGCAGGGGAGTGTGGTGGAGGAGGGGAGTGCGGAGGAGCAGGGGAGTGTGGTGGATGAGGGGAGTGTGGTGGAGGAGGGGAGTGTGGTGGAGGAGGGGAGTGTGGGGGAGAAGGGGAGTGTGGTGGAGGGGAGTGTGGTGGAGGAGGGGAGTGTGGGGGAGGAAGGGAATGTGGGCGGTGTTGCAGTTCCTGACACGTGTGCTGCTGCTTTCAGTCATGATGAGTGGAAGGTGAGGATTGCTGACGTGGACAACTGAGGCCCTTATTTAAATACAATCTGCTTGTGGTTCCCACCGTCTCTGCATTTGGTGCCTCAACAGCAGGACTGCCTGCCTTTCCTCTTTGTCATTCATTCCCATCATGCTCCCTCGGTTCATCCCATTGCGTGCACTGTGCTGCTCTGACTGCTGACCCACACATGCCCCACTCCACCCATACACGCCCCCATCCACACATAAATGCCCCCATCCTCACATATTCCACCCACCCATACATGCCCCCATCCACACATTCCACCCATACATACATGCCCCCATCCACACACATTCCACCCATACATACATACATGCCCCCATCCACACACATTCCACCCATGCACGCCCAGGCCAGTCGTGTCACGGCACTCGCAGCACTCACTGCAGCCCTCAAACGTGCCACCCAGGGGGGCCGTGAGGGTGCTGCTGCTGCTTGGGCAAGTGCCGCAGAGACAGCAGCAGAGACAGCAGCAGCAGCCAAGCCAGCAGCAGCGGCGGCGTGGGTGCATGCGCGTGCAGCACCGACACACATGGTGATTGCAGACGACACCATGCATCTGCGCTCCATGCGCCTGCAGCTGCTGCGACTCGCTCACTCATGTGAGCTGATGCAAAGCCCTCGTGCATACATCGCCCCATGCATAGGCCCCATGCATAGGCCCCATGCATAGGCCCCATGCATTGCTCATCCTAGTCAAACACGGGCCTCGGTCCAATTGAGTTCATCATGATCATCCCCCCACCTCTTCCCCCCCTCCCCCCGTGATGATAGAATTGTTTTGGGGGCGTCTCAAAGCAAATGGAGTTTAGCGTGATCAAAGCAAACCCTCCCATCCCCTCCTGCCCGCGCCTGTGCCATCCTCTCTTTCTGCTTCCCGCCCACACAGATGGTGCCACGTGTCTCATCCTCCACGTCACCACGCCCTTAGACCAGTGCATAACCCGCAATGCATGTCGCCCTCCCGCCGCCCGCCTGCCGTCCGCCGTGATCCGCCGCAAGGCCGCCCGCCTTGAGCCTCCCCGGGGGCTCCCTGTGGTGACTGTGCGTAGGGGGGGGTGTGCGGAGGGAGCAGAAGAGGGAAGTGCGAACAAGCGGGGGGCAGAAGGCGGTCATGGGCGAGAGCAGGAGGGCGGGCGAGAGGGAGGCGATGGCACAGCTGCTTCTGCTGCTGCTGATTCTGGGGTGCTGTGTTGGTCGCGGCGGGGCGAGTGGGAGGCGGGGCGGTGTGTGGCGGTGGACTTGGGTGGCGTGGCTGTGGGGGAGGTTTCGGATGTGAGGTGAGGGAGGGGAGGTGAGAGGGTGAGTATGTGAGGGGTGGAGGGGGGTGGCGGATGAGATGATGGAGCGCGAGAGGTAGGAGGGGGTGAGGGAAGGAATGGAAAGGCGTTGTGACTGCAGCTCTTGACCACTACCCAACCTTTCGCTGCCACCTCTTGCCCTCCACTTCTGCGCCTTAACCCATTGATCCCGCCTTTCTCCCCCTCTGATTGAATTGCAAGGACCCATGAAGTCTAATATTGAGGCGCCTTAAAAATATCCCGCCCCATCCCTCTCTCCTGCGTGCAGTGCAAGGGCCCTTGAAGCCCTCTTCTCCGTCTGGTGCCGCTCCCTTCCCACTGCTATCACCCATGCCTCCCACAGCAGCGGCGCCACCAGCACCAGCAGCACAAGCGCTAGCAGCAGCAGCAGCAGCAGCAGCAGCAGTGCAGTGCATGGGTTTGACCTGC
>CANXME010002444.1:5000-228564 GCA_948144175.1 Closterium sp. NIES-65 | reverse complement strand
CACGTCCACGTCCATGTCCACGTCCATGTCCACGTCCACGTCCATGTCCACGTCCACGTCCACGTCCACGTCCACGACCACGTCCACGTCCACGTCCATGTCCACGTCTACGTCCACGTCCACGTCCCGTCCATGTCTCGGTCCACGTCCACGTCCACTTCCACGTCCATGGCCACGTCCACGTCCACGTCCACGTCCACGTCCACGTCCATGTCCACGTCCACGTCCACGTCCACGTCCACGTCCACGTCCATGTCCACGTCCACGTCTACGACCACGTCCACGACCAGGACCACGTCCACGTACACGACCACATCCACGACCACGTCCACATCCATTTCCATGTCCACGTCCAAGTCCTCCACGTCCACGGACACGTCCACGTCCACGACCACATCAAGATCCACGTCCACGACCACGTCCAAGTCCTCCACGTCCACGACCACGTCCACGTCCACGACCATGTCCACGTCCACGACCACGTCCACGTCCACGTGCACGTCCACGTCCATGTCCACGTCCACAACCATGTCCACGTCCATGTCCACGTCCACGTCCACGTCCACGTCCACGTCCATGTCCACGTCCACGTCCACGTCCACGTCCATGTCCACGTCCACCTCTACGTCCACATCCACGTCCACGTCCATGTCCACGTCCACGTCCAACTCCACGTCCACGTCCACGTCCAGTCCATGTCCATGTCCACGTCCATGTCCATGTCCACGTCCACGTCCACGTCCACGTCCACGTCCACGACCACGTCCACGTCCACGACCATGTCCACGTCCACGACCACGTCCACGTCCACGTGCACGTCCACGTCCATGTCCACGTCCACAACCATGTCCACGTCCATGTCCACGTCCACGTCCACGTCCACGTCCACGTCCATATCCACGTCCACGTCCACGTCCATGTCCACGTCCACCTCTACGTCCACGTCCACGTCCACGTCCACGTCCACGACCTCGTCCACCTCCACGTCCACGTCCACGTCCACGTCCAGTCCATGTCCATGTCCACGTCCATGTCCACGTCCACGTCCACGTCCACGTCCACGTCCATGTCCAAGTCCACGTCCACGTCCACGTCCACAACCATGTCAACGTCCACGTCCACGTCCACGTACATGTCCATGTCCACGTCCACGTCCACGTCCACGTCCACGTCCATGTCCACGTCCATGTCGACGTCCACGTCCACGTCCACGACCATGTCCACGTCCACGTCCACGTCCACGTCCCTGTGACGGCCACGTCCACGTCCATGTCCACGTCCACGTCCACGTCCACGTTCTCGTCCATGTCCACGTCCACGTCTATGTGCACGTCCATGTCCACTTCCATGTCCACGTCCACGTCTATGTCCACGACTATGTCCACATCCACGTCCACGACCACGTCCACGTCCACGTCCATGTCCACGTCCACGTCCACGTCTACGTCCATGTCCACGTCCACGTCCACGTCCACGTCCACGTCCACGTCCTCCACGTCCATGTCCACGTCCTCCACGTCCACGTCCACGATCACGTCTACGTCTACAACCACGACCACGTCCATGTCCACGTCCACGTCCACGACCACGTCCACGTCCCGTCCACATCCACGTCCACGTCCAAGTCCACGTCGTGGATGACCACGTCCACGTCTACGACCACATCCACAACCAGGACCACGTCCACGTCCACGTCCACGACCTCGTCCACGTCCACGTCTATGTCCACGTCCAAGTCCTCCACGTCAATGACCACGTCCACGTCCACGTCCACGTCAACATCCACGTCCACGACCACATCCACGTCCATGTCCATGTGCACGTCCACGTTCACGTCCACATCCACAACCATGTCCACGTCCATGACCACGTCCACGTCCACGTCTATGTCCACGTTCACGTCCACGTCCACGTTCACGTCCACGACCATGTCCACGTCCACGTCCACGTCCATGTCCACGTCCACGTCCACGTCAACGTCCACGTCCACGTCCACGTCCACGTCCACGTCCACGTCCATGTCCACGTCAACGTCCACGTCCACGTCCACGTCCATGTCCACGTCCACGTCCACGTCCACGTCCACGACCTCGTCCACGTCCACGCCCATGTCCACGTCCAAGTCCTCCACGTCCACGACCACGTCCACGTCCACGTCAACATCCATGTCCACGACCACATCCACGTCCATGTCCATGTGCACGTCCACGTTCACGTCCACGTCCACGACCATGTCCACGTCCACGACCACGTCCACATCCACGTCCACGTCTATGTCCACGTCCACGTCCACGTCCACATCCACGTCCACGACCATGTCCATGTCCACGTCTACGTCTACGTCCACGTCCACGTCCACGTCCACGTCCATGTCCACGTCCACGTCCACGTCCATGTCCACGTCCACGTCCACGTCCACGTCCACGTCCATGTCCATGTCCACGTCCAAGTCCGCGTCTACGTCCACGTCCACGATCATGTCCACGTCCACGTCCACGTCCACGTCCATGTCCACGTCCAAGTCCTCCACGTCCACGTCCATCTCCACGTCCACATCCACGTCAACGTCCACGTCCACGTCCACGTCCATGTCCACGTCCACGTCCACGTCCACGTCCACGTCCATTTCCACGTCCTTGTCCACGTCCACGTCCATGTCCACGTCCATGTCTACGTCCATGTCCACGTCCACGTCCACGTCCACGTCCATGTCCACGTCCACGTCCACGTCCACTTCCACGTCCATGTCCACGTCCATGTCCATGCCACGTCCATGTCCACATCCATGTCCACGTCCACGTCCACGTCTACGTCCACGTCAATGTCCACGTCCACGTCCACGTCCACGTCCACGTCCATGTCCACGTCCACGTCCACGTCCACGTCCATGTCCACGTCCATGTCCACGTCCACGTCCATGTCCACGTCCATGTCCACGTCCATGTCCACGTCCACGTCCACGTCCACGTCCATGTCCACGTCCACCTCCACGTCCATGTCCACGTCCATATCCACGTCCACGTCTATGTCCACGTCCACGTCCACGTCCACGTCCACGTCCAAGTCCACGTCCACGTCCACGTCCACGATCATGTCCACGTCCACGTCCACGTCCACGTCCATGTCCACGTCCAAGTCCTCCACGTCCACGTCCATCTCCACGTCCACATCCACGTCAACGTCCACGTCCACGTCCACGTCCATGTCCACGTCCACGTCCACGTCCACGTCCACGTCCATTTCCACGTCCATGTCCACGTCCCCGTCCATGTCCACGTCCATGTCCACGTCCATGTCCACGTCCACGTCCACGTCCACGTCCATGTCCACGTCCACGTCCACTTCCACGTCCATGTCCACGTCCATGTCCATGCCACGTCCATGTCCACATCCATGTCCACGTCCTTGCCACGTCTACGTCCACGTCAACGTCCACGTCCACGTCCACGTCCACGTCCATGTCCACGTCCACGTCCACGTCCACGTCCATGTCCACGTCCATGTCCACGTCCACGTCCATGTCCACGTCCACGTCCATGTCCACGTCCACGTCCACGTCCATGTCCACGTCTACGTCCACGTCCACGTCCATGTCCACGTCCACGTCCACATCCACGTCCATGTCCACGTCCATATCCACGTCCACGTCTATGTCCACGTCCACGTCCACGTCCATGTCCACGTCCACGTCCACGTCCACGTCCACGTCCATGTCCACGTCCACGTCCATGTCCACGTCCTCGTCCACATCCACGTCCACGTCTATGTCCACGTCCACGTCCACGTCCACGTCCACGACCATGTCCACGTCTACGTCCACGTCCATGTCCACGTCCACGTCCACGTCTACGTCCACGTCCACGTCCACGTCCATGTCCACGTCCACGTCCATGTCCACGTACACGTCCACGTCCAGGTCCACGTCCACGTCCACGTCCATGTCCACGTCCACGTCCACGTCCATGTCCACGTCCACGTCCACGTCCACGTACACGTCCATGTCCACGTCCACATCCACGTCCACGACCACGTCCACGTCCACGTCCACGTCCACGTCCATGTCAACGTCCACGTCCACGTCCACGTCCACGTCCATGTCAACGTCCGCGTCCACGTCCACGTCCATGTCCACGTCCACGTCCCCGTCCACGTCCACGTCCACGTCCACGTCCACGTCCACGTCCATGTCCACGTCCACGTCCACGTCCACGTCCACGTCCACGTCCACGTCCACGTCCACGTCCACATTCATGTCCACGTCCACGTCTACGACCACGTCCACAACCAGGACCACGTCCACGTACAAGACCACGTCCACGACCACGTCCACATCCACGTCCATGTCCACGTCCAAGTCCTCCACGTCCACAACCACGTCCACGTCCACGACCATGTCAACATCCACGTCCACGACCACGTCCAAATCCTCCACGTCCACGACCACGTCCACGTCCACGTCCACGACCATGTCCACGTCCACGACTACGTCCACGTTCACGTCCACGTCCACGTCCATGTCCATGTCCACGTCCACGTCCACGTCCACGTCCACAACCACCTCCATGTCCACGTCCACGTCCATGTCCACGTCCACGTCCACGTCCACGACCATGTCCACGTCCACGTCCACGTCCATGTCCACGTCTACGTCCACGTCCACGTTCACGTCCACGTCCACGTCCATGTCCACATCCACGTCCACGTCCACGTCCACGACCATGTCCACGTCCACGTCCACGACCAAGTCCACGTCCACGTCCACGACCACGTCCACGTCCAAGTCCACGTCGTGGACGACCACGTCCACGTCCACGTCCACGTCCACGATAACGTCCACGTCCACGTCCATGTCCATGTCCAAGTCCTCCACGTCCACGACCACGTCCACGTCCACGTCAACGTCCACGTCCACGTCCACGTCCACGTCCTCCACGTCCACGCCCACGTCCACCACGTCCACGTCGTCCACGTTCACGTCGTCCACGTCCACGTCCACGACCACGTCCACGTCCACGTCCACGTCCACGTCTACGTCCACGTCCATGTCCACGTCCACGTCCATGTCCACGTCCACGTCCACGTCCATGTCCACGTCCACCACGTCCACGTCCACGTCCACGTCCACGTCCACGTCCACGTCCACGACCACGTCCACGACCACGTCCACCTCCACGTCCACGTCCACGTCCATGTCCACGTCCATGTCCACGTCCACGTCCACGTCCACGTCCATGTCCACGTCCACGTCCATGTCCATGTCCACGTCCACGTCCACGTCCACGTCCTCCACGTCCACGTCCACGTCCTCCATGTCCACGTCCACGACCACGTCTACGTCTACAACCACGACCATGTCCATGTCCACGTCCACGTCCACGACCACGTCCACGTCCCGTCCACATCCACGTCCACGTCCAAGTCCACGTCGTGGATGACCACGTCCACGTCTACGACCACATCCACAACCAGGACCACGTCCACGTCCACGTCCACGACCTGGTCCACGTCCACGTCTATGTCCACGTCCAAGTCCTCCACGTCAATGACCACGTCCACGTCCATGTCCACGTCAACATCCACGTCCACGACCACATCCACGTCCATGTCCATGTGCACGTCCACGTTCACGTCCACGTCCACGACCATGTCCACGTCCATGACCAGGTCCACGTCCACGTCTATGTCCACGTTCACGTCCACGTCCACGTTCACGTCCACGACCATGTCCACGTCCACGTCTACGTCCATGTCCACGTCCACGTCCACGTCCATGTACACGTCCACGTCCACGTCCATGTCCACGTCCACGTCCACGTCCACGTCCACGTCCACGTCCATGTCCACGTCCACGTCCACGTCCACGACCTCGTCCACGTCCACGCCCATGTCCACGTCCAAGTCCTCCACGCCCACGACCACGTCCACGTCCACGTCAACATCCACGTCCACGACCACATCCACGTCCATGTCCATGTGCACGTCCACGTTCACGTCCACGTCCACGACCATGTCCACGTCCACGACCACGTCCACATCCACGTCCACGTCTATGTCCACGTCCACGTCCACATCCACGTCCACGACCATGTCCATGTCCACGTCTACGTCTACGTCCACGTCCACGTCCACGTCCATGTCCATGTCCACGTCCACGTCCACGTCCACGTCCATGTCCACGTTCACGTCCACGTCCACGTCCACGTCCATGTCTACGTCCAAGTCCACGTCCACGTCCACGTCCACGATCATGTCCACGTCCACGTCCACGTCCACGTCCACGTCCATGTCCACGTCCAAGTCCTCCACGTCCACGTCCATCTCCACGTCCACATCCTCGTCAACGTCCACGTCCACGTCCACGTCCATGTCCACGTCAACGTCCACGTCCACGTCCACGTCCACGTCCATTTCCACGTCCATGTCCACGTCCACGTCCATGTCCACGTCCATGTCCACGTCCATGTCCACGTCCACGTCCACGTCCACGTCCATGTCCACGTCCACGTCCACGTCCACTTCCACGTCCATGTCCACGTCCATGTCCATGCCACGTCCATGTCCACATCCATGTCCACGTCCACGTCCACGTCTACGTCCACGTCAATGAGTACGTCCACGTCCACGTCCACGTCCACGTCCATGTCCACGTCCACGTCCACGTCCACGTCCATGTCCACGTCCATGTCCACGTCCACGTCCATGTCCACGTCCATGTCCACGTCCATGTCCTCGTCCACGTCCACGTCCACGTCCATGTCCACGTCCACGTCCACATCCACGTCCATGTCCACGTCCATATCCATGTCCACGTCTATGTCCACGTCCACGTCCACGTCCACGTCCAAGTCCACGTCCACGTCCACGTCCACGATCATGTCCACGTCCACGTCCACGTCCACGTCCATGTCCACGTCCAAGTCCTCCACGTCCACGTCCATCTCCACGTCCACGTCCACGTCAACGTCCACGTCCACATCCACGTCCACATCCACGTCCATTTCCACGTCCATGTCCACGTCCACGTCCACGTCCACGTCCACGTCCATGTCCACGTCCATGTCCACGTCCACGTCCACGTCCATGTCCACGTCCACGTCCACGTCCACTTCCACGTCCATGTCCACGTCCATGTCCATGCCACGTCCATGTCCACATCCATGTCCACGTCCACGTCTACGTCCACGTCAATGTCCACGTCCACGTCCACGTCCACGTCCATGTCCACGTCCACGTCCACGTCCACGTCCATGTCTACGTCCATGTCCACGTCCACGTCCATGTCCACGTCCATGTCCACGTCCACGTCCATGTCCACGTCCACGTCCACGTCCATGTCCACGTCCACGTCCACGTCCACGTCCACGTCCACCTCCACGTCCATGTCCACGTCCATATCTACGTCCACGTCCATGTCCATGTCCATGTCCACGTCCACATCCACGTCCACATCCACGTCCACGTCTATGTCCACGTCCACGTCCACGTCCACGTCCATGTCCACGTCCACATCCACGTCCACGTCCACGTCCACGTCCATGTCCACGTCCACGTCCATGTCCACGTCCTCGTCCACATCCACGTCCATGTCCATGTCCACGTCCACGTCCACGTCCACGTCCACGACCATGTCCACGTCTACGTCCACGTCCATGTCCACGTCCACGTCCACGTCTACGTCGACGTCCACGTCCACGTCCACGTTCATGTCCACGTCCACGTCCATGTCCACGTACACGTCCACGTCCACGTCCACGTCCACGTCCATGTCCACGTCCACGTCCACGTCCATGTCCACGTCCACGTCCACGTCCACGTCCACGTCCGCGTCCACGTCCACGTCCACGTCCGCGTCCACGTCCACGTCCGCGTCCACGTCCACGTCCACGTCCACCTCCATGTCCACGTCCACGTCTACGACCACGTCCACAACCAGGACCACGTCCACGTACATGACCACGTCCACGACCACGTCCACATCCACGTCCATGTCCACGTCCAAGTCCTCCACGTCCACAACCACGTCTACGTCCACGACCATGTCAACATCCACGTCCACGACCACGTCCAAATCCTCCACGTCCACGACCACGTCCACGTCCACGACCATGTCCACGTCCACGACCACGTCCACGTCCTCGTCCACGTCCAAGTCCATGTCCACGTCCACGTCCACGTCCACGTCCACGTCCACAACCACCTCCATGTCCACGTCCACGTCCACGTCCACTTCCACGTCCACGTCCACGTCCATGTCCACGTCCACGTCCACGACCATGTCCACGTCCACGTCCACGTCCACGTCCATGTCCACGTCTACGTCCACGTCCACGTTTACGTCCACGTCCACGTCCATGTCCACGTCCACGTCCACGTCCACGTCCACGACCACGTCCACGTCCACGTCCACGACCAAGTCCACGTCCACGTCCACGACCACATCCACGTCCAAGTCCACGTCGTGGACGACCACGTCCACGTCCACGTCCACGTCCACGATAACGTCCACATCCACGTCCATGTCCATGTCCATGTCCAAGTCCTCCACGTCCACGACCACGTCCACGTCCACGTCAACGTCCACGACCACGTCCACGTCCACGTCCACGTCCTCCACGTCCACGTCCACGTCCACCACGTCCACGTCGTCCACGTCCACGTCCACGACCACGTCCACGTCCATGTCCACGTCCACGTCCACGTTTACGTCCACGTCCACGTTTACGTCCACGTCCACGTCCACGTCCACGTCCATGTCCACGTCCACGTCCATGTCCACGTCCACGTCCACGTCCACGTCCACGTCCACGTCCACGTCCACGTCCATGTCCATGTCCACGTCCACGTCCACGTCCACGTCCACGTCCACGTCCACGTCCACGTCGACGTCCACGTCCACGTCTACGTCCACGACCACGTCCACGTCCACGTCCACGTCCACGTCCATGTCCACGTCCATGTCCACGTCCACGTCCATGTCCACGTCCATGTCCACGTCCACGTCCATGTCCACGTTCACGTCCACGTCCACGTCCACGTCCACGTCCATGTCCACGTCCACGTCTACGTCCACGTCCACGTCCACGTCCATGTCCACGTCCACGTCCATGTCCACGTCCACGTCCACGTCCACGTCCACGTCCACGTCCACGTCCATATCCACGTCCATGTCCACGTCCACGTCCACGTCCAAGTCCACGTCCAGGTCCACGTCCACGTCCATGTCTACGTCCACGTCCATGTCCACGTCCCCGTCCAGGTCCACGTCCACCTCCACGGCCACGTCCACGTCCACGTCCACGTCCACGTCCAAGTCCACAACCACGTCCACGTCAACGTCCACGTCCACGTCAACGTCCACGACCACGTCCACGTCTACGTCCACGTCCACGTCCTCCACGTCCACGTCCACCTCCACCACGTCCACGTCGTCCACGTCCACGACCACGTCCACGTCCATGTCCACGTCCACGTCTACATCCACGTCCACGTCCACGTCCATGTCCACGTTTACGTCCATGTCCACGTCCACGTCCACGTCCACGTCCATGTCCACGTCCACGTCCACGTCCACGTCCACGTCCATGTCCACGTCCACGTCCACGTCCACGTCCACGCCCATGTCCACGTGGACGTCGACGTCGACGTCCACGTCCACGTCCACGTCCACGTCCACGTCCATGTCCACGTCCACGTCCACGTCCACGTCCACGTCCATGTCCACGTCCACGTCCACGTCCACGTCCATGTCCACGTCCATGTCCACGTCCAAGTCCACGCCCTCGTCCACGTCCGCGTCCACGTCCATGTCCACGTCCGCGTCTACGTCCACGTCCACGTCCGCGTCCACGTCCACGTCCGCGTCTACGTCCACGTCCACGTCCACGTCCATGTCCACGTCCACGTCCATGTCTACGTCCACGTCCACGTCCACGTCCATGTCCATGTCCACGTCAACGTCCACGTCCACGTCCACGTCCACGTCCATGTCCACGTCCACGTCCACGTCCACGACCACGTCCAGTCCACGTCCACGTCCATGTCCATGTCCACGTCCACGTCCACGTCCACGTCCACGTCCATGTCCACGTCCACGTCCACGTCCACGTCCACGTCCACGTCCACGTCCATGTCAACGTCCACGTCCACGTCCACGTCCACGTCCATGTCCACGTCCATGTCCACGTCCACGTCCACGTCCACGTCCACGTCCATGTCCACGTCCACGTCCACGTCCACGTCCACGTTCACGTCCACGTCCACGTCCATATCCAGGTCCACGTCCACGTCTACGACCACGTCCACGACCAGGACCACGTCCACGTACACGACCACGTCCACGACCACGTCCACATCCACGTCCATGTCCACGTCCAAGTCCTCCACGTCCACGACCACGTCCACGTCCACGACCACGTCAACATCCACGTCCACGACCACGTCCAAATCCTCCACGTCCACGACCACGTCCACGTCCACGTCCACGACCATGTCCACGTCCACGACCACGTCCACGTCCACGTGCACGTCCACGTCCATGTCCACGTCCACGACTATGTCCACGTCCACGACCACGTCCATGTCCACGTTGACGTCCACGTCCACGTCCACGTCCACGTCCACGTTTACGTCCACGTCCACGTTTACGTCCACGTCCACGTCCACGTCCACGTCCACGTCCACGTCCAGGTCCACGTCCACGTCCACGTCCACGACCACGTCCACGTCCACGTCCACGTCCACGTCCACGTCCACGTCCACGTCCACGTCCATGTCCACGTCCACGTCCATGTCCACGTCCACGTCCACGTCCACGTCCACGTCCACGTCCACGTCAACGTCCACGTCCACGTCCACGTCCACGTCCACGTCTACGACCACGTCCACGACAAGGACCACGTCCACGTACACGTCCACGTCCACGACCACGTCCAAATCCTCCACGTCCACGACCACGTCCACGTCCACGTCCACGTGCACGTCCACGTCCATGTCCACGTCCACGACCATGTCCACGTCCACGACCACGTCCACGTCCACGTCCACGTTGACGTCGACGTCGACGTCGACGTCCACGTCCACGTCCACGACCATGTCCACGTCCACGTCACGTCTACGTCCATGTCCACGTCCACGTCCACGTCTACGTCCATGTCCACGTCCACGTCCACGTCCACGTCCACGTCATCGTCCACGTCCACGTCCACGTCCACCTCCACGACCACGTCCATGTCCACGTCCACGTCCACGTCCACGTCCACGTCCATGTCCACGTCCAGGTCCACGACCATGTCCACGTCCACGTCCACGTCCACGTCCATGTCCACGTCTACGTCCACGTCCACGTTCACGTCCACGTCCACGTCCATGTCCATGTCCACGTCCACGTCCACGTCCACGACCATGTCCACGTCCACGTCCACGACCACGTCCACGTCCACGTCCACGTCCACGACCACGTCCACGTCCAAGTCCTCGTCGTGGACGACCACGACCACGTCCACGTCTACGTCCACGTCCACAATAACGTCCACGTCCACGTCCATGTCCATGTCCAAGTCCTCCACGTCGACGACCACGTCCACGTCCACGTCAACGTCCACGACCACGTCCACATCCACGTCCACATCCACGTCCACGTCCACGTCCACGTCCACGATAATGTCCACGTCCACGTCCATGTCCATGTCCATGTCCAAGTCCTCCTTGTCTACGACCACGTCCACGTCCACTTCAACGTCCACGACCACGTCCACGTCCACGTCCACCACGTCCACGTCGTCCACGTCCACGTCCACGTCCACGTCCACGTCCATGTCCACGTCCACGTCCACGTCTACGTCCACGTCCACGTCCACGTCCATGTCCACGTCCACGTCCACGTCTACGTCCACGTCCACGACCACGTCCACGTCCACGTCCACGTCCACGTCCACGTCCACGTCCACATCCATGTCCACGTCCACGTCCACGTCCACGTCCACGTCCACGTCCATGTCCACGTCCACGTCGATGTCCACGTCCACGTCCACGTCCACGTCCTCGTCCATGTCCACATCCATGTCTACGTCCAGGTCCACGTCCACGTCCATGTCCACGTCCACGTCCAGGTCCACGTCCAAGTCCAGGTCCACGTCCACGTCCACGTCCACGTCCACGTCCACGGCCACGTCCACGTCCATGTCCACGTCCACGTCCACGTCCATGTCCACGTCCACGTCCACGTCCACGTCCACGTCCATGTCCACGTCCACGTCCACGTCCACGTCCACAACCACGTCCACGTCAACGTCTACGTCCACGTCAACGTCCACGACCACGTCCACGTCCACGTCCACGTCCTCCACGTCCACGTCCACGTCCACCACGTCCACGTCGTCCACGTCCACGTCCACGACCACGTCCATGTCCATGTCCACGTCCACGTCTACATCCACGTCCACGTCCACGTCCACGTCCATGTCCACGTTTACGTCCATGTCCATGTCCACGTCCACGTCCACGTCCACATCCACGTCCATGTCCACGTCCACGTCCACGTCCAAGTCCACGTCCACGTCCACGATAACGTCCACGTCCACGTCCATGTCCATGTCCAAGTCCTCCACGTCTAAGACCACGTCCACGTCCACGTCAACGTCCACGTCCACGTCCATGTCCATGTCCATGTCCACCACGTCCACGTCGTCCACGTCGTCGACGTCCACGACCACGTCCACGTCCATGTCCACGTCCACGTCCACGTCCACCACGTCCACGTCCATGTCCAAGACCACGTCCACGTCCATGTCCACGTCCACGTCCACGTCCACGTCCACGTCCACGTCCATGTCCACGTCCACGTCCACGTCCACGTCCACGTCCACGTCCACGTCCATGTCCAAGTCCACGTCCACGTCCATGTCCATGTCCACGTCCACGTCCACGTCCACGTTCATGTCTACGTCCACGTCCACGACCACGTCCACGTCTACGTCCACGTCCACGTCCATGTCCACGTCCACGTCCACGTCCATGTCCACGTCCACGTCCACGTCCACGTCCACGTCCACGTCTATGTCCACGTCCACGTCTACGTCCACGTCCACGTCCACGTCCATGTCCACGTCCATGTCCACGTCCACGTCCACGTCCACGTCCACGTCCACATCCATGTCCACGTCCACGGCCATGGCCACGTCCATGTCCATGTCGACGTCCACGTCCACGTCCACGTCCACGTCCACGTCCACGTCCATGTCCACGTCCACGTCTATGTCCACGTCCAAGTCCACGTCCACGTCCACGTCCATGTCTACGTCCACGTCTACGTCCACGTCCACGTCCATGTCCACGTCCACGTCCACGTCCAGGTCCACGTCCACGTCCACGTCCACGTCCACGTCCATGTCCACGACCACGTCCACGTCCACGTCCACGTCCAAGTCCTCCACGTCGACGTCCACGTCCACCACGTCCACGTCAACGTCCACGACCACGTCCACGTCCACGTCCACGTCCACGTCCTCCACGTCGACGTCCACGTCCACCACGTCCACGTCGTCCACGTCCACGTCCACGACCACGTCCACGTCCATGTCCACGTCCACGTCTACGTCCACGTCCACGTCCACGTCCATGTCCACGTTTACGTCCATGTCCACGTCCACGTCCACGTCCATGTCCACGTCCACGTCCACGTCCACGTCCACGTCCATGTCCACGTCCACGTCCACGTCCACGTCCATGTCCACGTCCACGTCCACGTCCACGTCCACGTCCATGTCCACGTCCACGTCCACGTCCACGTCCATGTCCACGTCCACGTCCATGTCCACGTCCACGTCCACGTCCACGTCCACATCCATGTCCACGTCCACGTCCACGTCCACGTCCATCTCCATGTCCACGTCCACGTCCATGTCCACGTCCACGTCCACATCCACGTCCATGTCCACGTCCACGTCCACGTCCACGTCCACGTCCATGTCCACGTCGAAGTCCACGTCCACGTCCATGTCCACGTCCACGTCCACGTCCATGTCCTCATCCACGTCTACGTCTACGTCCACGTCCACGTCCATGTCCACGTCCACGTCCATGTCCACGTCCACGACCACGTCCACGTCCACGTCCATGTCCACGTCCACGTCCACGTCCATGTCCACGTCCAGGTCCAGGTCCACGTCCACGTCCATGTCCACGTCCACGTCCACGTCCATGTCCACGTCCACGTCCTCAACCACGTCCACGTCAACGTCCACGTCCACGTCAACGTCCACGACCACGTCCACGACCACGTCCACGTCCACGTCCACGTCCACGATAATGTCCACGTCCACGTCCATGTCCATGTCCATGTCCAAGTCCTCCTTGTCTACGACCACGTCCACGTCCACTTCAACGTCCACGACCACGTCCACGTCCACGGCCACGTCCACCACGTCCACGTCGTCCACGTCCACGTCCACGACCACGTCCATGTCCACGTCCACGTCTATGTCCACGTCCACGTCCACGTCCATGTCCACGTCCACGTCCACGTCCACGTCCACGTCCATGTCCACGTCCACGTCCACGTCCACGTCCACGTCCACGTCTACGTCCACGTCCACGACCACGTCCACGTCCACGTCCACGTCCACGTCCATGTCCACGTCCACGTCCACGTCCACGTCCACGTCCACGTCCACGTCCATGTCCACGTCCATGTCTACGTCCACCTCCACGTCCACGTCCATGTCCACGTCCACGTCCATGTCCACGTCCACGTCCACGTCCACGTCCACGTCCACATCCATGTCCACGTCCACGTCCACGGCCACGTCCATGTCCATGTCCACGTCCACGTCCATGTCCACGTCCACGTCCACGTCCACGTCCATGTCCACGTCCACGTCCATGTCCATGTCCACGTCCAAGTCCACGTCCACGTCCATGTCCACGTCCACGTCCACGTCCATGTCCACGTCCACGTCCACGTCCACGTCCACGTCCATGTCCATGTCTACGTCCACGTCCACGTCCATGTCTACGTCCACGTCCACGTCCACGTCCATGTCCACGTCCACGTCGACGTCCACGTCCACAACCACGTCCACGTCAACGTCCACAACCACGTCCACGTCAACGTCCACGTCCACGTCAACGTCCACGACCACGTCCACGTCCTCCACGTCCACGTCCACGTCCACCACGTCCACGTCGTCCACGTCCACGTCCATGACCACGTCCACGTCCATGTCCACGTCCACGTCTACATCCACGTCCACGTCCATGTCCACGTTTACGTCCATGTCCACGTCCACGTCCACGTCCACGTCCACGTCCATGTCCACGTCCACGTCCATGTCCACGTCCACGTCCACGTCCACGTCCACGTCCACGATAACGTCCACGTCCACGTCCATGTCCATGTCCATGTCCAAGTCCTCCACGTCTACGGCCACGTCCACGTCCACGTCAACGTCCACGACCACGTCCACGTCCACGTCCACGTCCACCACGTCCACGTCGTCCACGTCGTCCACGTCCACGACCACGTCCACGTCCATGTCCACGTCCACGTCCACGTCCATGTCCACGTCCACGTCCATGTCCACGTCCACGTCCACGTCCACGTCCACGTCCACGTCCAGGTCCACGTCCACGTCCACGTCCACGTCCACGTCCACGTCCACGTCCACGTCCACGTCCATGTCCACGTCCACGTCCACGTCCACGTCCACGTCCATGTCCATGTCTACGTCCACGTCCACGTCCACGTCCACGTCCATGTCCACGTCCATGTCCATGTCCACGTCCATGTCCACGTCCATGTCCATGTCCACGTCCACGTCCACGTCCACGTCTATGTCCACGTCCACGTCCACGTCCACGTCCATGTCCACGTCCATGTCCACGTCCACGTCCACGTCCACGTCCACGTCCATGTCCACGTCCATGTCCACGTCCACGTCCACGTCCACGTCTATGTCCACGTCCACGTCCACGTCCACGTCCATGTCCACGTCCACGTCCACGTCCACGTCCACGTCCAGGTCCATGTCCACGTCCACGTCCACGTCTACGTCCACGTCCACGACCACGTCCACGTCCACGTCCACGTCCACGTCCACGTCCACGTCCACGTCCACGTCGGTTCCACGTCCACGTCCACGTCCACGTCCACGTCCACGTCCACGTCTATGTCCACGTCCACGTCTACGTCCACGTCCACGTCCATGTCCACGTCCATGTCCACGTCCACGTCCATGTCCACATCCACGTCCACGTCCACGTCCATGTCCACGTCCACGTCCATGTCCAAGTCCACGTCCACGTCCACGTCCATGTCCACGTCCACGTCTACGTCCACGTCCACGTCCACGTCCACGTCCACATCCATGTCCACGTCCACGTTCACGTCCACGTCCACGTCCACGTCCATGTCCACGTCCACGTCCACGTCCATGTCCACGTCCACGTCCACGTCCACGTCCATGTCCACGTCCACGTCCACGTCCACGTCCACGTCAACGTCCACGTCCACGTCAACGTACACGACCACGTCCACGTCCACGTCCACGTCCACCACGTCCACGTCGTCCACGTCCACGTCCACGACCACGTCCACGTCCATGTCCACGTCCACGTCTACGTCCACGTCCACGTCCACGTCCATGTCCACGTTCACGTCCATGTCCACGTCCACGTCCACGTCCACGTCCACGTCCATGTCCACGTCCATGTCCACGTCCACGTCCACGTCCACGTCCATGTCCACGTCCACGTCCACATCCACGTCCACGTCCACGTCCATGTCCACGTCCACGTCCATGTCCACGTCCACGTCCACGTCCACGTCCACGTCCATGTCCACGTCCACGTCCACGTCCACGTCCACGTCCAGGTCCACGTCCACGTCCACGTCCACGTCTACGTCCACGTCCACGACCACGTCCACGTCCACGTCCACATCCAAGTCCACGTCCACGTCCACGTCCACGTCCACGTCCATGTCCACGTCCACGTCCACGTCCACGTCCACGTCCACGTCCACGTCTATGTCCACGTCCACGTCTACGTCCACGTCCACGTCCATGTCCACGTCCATGTCCACGTCCACGTCCATGTCCACGTCCACGTCCACGTCCACGTCCATGTCCACGTCCACGTCCATGTCCAAGTCCACATCCACGTCCACGTCCATGTCCACGTCCACGTCTACGTCCACGTCCACGTCCACGTCCACGTCCACATCCATGTCCACGTCCACGTTCACGTCCACGTCCACGTCCACGTCCATGTCCACGTCCACGTCCACGTCCATGTCCACGTCCACGTCCACGTCCACGTCCATGTCCACGTCCACGTCCACGTCCACAACCACGTCCATGTCAACGTTCACGTCCACGTCAACATCCACGACCACGTCCACGTCCACGTCCTCCACGTCGACGTCCACGTCCACCACGTCCACGTCGTCCACGTCCACGTCCACGACCACGTCCACGTCCATGTCCACGTCCACGTCTACGTCCACGTCCACGTCCACGTCCACGTCCATGTCCACGTTCATGTCCATGTCCACGTCCACGTCCACGTCCACGTCCACGTCCATGTCCATGTCCACGTCCATGTCCACGTCCACGTCCACGTCCAGGTCCACGTCCACGTCCACGTCCATGTCCACGTCCACGTCCACGTCCACGTCCATGTCCACGTCCACGTCCTTGTCCACGTCCACGTCCACGTCCACGTCCATGTCCACGTCCACGTCCACGTCCACGTCCATCTCAATGTCCACGTCCACGTCCACGTCCACGTCCACGTCCACGTCCACGTCCACGTCCAAGTCCACGTCCACGTCCACGTCCATGTCCACGTCCAAGTCCACGTCCATGTCCACGTCCACGTCCACGTCCATGTCCACATCCACGTCCACGTCCACGTCCACGTCCACGTCCATGTCCACGTCCACGTCCACGTCCATGTCCACGTCCACGTCCACGTCCACGTCCACGTCCACGTCCATGTCCATGTCCACGTCCACGTCCACGTCCATGTCCACGTCCAGGTCCAGGTCCACGTCCACGTCCATGTCCACGTCCACGTCCACGTCCACGTCCTCAACCACGTCCACGTCAACGTCCACGTCCACGTCAACGTCCACAACCACGTCCAAGTCCACGTCCACGTCCTCCACGTCCACGTCCACGTCTACTACGTCCACGTCGTCCACGTCCACGTCCACGACCACGTCCACGTCCACGACCACGTCAACATCCACGTCCACGACCACGTCCAAATCCTCCACGTCCACGACCACGTCCACGTCCACGTCCACGACCATGTCCACGTCGACGACCACGTCCACGTCCACGTGCACGTCCACGTCCATGTCCACGTCCACGACCATGTCCATGTCCACGACCATGTCCATGTCTACGTCCACGTTGACGTCCATGTCCACGTCCACGTCCACGTCCACGTCCACGACCACGTCCACGTCCAAGTCCACGTCGTGGACGACCACGACCACGTCCACGTCTACGTCCACATCCACAATAACGTCCACGTCCACGTCCATGTCCATGTCCAAGTCCTCCACATCTACGACCACGTCCACGTCCACGTCAACGTCCACGACCACGTCCACGTCCACGTCCACGTCCACGTCCACAATAACGTCCACGTCCACGTCCATGTTCATGTCCATGTCCAAGTCCTCCACGTCTACGACCACGTCCACGTCCACGTCAACGTCCACGACCAGGTCCACGTCCATGTCCACCACGTCCACGTCGTCCACGTCCACGACCACGTCCACGTCCATGTCCACGTCCACGTCTACGTCCACGTCCACGTCCACGTCCATGTCCACGTCCACGTCCACGTCTACGTCCACGTCCACGTCCACGTCCACGTCCACGTCCACGTCCACGTCCACGTCCACGTCCACGACCACGTCTACGTCCACGTCCACGTCCACGTCCACGACCATGTCCACGTCCACGTCCATGTCCACGTCCACGTCCACGTCCACGTCCACGTCCACGTCCACGTCCCCGTCCACGTCCATGTCCACGTCCACGTCCACGTCCCCGTCCACGTCCACGTCCACGTCCACGTCCACGTCCATGTCTATGTCCACGTCCACGTCCACGTTCATGTCCACGTCCATGTCCACGTCCACGTCCACGTTCATGTCCACGTCCACGTCTACGTCCACGTCCACGTCCACGACCACGTCCACGTCCATGTCCACGTCCACGTCCACGACCACGTCCACGTCCACGTCTACGTCCACGTCCACGTCCACGTCCACGTCCATGTCCACGTTTACGTCCACGTCCACGTCCACGTCCATGTCCACGTCCATGTCCACGTCCACGTCCACGTCCACGTCCACGTCCACGTCCACGTCCATGTCCACGTCCACGTCCCTGTCCACGTCCACGTCCACGTCCACGTCCACGTCCACGTTTATGTCCACGTCCATGTCCACGTCCAAGTCCTCATCCACGTCCACGTCCACGTCCATGTCCATGTCCACGTCCACGTATAAGTCCACGTCCACGTCCACGTCCATGTCCACGTCCACGTCCATGTCTACGTCCACGTCCACGTCCACGTCCATGTCCACGTCCATGTCCACGTCCACGTCCACGTCCACGTCCACGTCCACGTCCACGTCCACGTCCACGTCCATGTCCACGTCCACGTCCACGTCCACGTCCACGTCCACGTCCACCTCCATGTCCACGTCCACGCCTACGACCACATCCACGACCAGGACCACGTCCACGTACACGACCACGTCCACGACCACGTCCACATCCACGTCCATGTCCACGTCCAAGTCCTCCACGTCCACGACCACGTCCACGTCCACGACCACGTCAACATCCATGTCCACGACCACGTCCAAATCCTCCACGTCCACGACCACGTCCACGTCCACGTCCACGACCATGTCGATGTCTACGACCACGTCCACGTCCACGTGCACGTCCACGTCCATGTCCACGTCCACGACCATGTCCACGTCCATGACCACGTCCACGTCCACGTCCACGTTGACGTCCATGTCCACGTCCACGTCACGTCCACGTCCATGTCCACGTCCACGTCCACGTCCATGTCCATGTCCACGTCCACGTCCACGTCCGCGTCCACGTCCATGTCCACGTCCACGTCCACTTCCACGTCCACGTCCATGTCCATGTCCACGTCCATGTCCACGTCCACGTCCATGTCCACGTCCACATCCACGTCCACGTCCACGTCCACGTCCACGTCCATGTCCACGTCCACGTCCACGTCCATGTCCACGTCCACGTCCACGTCCACGTCCATGTCCACGTCCACGTCCACGTCTACGTCCACGTCCACGACCATGTCCACGTCCACGTCACGTCCACGTCCATGTCCACGTCCACGTCCACGTCCACGTCCACGTCGACGTCCACGTCCACGTCCACGTCCACGTCCACGTCCACGTCCACGACCACGTCCATGTCCACGTCCACGTCCACGTCCACGTCCACGTCCACGTCCACGTCTACGTCCACATCCACGTTCACGTCCACGTCCACGTCCATGTCCATGTCCACGTCCACGTCCACGTCCACGACCATGTCCACGTCCACATCCACGACCACGTCCACATCCACGTCCACTTCCACGACCATGTCCACGTCCAAGTCCACGTCGTGGACGACCACGACCACGTCCACGTCTACGTCTACGTCCACGATAACGTCCACGTCCACGTCCATGTCCATGTCCAAGTCCTCCACGTCTACGACCACATCCACGTCCACGTCAACGTCCACGACCACGTCCACGTCCAGGTCCACGTCCACGTCTACGTCCACGTCCACGTCCACGATAATGTCCACGTCCATGTCCATGTCCATGTCCAAGTCCTCCACGTCTACGACCACGTCCACGTCAACGTCCACGACCACGTCCACGTCCATGTCCACGTCCACCACGTCCACGTCGTCCACGTCCACGTCCACGACCACGTCCACGTCCATGTCCACGTCCACGACCACGTCCACGTCCACGTCCACGTCCACGTCCATGTCCACGTCCACGTCCACGTCCCATCCACGTCCATGTCCATGTCCACGTCCACGTCCCATCCACGTCCACGTCCACGTCCACGTCCACGTCCACGTCCATGTCCACGTCCACGTCCACGTCCACGTCCACGTCTACGTCCACGTCCTCGACCACGTCCACGTCCACGTTTACGTCCACGTCCACGTCCACGTCCACGTCACGTCCACGTCCATGTCCACGTCCACGTCCACGTCCACGTCCACGTCCACGTCCACGTCCACGACCACGTCCATGTCCACGTCCACGTCCAAGTCCACGTCCACGTCCACGTCCACGTCCATGTCCACGTCCACGTCCACGTCCACGACCATGTCCTCGTCCACGTCCACGTCCACGTCTACGTCCACGTCCACGTCTACGTCCATGTCCACGTCCACGTTCACGTCCACGTCCACGTCCATGTCCATGTCCCGTCCACGTCAACGTCCACGACCATGTCCACGTCCACGTCCACGACCACGTCCACGTCCACGTCCACTTCCACAACCACGTCCACGTCCAAGTCCACGTCGTGGACGACCACGACCACGTCCACGTCTACGTCCACGTCCACGATAACGTCCACGTCCACGTCCATGTCCATGTCCAAGTCCTCCACGTCTACGACCACATCCACGTCCACGTCAACGTCCACGACCACGTCCACGTCCATGTCCACGTCCACGTCCACGTCCACGTCCACGATAACGTCCACGTCCATGTCCATGTCCATGTCCAAGTCCTCCACGTCTACGACCACGTCCACGTCAACGTCCACGACCACGTCCACGTCCACGTCCACGTCCACCACGTCCACGTCGTCCACGTCCACGTCCACGACCACGTCCACGTCCATGTCCACGTCCACGTCTACGTCTACGTCCACGTCCACGTCCATGTCCACGTCCACGTCCATGTCCACGTCCATGTCCATGTCCACGTCCACGTCCACGTCCATGTCCACGTCCACGTCCACGTCCACGTCCACGTCCATGTCCACGTCCAAGTCCTCCACGTCCACGTCCACGTCCATGTCCACGTCCATGTCCACGTCCACGTCCATGTCCACGTCCATGTCCACGTCCAGGTCCATGTCCACGTCTACGTCCACGTCCACGTTCACGTCCACGTCCACGTCCATGTCCAGGTCCACGTCCATGTCCATGTCCATGTCCACGTCCACGTCCATGTCCACGTCCACGTCCATGTCCACGTCCACGTCTACGTCCACGTCCACGTCCATGTCCACGTCCACGTCTACGTCCACGTCCACGATAACGTCCACGTCCACGTCCATGTCCATGTCCAAGTCCTCCACGTCTACGACCACATCCACGTCCACGTCAACGTCCACGACCACGTCCACGTCCATGTCCACGTCCACGTCCACGTCTACGTCCACGTCCACGTCCACGATAACGTCCATGTCCATGTCCATGTCCAAGTCCTCCACGTCTACGACCACGTCCACGTCAACGTCCACGACCACGTCCACGTCCACGTCCACGTCCACCACGTCCACGTCGTCCACGTCCACGTCCACGACCACGTCCACGTCCATGTCCACGTCCACGTCTACGTCCACGTCCACGTCCACGTCCATGTCCACGTCCACGTCCACGTCCACATCCACGTCCACGTCCATGTCTACGTCCACGTCCACGTCCACGTCCAAGTCCTCCACGTCCACGTCCACATCCATGTCCACGTCCATGTCCACGTCCACGTCCATGTCCACGTCCATGTCCACGTCCAGGTCCATGTCCACGTCTACGTCCACGTCCACATTCACGTCCACGTCCATGTCCATGTCCACGTCCATGTCCATGTCCACGTCCACGTCCATGTCCACGTCCACGTCCATGTCCACGTCCACGTCCACGTCCACGTCCACCACGTCCACGTCGTCCACGTCCACGTCCACGACCACGTCCACGTCCATGTCCACGTCCACGTCTACGTCCACGTCCACGTCCACGTCCATGTCCACGTCCACGTCCATGTCCACGTCCACGTCCACGTCCCATCCACGTCCACGTCCACGTCCAAGTCCACGTCCACGTCCACGTCCACGTCCACGTCCATGTCCACGTCCACGTCCACGTCCATGTCCACGACCACGTCCACGTCCACGTCCACGTCACGTCCACGTCCACGTCCACGTCCACGTCCACGTCCACGTCCACGTCCACGACCACGTCCATGTCCACGTCCACGTCCACGTCCACGTCCACGTCCACGTCCAGGTCCACGTCCACGTCCACGTCCATGACCATGTCCACGTCCACGTCCACGTCCACGTCCACGTCCATGTCCACGTCTACGTCCACGTCCACGTTCACGTCCACGTCCACGTCCATGTCCATGTCCACGTCCACGTCCACGTCCACGACCATGTCCACGTCCACGTCCACGACCACGTCCACGTCCACGTCCACTTCCACGACCACGTCCACGTCCAAGTCCACGTCGTGGACGACCACGACCACGTCCACGTCTACGTCCACGTCCACAATAACGTCCACGTCCACGTCCATGTCCATGTCCAAGTCCTCCACGTCTACGACCACATCCACGTCCACGTCAACGTCCACGACCACGTCCACGTCCATGTCCACGTCCACGTCCACGTCCACGTCCACGTCCACGATAACGTCCACGTCCATGTCCATGTCCATGTCCAAGTCCTCCACGTCTACGACCACGTCCACGTCAACGTCCACGACCACGTCCACGTCCACGTCCACGTCCACCACGTCCACATCGTCCACGTCCACGTCCACGACCACGTCCACGTCCATGTCCACGTCCACGTCTACGTCCACGTCCATGTCCACGTCCATGTCCACGTCCATGTCCACGTCCATTTCCACGTCCACGTCCACGTCCACATCCACGTCCACGTCCATGTCCACGTCCACGTCCACGTCCACGTCCACGTCCATGTCCACGTCCAAGTCCTCCACGTCCACGTCCACGTCCACGTCCATGTCCACGTCCACGTCCACGTCCACGTCCATGTCCACGTCTACGTCCACGTCCACGTTCACGTCCACGTCCACGTCCATGTCCATGTCCACGTCCATGTCCATGTCCATGTCCACGTCCACGTCCATGTCCACGTCCACGTCCATGTCCACGTCCACGTCCATGTCCACGTCCATGTCCACGTCCATGTCCACGTCCATGTCCACGTCCACGTCCACGTCCACGTCCATGTCCACGTCCACGTCCATGTCCACGTCCACGTCCACGTCCACGTCCACGTCCACGTCCACGTCCATCTCCATGTCCACGTCCACGTCCATGTCCACGTCCACGTCCACATCTATGTCCATGTCCACGTCCACGTCTACGTCCACGTCCACGTCCACGTCCATGTCCACGTCCAAGTCCACGTCCACGTCCATGTCCACGTCCACGTCCATGTCCACGTCCACGTCTACGTCCACGTCCACGTCCATGTCCACGTCCACGTCCACGTCCATGTCCACGTCCACGTCCAAGTCCACGTCCAAGTCCACGTCCATGTCCATGTCCACGTCCACGTCCACGTCCATGTCCACGTCCAGGTCCAGGTCCACGTCCACGTCCATGTCCACGTCCACGTCAACGTCCACGTCCACGTCAACGTCCACGACCACGTCCACGTCCACGTCCACGTTCTCCACGTCCACGTCCACGTCCACTACGTCCACGTCGTCCACGTCCACGTCCACGACCACGTCCACGTCCACGACCACGTCAACATCTACGTCCACGACCACGTCCAAATCCTCCACGTCCACGACCACGTCCACGTCCACGTGCACGTCCACGTCCATGTCCACGTCCACGACCATGTCCACGTCCACGACCACGTCCACGTCCACGTGCACGTCCACGTCCATGTCCACGTCCACGACCATGTCCACGTCCACGACCACGTCCACGTCTACGTCCACGTTGATGTCCATGTCCACGTCCACGTCCACGTCCACGTCCACGTCCACGTCCATGACCACGTCCACGTCCAAGTCCACGTCGTGGACGACCACGACCACGTCCACGTCTACGTCCACATCCACAATAACGTCCACGTCCACGTCCATGTCCATGTCCAAGTCCTCCACATCTACGACCACGTCCACGTCCACGTCAACGTCCACGACCACGTCCACGTCCACGTCCACGTCCACGTCCACGTCCACGATAACGTCCACGTCCACGTCCATGTCCATGTCCATGTCCAAGTCCTCCACGTCTACGACCACGTCCACGTCCACGTCAACGTCCACGACCACGTCTACGTCCACGTCCACCACGTCCACGTCGTCCACGTCCACGACCACGTCCACGTCCATGTCCACGTCCACGTCTACGTCCACGTCCACGTCCACGTCCACGTCCATGTCCACGTCCACGTCCACGTCCATGTCCACGTCCACGTCCACGTCCACGTCCACGTCCATGTCCACGTCCACGTCCACGTCCACGTCCACGTCCATACGTCCACGTCCATGTCCACGTCAACGTCCACGACCACGTCCACGTCCACATCCATGTCCACGTCCACGTCCATGTCCACGTCCACGTCCACGTCCACGTCCACGTCCACGTCCACGTCCATGTCCACGTCCACGTCCCCGTCCACGTCCACGTCCACGTCCCCGTCCACGTCCACGTCCCCGTCCACGTCCAAGTCCACGTCCACGTCCACGTCCACGTCCACGTCCACGTCCAAGTCCACGTCCAAGTCCACGTCCACGTCCACGTCCACGTCCACGTCCACGTCCACGACCACGTCCACGTCCACGTCCACGTCCACGTCCATGTCCACGTCCACGTCCACGACCACGTCCACGTCCACGTCCACGTCCACGTCCACGTCCATGTCCATGTCCACGTCCACGTCCCTGTCCACGTCCACGTCCACGTCCACGTCCACGTCCATGTCCATGTCCAAGTCCACGTCCACGTCCACGTCCACGTCCATGTCCACGTCCACGTCCATGTATACGTCCACGTCCACGTCCACGTCCATGTCCACGTCCATGTCCACGTCCACGTCCACGTCCACGTCCACGTCCACGTCCATGTCCACTTCCATGTCCACGTCCACGTCCACGTCCACATCCATGTCCACGTTCACGTCTACGACCACGTCCACGACCAGGACCACGTCCACGTACACGACCACGTCCACGACCACGTCCACATCCACGTCCATGTCCACGTCCAAGTCCTCCACGTCCACGACCACGTCCACGTCCACGACCACGTCAACATCCACGTCCACGACCACGTCCAAATCCTCCACGTCCACGACCACGTCCACGTCCACGTCCACGACCACGTCCATGTGCACGTTTACGTCCACGACCACGTCTACGTCCACGACCACGTCCACGACCACGTCCACGACCACGACCACGTCCACGTCCACGTCCATGTCTACGTCCATGTCTACGACCACGTCCACGTCTACGTCCATGTCCACGACCACGTCCACGTCCACGACCACGTCCACGTTCACGTCCAAGTCCACGTCCTCCACGTCCACGTCCACGTCCTCCACGTCCACGTCCTCCATGTCCACCTCCCCGTCCACGTCCACGACCACGTCCACGTCCACGTCCACGACCACGTCCAGGTCCACGTCCACGTCCACGACCACGTCCATGTCCACGACCACGTCCACATCCATGTCCATGTCCACGTCCACGTCCACGTCCAAGTCCACGTCCACGTCCACCTCCACGTCCACGTCCACGTCCACGTCCACGTCCATGTCCACGTCCACTTCCACGTCCACGTCCACGTCCACGACCACGTCCACGACCATGTCCACGTCCACGTCCACGTCCATGTCCACGTCCACGTCCACGTCCATGTCCACGTCCACGTCCATGTCCACGTCCACGTCCACGTCCACGTCCACGTCCACGTCCAAGTCCACGTCCATGTCCACGTCCATGTCCACGTCCATGTCCACGTCCATGTCCACGTCCACGTCCACGTCGACGACCACGTCCACAACCACGTCCACGTCCACGTCCATGTCCAAGTCGACGTCCACGTCCACGTCCACGACCACGTCCAAGTCCACGTCCACGTCCACGTCCACGTCGACGTCCACGACCACGTCCACGTCCACGTCCACGACCACGTCTATGTCCACGTCCACGTCCAAGACCACGTCCACGACCACGTCCTGGTCCACGTCCACGACCACGACCATGTCCATGTCCATGACCACGTCCATTTCCACATCCACGTCCATGACCACGTCCACGTCCACGACCACGTCCACGTTCACATCCTTGTCCACGTCCACGTCCATGTCCATGACCACGTCCACGTCCACGTCCATGTCCACGTCCACGTCCACGCCCACGTCCACGTCCACGACCATGTCCACGTTCACGTCCACGTCCACGACCACGTCCTCGACCACGTCCACGTCCACGTCCACGTCCACGACCACGTCCACGTCAATGTCCACGTCCACCTCCACGTCCACGACCACGTCCACGTCCACCTCCACGTCCACGACCACGTCCACGTCCACGTTTACGTCCACGACCACGTCCACGACCACGTCCACGTCCAGGTCCACGTCCACGTCCAAGTCCACGTCCACCTCCACGTCCACGTCCACGTCCAAGTTCACATCCACGTCCACGTCCATGACGACGTCCACGTCCATGTCCACGTCCAAGTCCACGTCCACGTCCACCTCCACGACCATGTCCACGTCCACGACCACGTCCACGTCCACCTCCAAGTCCTCCACGTCCATAACCACGTCCAGGTCCACGTTTACGTCCACGTCCACGTCCTCCACGACCACGTCCACGTCCACGACCACGTCCACGTCCACGTCCACGTCCACTTCCACGTCCACGTCCACGTCCAGGTCCACGTCCACGTCCACGTCCATGTCCACGTCCATGTCCACGTCCACGTCCACGTCCATGTCCACGTCCACGTCCACGTCCACGTCCATGTCCATGTCCACGTCCACGTCCATGTCCACGTCAACGTCCACCTCCACGTCCATGTCCACGTCCACGTCCACGTCCACGTCCCCGTCCACGTCCACGTCCACGTCCACGTCCACCTCCACGTCCATGTCCATGTCCACCTCCATATCCAGGTCCTTGTCCACGTCCACGTCCTCGTCCACGTCCACGTCCACGTCCACGTCCATGTCCACGTCCACGTCCACGTCCATGTCCAGGTCCATGTCTACGTCCACGTCCACGTCCATGTCCACGTCCACGTCCACGTCCACGTCTACGTCCACGTCCACGACCACGTGCACGTTTACGTCCACGACCACGTCCACGTCCACGACCACGTCCACGACCACGTCCACAACCACGACCACGTCCACGTCCACGTCCAAGTCTACGTCCATGTCTACGACCACGTCCACGTCTACGTCCACGTCCACGACCACGTCCACGTCCATGTCCACGTCCACGTCCACGTCCACGACCACGACCACGTCCACATCCATGTCCATGTCCACGTCCACGTCCACGTCCAAGTCCACGTCCACGTCCACGTCCACGTTCACGTCCACGTCCACGTCCACGTCCACCTCCACGTCCACGTCCACGTCCACGTCCATGTCCACGTCCACGTCCACGTCCTCGTCCACGTCCACGTCCACGACCACGTCCACAACCATGTCCACGTCCACGTCCACGTCCATGTCCACGTCCACGTCCACGACCATGTCCACGTCCACGTCCATGTCCACGTCCATTCCACGTCCACGTCCATGTCCACGTCCACGTCCAAGTCCACGTCCATGTCCACGTCCATGTCCACGTCCTTGTCCACGTCCACGACCACGTCCACAACCACGTCTACGTCCACGTCCACGTCCACGTCCAAGTCCACTTCCACGTCCACGTCCACATCCACGACCACGTCCAAGTCCACGTCCACGTCCACGTCCACGTCCACGTCCACGTCGACGTCCACGACCACGTCCACGTCCACGACCACGTCTACGTCCACGTCCACGTCCAAGACCACGTCCACGACCACGTCCAGGTCCACGTCCACGACCACGACCACGTCCATGTCCATGACCACGTCCACGTCCACATCCACGTCCATGACCACGTCCACGTCCACGACCACGTCCATGTTCACATCCTTGTCCACGTCCACGTCCATGTCCATGACCACGTCCACGTCCACGTCCATGTCCACGTCCACGTCCACGTCCACGTCCACGACCATGTCCACGTCCACGTCCACGTCCACGACCACGTCCTCGACCACGTCCACGTCCACGTCCACGTCCACGACCACGTCCACGTCAATGTCCACGTCCACCTCCACGTCCATGACCACGTCCACGTCCACCTCCACGTCCACGACCACGTCCACGTCCACGTTTACGTCCACGACCACGTCCACGACCACGTCCACGTCCAGGTCCACGTCCACGTCCAAGTCCACGTCCACCTCCACGTCCACGTCCACGTCCAAGTCCACATCCTCGTCCACGTCCACGACGACGTCCACGTCCATGTCCACGTCCACGTCCATGTCCACGTCCTCGTCCACATCCACGTCCACGTCTATGTCCACGTCCACGTCCACGTCCACGTCCACGACCATGTCCAAGTCTACGTCCACGTCCATGTCCACGTCCACGTCCACGTCTACGTCCACGTCCACGTCCACGTCCATGTCCACGTCCACGTCCAGGTCCACGTCCACGTCCACGTCCACGACCATGTCCACGTCCACGACCACGTCCACGTCCACGTCCACGTCCACCTCCAAGTCCTCCACGTCTATGACCACGTCCACGTCCACGTTTACGTCCACGTCCACGTCCTCGACGACCACGTCCACGTCCACGACCACGTCCACGTCCACGTCCACTTCCACGTCCACGTCCACGTCCACGTCCACGTCCATGTCCATGTCCACGTCCACCTCCACGTCCACGACCATGTCCACGTCCACGTCCACATCCACGTCCACGTCCACGTCCATGTCCACGTCCACGTCCACATCCATGACCATGTCCACGTCCACGTCCACGTCCACGTCCACGTCCACGTCCACGTCCACGTCCACGTCCACGTCCACGTCCATGTCCACGTCCACGTCCATGTCCACATCCACGTCCACGTCCACGTCCACGTCCACGACCATGTCCACGTCCACGTCCACGTCCACGTCCACGTCCACGTCCACAACCATGTCCACGTCCACGTCCACGTCCACGTCCACGTCCACGTCCAGGTCCACGTCCACGTCCACGTCCACGTCCACGTCCATGTCCACGTCCACGTCCACGTCCAGGTCCACGTCCACGTCCACGTCCACGTCCATGTCCACGTCCACGTCCATGTCCACGTCCACGTCCACGTCCACGACCATGTCCACGTCCACGTCCACGTCCACGTCCACGTCCATGTCCTGTCAGAATGTTATATAGCTTATACATTTGTGTAGGCTATAGTGGGGTATCCCATAGGGGGTACAACCCAATTAGGGTTAGTACTTGTACTCACTCATTTCATAGTTCATTCATTCTCGTTTCAATTCTCACATGGTATCGAGCAGGTTCCCTCGTGGGAACTGTTCCTAAGGCCCTACTACTGCTTCTGCTGCTACTTGATCTGTCGCACGCCCCGCAGCGTTGGCGCGCGGCGATTTTCTTTCTGGCGCGCGCCCCCAGGCGCGCGACCCTGCCTCCTTCGTCGCGGCCCCGCCCCTTGTCGCGGCCCCGCCCTACGTCGCGGCCTCGCCCTACGTCGCGGCCCCGCCCCGAGGCGCGCGACCCCGCCTCTTTCGTCGCGGCCCCGCCCCTTGTCGCGGCCCCGCCCTGCGTCGCGGCCCCGCCCTACGTCGCGGCCCCGCCCCTCGTCGCGGCTCCGCCACCTCTCGTCGCGGCCCCGCCATCTCTAGTCGCGGCCCCGCCATTCTCGTCGCTGCCCTGCCCTTCGTTGCGGCCCCTGCCGCCCTTCGTCGCGGCCCCTGCCGCCTTTCGTCGCGACCCCTGCCGCCCTTCGTCGCGGCCCCTGCCGCCATTCTCCACCGCGGCCCCGCCACCTCCCTTGCAGCCCCGCAGCCCTGCACCGACCCGGCCCCGCCTCTGCTGGCCCCGTCGCCTGCCCCTGCGCCCCTGCGACCCTGCTCCACCTCTGCCAGCCCCGGCGCCGCCTCTGCTGGCCCCGTGGCCGCTCCACCCAGCCCCGCCGCCGTCCCCAGGCGGCCTCGCTGTCACCACCGAGCCGCCGGCGCCGCCGAGCTAGTGCCGAGTCACCCGAGCCGCCCGAGCCGCCCGAGCCGCCCGAGCCGCCCGAGCCGCCCGAGCCACCCGAGCCGCCCAAGCCGCAGCGCCATCTCAGCCGCCCGAGCCGCCGGGTCGCCGAGCCGCCGAGCTGTAGTTGCTGCCGAGCAGCCGTACCGCCGAGCCGCCGAGCCGCCGAGCCGCCCGAGTCGCCCGAGCAGCCGAGCCGCCCGAGTCACCCGAGCCGCCGAGCCGCAGTTGCTGCAGTGCCGCCGTGCCGCCAAGTCACCGAGTCGCCGAGTCGTCGAGCCTCCTCTTCCCACCACTAGTGAGCCCCTGCCTTACCAGCGCGCTGCCTACTGCTTGCTTGGCTGCCTGCCTTACTGCTGCTACTCCTGCTCCTGCTTTTACTTGCGGCAGCCAGATGCAGCTCCAACGACGCCCACGCGCATCTCTCACGCCCCAGCAGCTTCGTGAGTGGTACGCTCAGAGTGGAGGGTCTCTCAGTTCTGTTCGCTGGTCTTACGTGATTCGCACTAATGCTTGGACTGGTCAGCCTTGTGGGACGCCTAGTCACACACCGTCCCACTGCTTTGCCCGTCTGAGCGACGCCTGGCGTACCGAGTTTGGCGACGAGGCTCAGCTCCCTGACTGGGTGGAGTTGCTTAGGCAGAGGGTAGATATATTTGCTCTTGACTATGATGCTATTCTCACTGCCATGTATGCATTGCCTACTAGTGCTGACCGTGCCAGTCACCTGTGCGTACCGCCTGACCCGGGTATAGATCCTGCTGCTCTAGCTGCTGGTGCGGCTGCTGCTCTGGGTGCTAGTGTGTCTCCCGCTCCAGGTACAGGTGCGGCTGCTGCTCTAGGTGCTAGTGAGTCTGCTTCCTCAGCTGCGGGTGAGTCTGCTCTCTCAGGTACCGCGTCGGCTCCGGCCTCTCACACCTTCACCCTTGACTCGGGGGCTTCCCGCTCCTTCTTTCGAGACTGCACCACACTCACGCCGCTTGGTCGGCCAGTTGCAGTCTCTCTGGCAGACCCCTCTAGGGGCCCTGTCCTTGCTCACTTCTCCACTGTCCTCCCGTGTCCGGTGGCCCCTTCTGGCACCCTGTCTGGTCTTTACCTCCCCTCGTTCTCTACGAACTTGGTGAGTGGTGCTGACCTGCAGGATGCGGGGGTTCACCAGTTCACTCCTGCGAGTCAGCGGGTGACCCACTGCACAGATGCTCGGACAGGCCGACACCTGGCCACGTTTACTCGTCGGCCGGGGTCGAGCGTGTACACACTGACCACTGCGTCTCCTCCAGTTGTTGAGCCTGGTAGGGTAGCTGCATCGGTGTTTGCTGCAGCGTCCAGGTCTGGTCCTGAGTCTGCCCCCTGTTTGTGTCGTCTCCTGTCTCACGAGACTCTCCTCTGGCACCACCGCCTTGGTCACCCCTCTCTGCTTCGGCTCAGAGGCATGGCCTCTCGTCTTCTTATTTCTGGTCTCCCCCGGTCCCTCCCTCCCCTTCCTCAGGGCCCTGGCCCTACCTGTGTCCCCTGTGTCGAGGGGCGCCAGCGTGCTGCCCCTCACTCCTCCCAGTTTCCTCCGACAGAGGCCCCGTTGCAGACGCTTCACATGGACGTGTGGGGCCCAGCCCGCGTCCGTGGACAGGGTCACGAGCGCTACTTCCTGCTAGTTGTTGACGACTACTCGCGTTACACCGCAGTCTTCCCCTTGCGCAGCAAGGGTGATGTCACTGAGGTGCTGATCGACTGGATCCGCGCAGCTTGTCTCCAGCTCAGGCAGAGCTTTGGCTCGGACTTTCCTGTTCTGCGTCTGCACTCGGATAGAGGCGGAGAGTTTTCCTCTGGCCTTCTGAGAGCCTACTCTCGCGCACGGGGCATCCGTCAGACCTTCACGCTTCCGGACTCTCCGCAGCAAAATGGGATTGCTGAGCGCCGCATTGGCATGGTCATGGACGTCGCTCGTACGTCTATGATGCATGCGGCTGCCCCCCATTTTTTGTGGCCGTTTGCAGTCAGGTACGCGGCGCATCAGATCAACCTTCACCCAAGGGTCTCCAGGCTGGAGACCTCCCCAGCCTTGCTGTGGACGGGGAAGGTTGGCGATGCGTCGGCGTTCCGGGTCTGGGGATCTCGGGCGTTTGTCCGCGACTTGTCTCCGGACATGCTGTCCCCTCGTGCTGCTCCTTGCGTCTTCCTGGGGTTCCCCCCTGTCGCGCCTGGGTGGCAGTTCTACCACCCCACCTCTCGCCGTGTTCTGACCTCCCAGGACGTCACGTTCGACGAGTCGGTCCCCTACTACCGCCTCTTCCCCTACCGCACTCCGTCCCTCCCCCCGCCCCCGCTCTTCCTTGTACCAGATCCCCCCCAGGTAGACCCCCTCCCCCCTCAGGGTCCTGCCCCTTAAGGTGTGTCCCAGGTAGATGCAGTCGAGCCTGTCGAGGTCACTGGTGACTCTGGTGCTGCTGAGGGTGCTGAGCGTGGGGGTGCTGTGCCTTGGGGTGCTGAGCCTGGGGGTGCTACGCCTCGGGGTGCTTTGCCTGGGGGTGCCGGGCTTGGGGGTGCTGAGTCTGGAGGTGCTCCGCCTGGAGGTTCTCCGGGTGCTTCGTCTCGCCGGGAGCCACTCTCTCCACAGGAGCTGCGCGAGTGGTTTGCTCGGCGCTGGAGCCGTGCAGCTGGTGCTGGAGGTTCTTCGGCTACTGGGGGTGCTGAGCCTAGGGGTGCTGAGCCTGGGGGTGCTGAGCCTGGGGGTGCTACGCTTGGGGGTGATAAGCCTGGGGGTGCTGAGCCTGGGGGTGCTGAGCTTGGGGGTGCTGAGCCTGGAGGTGCTCCGCCTGGAGGTTCTCTGGGTGCTACGTCTCGCCAAGAGCCACTCTCTCCACAGGAGCTGCGCGAGTGGTTTGCCCGGCGCTGGAGCCGTGCTGCTGGTGCTGGAGGTTCGTCGGCTACTGAGGGTGCTGCTGTCGCGGGTCCCGGAGGTGCTTGTCCTGGGAGTACTGGAGCTGCTGGGCCTGCAGGTTCGACTGGAGCTGGTGCTGCTGAGGGTGATGGCGCTGAGACTACCACTGGCGGTCCTGCTAGGGGTGCTCCTGTTGCTGCTGGAGGTTCTGGAGCTCCTGGAGGTGCTCTTGGAGCGGGTGCTCCTACTGGAGGTGCTGCTGAGAGTGTTGGCGCTGAGACTACCGCTGGCGGTCCTGCTGGGGGTGCTCCTGGTTATGGTGGAGGTTCTGGAGCTACTGGTGGTGCTGCTGGAGCGGGTGCTCCTGCTGAGGGTTCTGGTACTGTCCCTGCTGCTTCTGGCGTCGCCACGCGGCCTCGACCGTACTTTGTTCCACTCCTACAGCAAGTTCTTGGTCTTCCACCTTCTACTGGTCCTCCTCCTCCCTTAGAGTGTCCACAGCCTGTCCCGTCCCAGCTACAGTTGCAGCCTACCTCCCCTTTGCCTGCTCCTTCTCCCTACACTGGTCCTACTGGAGGTCTGGCTGAGCATCGTGAGCCTGCATCTCGCCCTGTGTCCCCTGTCCGTGCTACTCGCACTAGTGGTCGCGGTTCGCGTCAGCGTCCTCCTCCTGTCCCTGGCACGCACCGGATGTCTCTGCGTCCGTCCACTGCTCCTTTGCGTGCCCCTTTGCCTTCTCCTCCTGAGTCCTCTCTTCCTGCTCTTGCCGACCCCAAGTCGGACTCTCTTCGTGCTGCCAGTCCTACTGTCACGCGTCTCCTTGCTACTGTTGTCACTGACCCTTCTTTCGAGTCCAGCGCTGCGTCTGCCCTAGTTGCTGAGCTCGTCGACTTTGCTGCTCACTGTCGCCTAGACTACGCTGCTAGTCTTGTCGCTGAGTCTGAGTCTGTCTGTCCTCCGTCCGTCGGGGGTGAGTGTGCTCTTGGCACGGACGTCCTTGAGGACAGGCAGGAGGAGTTCCAGTGTCTGGCAGCCGCTTCACCTCATCTCATGTCCGTACAGCTTACCCCAGAGGGAGACCCGGATGCACTTGACATCCCGACTCCGCGCTCTTACGCGGAGGCGATAGAGGGTCCCTACTCCTCTCAGTGGCAGGCAGCTATGGATGCAGAGATGGCTTCCTGGAAGTCCACAGGCACCTACGTTGACGCTGTCCCCCCTCCTGGGGCGAACATCGTCAGTGGCATGTGGATCTTCAGGGTGAAGCGGCCGCCGGGTTCTCCGCCTGTCTTCAAGGCGCGTTACGTGGCTCGTGGCTTCAGTCAGCGGCAGGGAGTTGACTACTTTCAGACCTTCTCCTCCACCCCGAAGATGACCACTCTTCGGGTACTGCTCCACGTTGTTGCTCACCGTGACTACGAGCTGAACTCTCTTAACTTCAGCACAGCTTTCTTGCACGGCAGCCTGCACGAGGAGATCTGGCTGTGTCGCCCACTTGGCTTCACTGGGTCTTTCCCTCCTGGTACCCAGTGGAGTCTCCGGCGTCCAGTCTACGGTCTCCGCCAGGCGCCACGTGAGTGGCACGACACACTGAGGACTACGCTTGCGGCTCTTGGGTTTGCTCCTTCTATTGCCGACCCGTCGCTGTTTCTGCGCACCGACACCTCTCTGCCGCCGTTCTACATCCTCGTGTACGTCGACGACTTGGTCTTTGCCACAGCTGACACTGCTGGACACACCTACGTGAAGTCCGAGCTGCAGAAGAGACACACGTGCACAGACCTGGGTGAACTGCGCAGCTACCTTGGCTTGCAGATCACCCGGGACAGAGCACGCCGCACCATTACCCTGACTCAGTCACACATGGTGCAGCAGGTCCTTCAGCGCTTCGGCTTCACGTACTCCTCGCCTCAGGCCACTCCTCTGCCTACTCGCCACTCGCTCTCAGCTCTGCCTTTGGATGAGTCCGTAGAGTCGAGTGGCCCGTATCCAGAGCTTGTTGGCTGCCTCATGTACTTGATGACCTGCACACGACCTGACCTTGCATACCCTCTTAGCATTCTTGCACGCTATGTTGCTCCTGGGAGACACCGACGAGAGCACATGGCTGCAGCTAAGAGGGTGTTGCGCTCTTTGTGCAGTACGTCGGGCATGGGGCTAGTGCTTGGAGGGTGGAGACCAGTGGTCCTCAGTGGGCACGCAGACTCTTCTTGGGCTGACGACCAGGCTACGCAGCGGTCGTCACAGGGTTACACCTTCAGCCTTGGTTCCGGCTCTGTTTGGTGGCGGGCTACTCGCTCGTCTTCTGTTCTTGGCTCCAGTTGTGAGGCTGAGATCTACGCCGGGGCCATGGCTGCACAGGAGCTTCGCTGGCTCACCTACCTGCTGACCAACCTTGGAGAGCCGCCTCGTTCTCCTCCAGTCCTGTACGTAGACAACAAGGCCATGCTGGCCTTATGTCGAGAGCAGCGACTGGAGCACAGAACAATGCACATTGCTCTCCGCTACTTCCTTGCTCGTGAGCTACAGCAGCGTGGACAGTTGCGGATTGCGTACGTGGCCTCTGAGGCCAACACTGCTGATGTCTTCACCAAGACACTTGCGCCTTGTGATCATCAGCGCTTCTGCACTCAGCTGGGTCTTGTGCCCGTCTTGCCTCACTTGCTCTCCTCTTGACCTTGCTTGTACTCTCACATATATATATACCAGCTCTTGCTTGTCTAGCTTTATATATATGTGTGTACTCTTGCATGTGAACTGGCCGTGTGGCCTCGACCCTGTGCTCGGACTGTGTGGTGACTTTGTGATCCACCCTGAGCTTGCTTTGCTTTGCTTTGCTTTACTTGACTGGTCTTGTGACCCCTTGTTCTCCCCCACTTTGCCTATGGGGGTGTGCCAGAATGCTATATAGCTTATACATTTGTGTAGGCTATAGTGGGGTATCCCATAGGGGGTACAACCCAATTAGGGTTAGTACTTGTACTCACTCATTTCATAATTCATTCATTCTCGTTTCAATTCTCACACGTCCACGTCCATGTCCACGTCCACGTCCACGTCCACGTCCACGACCATGTCCACGTCCACGTCCACGTCCACGTCCACGTCCATGTCCACGTCCACGTCCACGACCATGTCCACGTCCACGTCCACGTCCACGTCCACGTCCATGTCCACGTCCAAGTCCTCCACGTCCACGACCACGTCCACGTCCATGTCCACGTCAATGTCACGACCACGTCCACGTCCACGTCCACGTCCTCCACGTCCACGTCCACGTCCTCCACGTCCACGTCCACGTCCACGTCCACGTCCACGACCACGTCCACGTCCACGACCACGTCCACGTCCACGTCCACGTCCACGTCCCTGTCCACGTCCACGTCCACGTCCACGTCCACGACCACGTCCACGTCCACGACCACCTCCACGACCACGTCCACGACCACGTCCACGTCCACGTCCACGTCTACGTCCACGTCCATGTCCATGTCCACGTCCACGTCCATGTCCACGTCCACGACCACGTCCACGTCCACGACCACGTCCACGACCAAGTCTACGACCACGTCCACGTCCACGTCCAGGTCCACGTCCACAACCACGTCCACGTCCACGACCACGACCACATCGACCATGTCCACGACCATGTCCACGACCACCACCACGTCCACGTCCACGACCACGTCCACGACCACGTCCACGTCCACGTCCACGTCCACGTCCATGTTCACGACCACGACCACGACCACGTCCACGACCACGACCACGTCCACGACCACGTCCACGTCCACGTCCACGTCCACGACCACGTCCACGACCACGACCACGTCCACGTCCACGTCCACGACCACGTCCACGTCCACGTCGACGTCCACGTCCACGTCCAGGTCCACGTCCACGTCCACGAACTCGTCCACGTCCACGTCCACGACCACGTCCACGTCCACGTCCACGTCCACGACCACCTCCACGACCACGTCCACGACCACCTCCACGTCCACGTCCACGACCACGTCCACGTCCACGTCCACGACCACGTCCACGTCCACGTCCACGTCCACGATCACGTCCACGTCCACGACCACGTCCACGACCACGACCACGTCTACGTCCACGACCACGACCACGTCCACGTCCACGTCCACGACCACGTCGACGTCCACGTCCACGACCACGACCACGTCCACGTCCACGTCCATGTCCACGTCCACGTCCACGTCCAGGTCCATGTCCATGTCCACGACCACGTCCACGTCCACGACCACGACCACGTCCATGACCACGACCAAGTCCACGTCCATGTCCACGTCCACGTCCTCGTCGGTCAGTATCGGAACTTAAAATGCAAATGCCAGGGAGAACGGAAGCGCTCAGATCTCGCATAGTACACAGAATCTAGTGGTCTCACTCAAATAGAAGGTAGGACATATATTCATCTAGTGAACGTAAGGGTTTGAAAGGTAACTAACGCACATGTGTAGAGAAAATGGTGCATCGGCCAGTCTGGCCAGCATTTCGCACTTATAGTGCAAGTAGGGCCAAGGAGAACGGAAACGTTCATTTCTCAAAAAGTAAAGGGAATCTAGTGGTCTCACTCGATCAGAAGGTGGGAAATATATAAATCTAGTGAGCTAATAAGGTTCAAAAGGTATCAAATGCACATTTATATGGAAAATAGTGCATTGGCCAGGTCGGTCAGTATGGGAACATAAAATGCAAATGCCAGGGAGAACGGAAGCACTCAGATCTCGCATAGTACACGGAATCAAGTGGTCTCACTGAAATCGAAGGTAGGAAATATATTCATCTAGTGAACGTAAGGGTTTGAAAGGTAACTAACGCACATGTGTAGAGAAAATGGTGCATCGGCCAGTCTGGCCAGCATTTCGCACTTATAGTGCAAGTAGGGCCAAGGAGAACGGAAACGCTCATTTCTCAAAAAGTCAAGGGAATCTAGCGGTCTCACTCGATCATAAGGTGAGAAATATATAAATCTAGTGAGCTAGTAAGGTTCAAAAGGTATCTAATGCACATTTATATGGAAAAAAGTGCATTGGCCAGGTCGGTCAGTATGGGAACTTAAAATGCAAATGCCAGGGAGAACGGAAGCGCTCAGATCTCGCATAGTACACGGAATCTAGTAGTCTCACTCAAATAGAAAGTAGGAAATATATTCATCTAAGGAACGTAAGGGTTTGAAAGGTAACTAACGTACATGTGTAGAGAAAATGGTGCATCGGCCAGTCTGGCCGGAATTTCGCACTTATAGTGCAAGTAGGGCCAGGGAGAACGGAAACGCTCGTTTTTCAAAACGAAGAGGGAATCTAGCGGTCTCACTCGATCATGTGGGAAATATATAAATCTAGTTAGCTAATAAGGTTCAAAAGGTATCTAATGCATATTTATATGGAAAATAGTGCATTGGCCAGGTCGGTCAGTATGGGAACTTAGAGTGCAAATGCCTAGGAGAACGGAACCGCTCAGATCTGGCATAGTACACGGAATCTAGTGGTCTCACTCAAATATAAGGTAGGAAATATATAAATCGAGTGAATGTAAGGTTTTGAAAGGTAACTAACGCACATGTGTAGAGAAAATGGTGCATCGGCCAGTCTGGCCGGCATTTTGCACTTATAGTGCAAGTAGGGCCAGGGAGAACGGAAACGCTCATTTCTCAAAAAGTAAAGGGAATCTAGCGGTCTCACTCAATCAAAAGGTGGGAAATATATAAATCTAGTGAGCTAATAAGGTTCGAAAGGAATCTAATGCATATTTATATGGAAAATAGTGCATTGGCCAGGTCGGTCAGTATCGGAACTTAAAATGCAAATGCATGGGAGAACGGAAGCGCTTAGATCTCGCATAGTACAAGGAATCAAGTGGTCTCGCTCAAATAGAAGGTAGGAAATATATTCATCTAGTGAACGTAATGGTTTGAAATGTAACTAAGGCACATGTGTAGAGAAAATGGTGCATCGGCTGTCTGGCCGGCATTTCGCACTTAAAGTGCAAGTAGGGCCAAGGAGAACGGGAACGCTCATTTCTCAAAAAGTAAAAGGAATCTAGTAGTCTCACTCGATCAGAAGGTGGAAAATATATAAATATAGTGAGCTAATAAGATTCCAAAGGAATCTAATGGATATATATATATGGAAAATGGTGCATTGGCCAGGTCGGTCAGTATGGGAACTTAGAGTGCAAATGCCTGGGAGAACGGAACCGCTCAGATCTTGCATAGTACACGGAATCTAGTGGTCTCACTCAAATATAATGTAGGAAATATATAAATCGAGTGAATGTAAGGTTTTGAAAGGTAACTAACGCACATATGTAGAGAAAATGGTGCATCGGCCAGTCTGGCCGGCATTTTGCACTTATAGTGCAAGTAGGGCCAGGGAGAACGGAAACGCTCATTTCTCAAAAAGTAAAGGGAATCTAGCGGTCTCACTCAATCAAAAGGTGGGAAATATATAAATCTAGTGAGCTAATAAGGTTCGAAAGGAATCTAATGCATATTTATATGGAAAATAGTGCACTGGCCAGGTCGGTCAGTATCGGAACTTAAAATGCAAATGCATGGGAGAACGGAAGCGCTCAGATCTCGCATAGTACACGGAATCAAGTGGTCTCGCTCAAATAGAAGGTAGGAAATATATTCATCTAGTGAACGTAATGGTTTGAAAGGTAACTAAGGCACATGTGTAGAGAAAATGGTGCATCGGCCAGTCTGGCCGGCATGTCGCACTTATAGTGCAAGTAGGGCCAAGGAGAACGGAAACGCTCATTTCTCAAAAAGTAAAAGGAATCTAGTAGTCTCACTCGATCAGAAGGTGGAAAATATATAAATATAGTCAGCTAATAAGGTTCCAAAAGAATCTAATGGATATATATATATGGAAAATGGTGCATTGGCCAGGTCGGTCAGTATGGGAACTTAGAGTGCAAATGCCTGGGAGAACGGAACCGCTCAGATCTCGCATAGTACACGGAATCTAGTGGTCTCACTCAAATATAATGTAGGAAATATATAAATCGAGTGAATGTAAGGTTTTGAAAGGTAACTAACGCACATGTGTAGAGAAAATGGTGCATCGGCCAGTCTGGCCGGCATTTTGCACTTATAGTGCAAGTAGGGCCAGGGAGAACGGAAACGCTCATTTCTCAAAAAGTAAAGGGAATCTAGCGGTCTCACTCGATCATAAGGTGGGAAATATATAAATCTAGTGAGCTTATAAGGTTCAAAAGGTATCTAATGCACATTTATATGGAAAATAGTGCATTGGCCAAGTCGGTCAGTATGGGAACTTAGAGTGCAAATGCCTGGGAGAACGGAACCGCTCAGATCACGCATAGTACACGGAATCTAGTGGTCTCACTCAAATATAATGTAGGAAATATATAAATCGAGTGAATGTAAGGTTTTGAAAGGTAACTAACGCACATGTGTAGAGAAAATGGTGCATCGGCCTGTCTGGCCGGCATTTCGCACCTATAGTGCAAGTAGGGCCAAGGAGAACGGAAACGCTCATTTCTCAAAAAGTAAAGGCAATCTAGCAGTCTCACTCGATCAGAAGGTGGGAAATATATAAATATAGTGAGCTAATAAGGTTCCAAAGGAATCTAATGGATATGTATACGGAAAATGGTGCATTGGCCAGGTCGGTCAGTATGGGAACTTAGAGTGCAAATGCCTGGGAGAACGGAACCACTTAGATCTCGCATAGTACACGGAATCTAGTGGTCAACTCAAATATAAGGTAGGAAATATATAAATCGAGTGAACGTAAGGGTTTGAAAGGTAACTAACGCACATGTGTAGAGAAAATGGTGCATCGGCCAGTGTGGCCGGCATTTTGCACTTATAGTGCAAGTAGGGCCAGGGAGAACGGAAACGCTCATTTCTCAAAAAGTAAAGGGAATCTAGCGGTCTCACTCGATCAGAAGGTGGGAAATATATAAGTCTAGTGAGCTAATAAGGTTCAAAAGGTATCAAATGCACATTTATATGGAAAATAGTGCATTGGCCAAGTCGGTCAGTATGGGAACTTAGAGTGCAAATGCCTGGGAGAACGGAACCGCTCAGATCTCGCATAGTACACGGAATCTAGTGGTCAACTCAAATATAAGGTAGGAAATATATAAATCGAGTGAACGTAAGGGTTTGAAAGGTAACTAACGCACATGTGTAGAGAAAATGGTGCATCGGCCAGTCTGGCCGGCATTTTGCACTTATAGTGCAAGTAGGGCCAGGGAGAACGGAAACGCTCATTTCTCAAAAAGTAAAGGGAATCTAGCGGTCTCACTCAATCAAAAGGTGGGAAATATATAAATCTAGTGAGCTAATAAGGTTCGAAAGGAATCTAATGCATATTTATATGGAAAATAGTGCATTGGCCAGGTCGGTCAGTATCGGAACTTAAAATGCAAATGCATGGGAGAACGGAAGCGCTCAGATCTCGCATAGTACACGGAATCAAGTGGTCTCGCTCAAATAGAAGGTAGGAAATATATTCATCTAGTGAACGTAATGGTTTGAAAGGTAACTAAGGCACATGTGTAGAGAAAATGGTGCATCGGCCAGTCTGGCCGGCATGTCGCACTTATAGTGCAAGTAGGGCCAAGGAGAACGGAAACGCTCATTTCTCAAAAAGTAAAAGGAATCTAGTAGTCTCACTCGATCAGAAGGTGGAAAATATATAAATATAGTGAGCTAATAAGGTTCCAAAAGAATCTAATGGATATATATATGGAAAATGGTGCATTGGCCAGGTCGGTCAGTATGGGAACTTAGAGTGCAAATGCCTGGGAGAACGGAACCGCTCAGATCTCGCATAGTACACGGAATCAAGTGGTCTCGCTCAAATAGAAGGTAGGAAATATATTCATCTAGTGAACGTAATGGTTTGAAAGGTAACTAAGGCACATGTGTAGAGAAAATGGTGCATCGGCCAGTCTGGCCGGCATGTCGCACTTATAGTGCAAGTAGGGCCAAGGAGAACGGAAACGCTCATTTCTCAAAAAGTAAAAGGAATCTAGTAGTCTCACTCGATCAGAAGGTGGAAAATATATAAATATAGTGAGCTAATAAGGTTCCAAAGGAATCTAATGGATATATATATATGGAAAATGGTGCATTGGCCAGGTCGGTCAGTATGGGAACTTAGAGTGCAAATGCCTGGGAGAACGGAACCGCTCAGATCTCGCATAGTACACGGAATCTAGTGGTCTCACTCAAATATAATGTAGGAAATATATAAATCGAGTGAATGTAAGGTTTTGAAAGGTAACTAACGCACATGTGTAGAGAAAATGGTGCATCGGCCAGTCTGGCCGGCATTTTGCACTTATAGTGCAAGTAGGGCAAGGGAGAACGGAAACGCTCATTTCTCAAAAAGTAAAGGGAATCTAGCGGTCTCACTCGATCATAAGGTGGGAAATATATAAATCTAGTGAGCTTATAAGGTTCAAAAGGTATCTAATGCACATTTATATGGAAAATAGTGCATTGGCCAAGTCGGTCAGTATGGGAACTTAGAGTGCAAATGCCTGGGAGAACGGAACCGCTCAGATCACGCATAGTACACGGAATCTAGTGGTCTCACTCAAATATAAGGTAGGAAATATATAAATCGAGTAAACGTAAGGGTTTGAAAGGTAACTAATACACATGTGTAGAGAAAATGGTGCATCGGCCAATCTGGCCGGCATTTTGCACTTATAGTGCAAGTAGGGCCAGGGAGAACGGAAACGCTCATTTCTCAAAAAAGTAAAGGGAATCTAGCGGTCTCACTCGATCAGAAGGTGGGAAATATATAAATCTAGTCGGCTAAAAAGGTTTGAAAGGTATCTAACGCACATGTATAGAGAAAATTGTGCATTGGCCAGGTCGGTCAGTATCGGAACTTAAAATGCCAATGCCAGGGAGAACAAAAGCGCTCAGATCTCGCATTGTACACGGAATCAAGTGGTCTCACTCAATTAGAAAGTAGGAAATATATTCATCTAGTGAACGTAAGGGTTTGAAAGGTAACTAAAGCACATGTGTAGAGAAAATGGTGCATCGGCCAGTCTGGCCGGCATTTCGCACTTAAAGTGCAAGTAGGGCCAAGGAGAACGGAAACGCTCATTTCTCAAAAAGTAAAGGGAATCTAGCGGTCTCACTCGATCAAAAGGTGGGAAATGTATAAATATAGTAACCTAATCAGGTTTGAAAGGAATCTAATGGATATGTATATGGAAAATGGTGCATTGGCCAGGTCGGTCAGTATGGGAACTTAGAGTGCAAATGCCTGGGAAAACGGAACCGCTCAGATCTCGCATAGTACACGGAATCTAGTGGTCTCACTCAAATATAAGGTAGGAAATATACTTATCGAGTGAACGTAAGAGTTTGAAAGGTAACTAACGCACATGTGTAGAGAAAATGGTGCATCGGCCTGTCTGGCCGGCATTTCGCACCTATAGTGCAAGTAGGGCCAAGGAGAACGGAAACGCTCATTTCTCAAAAAGTAAAGGCAATCTAGCAGTCTCACTCGATCAGAAGGTGGGAAATATATAAATATAGTGAGCTAATAAGGTTCCAAAGGAATCTAATGGATATGTATACGGAAAATGGTGCATTGGCCAGGTCGGTCAGTATGGGAACTTAGAGTGCAAATGCCTGGGAGAACGGAACCACTTAGATCTCGCATAGTACACGGAATCTAGTGGTCAACTCAAATATAAGGTAGGAAATATATAAATCGAGTGAACGTAAGGGTTTGAAAGGTAACTAACGCACATGTGTAGAGAAAATGGTGCATCGGCCAGTGTGGCCGGCATTTTGCACTTATAGTGCAAGTAGGGCCAGGGAGAACGGAAACGCTCATTTCTCAAAAAGTAAAGGGAATCTAGCGGTCTCACTCGATCAGAAGGTGGGAAATATATAAGTCTAGTGAGCTAATAAGGTTCAAAAGGTATCAAATGCACATTTATATGGAAAATAGTGCATTGGCCAAGTCGGTCAGTATGGGAACTTAGAGTGCAAATGCCTGGGAGAACGGAACCGCTCAGATCTCGCATAGTACACGGAATCTAGTGGTCAACTCAAATATAAGGTAGGAAATATATAAATCGAGTGAACGTAAGGGTTTGAAAGGTAACTAACGCACATGTGTAGAGAAAATGGTGCATCGGCCAGTCTGGCCGGCATTTTGCACTTATAGTGCAAGTAGGGCCAGGGAGATCGGAAACGCTCATTTCTCAAAATGTAAAGGGAATCTAGCGGTCTCACTCAGTCAGAAGGTGGGAAATATATAAATCTAGTCGGCTAAAAAGGTTTGAAAGGTATCTAACACACATGTATAGAGAAAATAGTGCATTGGCTAGGTCGGTCAGTATGGGAACTTAAAATACAAATGCCAGGGAGAACGGAATCGCTCAGATCTCGCATAGTACACGGAATCTAGTGGTCTCACTCAAATAGAGGGTAGAAAATATATTCATCTAGTTAACGTAAGGGTTTGAAAGGTAACTAACGCACATGTGTAGAGAAAATGGTGCATCGGCCAGTGTGGCCAGCATTTTGCACGTATAGTGCAAGTAGGGCCAGGGAGAACGGAAACGCTCATTTCTCAAAAAGTAAAGGGAATCTAGCGGTCTCACTCGATCAGAAGGTGGGAAATATATAAGTCTAGTGAGCTAATAAGGTTCAAAAGGTATCAAATGCACATTTATATGGAAAATAGTGCATTGGCCAAGTCGGTCAGTATGGGAACTTAGAGTGCAAATGCCTGGGAGAACGGAATGTGAAAAGAGTAAGCAGGAATGGATGAACTATGAATGAAAGCAGTACAAATATGAAACCCTAACTGGGTTGTACCCCCTATGGGATACCCCACTACAGCCTACACAGCAGTATAAGCTATAGATATGTTCTGACACACCCCCATAGGCAAAGTGGGGGAGAACAAGGGGTCACAAGACCAGTCAAGCAAGACAAAGCAAAGCTCAGGGTGGATCACAAAGTCACCACACAGTCCGAGCACAAGAGCAAGGCCAAAGGCCAGTTCACAAGCAAGAGTACAGACATATATATAAAGCTAGACAAGCAAGAGCAGGTATATATATATGTCACAGTACAAGTGAAGTCAAGAGGAGAGCAAGTGAGGCAAGACAGGCACAAGACCCAGCTGGGTGCAGAAGCGCTGATGGTCACAAGGCGCAAGTGCCTTGGTGAACACATCAGCAGTGTTGGCCTCAGAGGCCACGTACGCAAGTCGCAACTGACCACGCTGCTGCAGCTCACGAGCAAGGAAGTAGCGGAGAGCAATGTGCTTCGTTCTGTGCTCCAAGCGCTGCTCTCGACACAAGACCAGCATAGCCTTGTTGTCTACGTACAGCACTGGAGGAGAACGAGGCGGCTCTCCAAGGTCAGTCAGCAGGTAGGTGAGCCAGCGAAGCTCCTGTGCAGCCATGGCCCCGGCGTAGATCTCAGCCTCACAACTGGAGCCGAGAACCGAAGACGAGCGAGTAGACCGCCACGAGACAGAGCCGGAACCAAGGCTGAAGGTGTAACCCTGTGACGACCGCTGCGTAGCCTGGTCGTCAGCCCAAGAAGCGTCCGCGTGGCCGGTAAGGACCACTGGACTCCGCCCTCCAAGCACTAGCCCCATGCCCGACGTACTGCACAGGTAGCGCAATACCCTCTTCGCTGCAGCCATGTGCTCCGGTCTGTGTCTCCCAGGAGCAACATAGCGTGCAAGAATGCTCAGAGGGTATGCAAGGTCAGGTCGTGTGCAGGTCATCAGGTACATGAGGCAGCCAACAAGCTCTGCATACGGACCACTCGACTCTACGGACTCATCCGAAGGCAGAGCTGAGAGTGAGTGGCGAGTAGGCAGAGGAGTGGCCTGAGGCGAGGAGTACGTGAAGCCGAAGCGCTGAAGGACCTGCTGCACCATGTGTGACTGAGTCAAGGTAATGGTGCGGCGTGCTCTGTCCCGAGTGATCTGCAAGCCAAGGTAGCTGCGCAGTTCACCCAGGTCTGTGCACGTGTGTCTCTTCAGCAGCTCGGACTTCACGTAGGCGAGTCCAGCAGTGTCCGATGTGGCAAAGACCAAGTCGTCGACGTACACGAGGATGTAGAACGGCGGCAGGGAAGTGTCGGTGCGAAGAAACAGCGACGGGTCAGCAGTAGAAGGAGCAAACCCAAGAGCCGCAAGCGTAGTCCTCAGTGTGTCGTGCCACTCACGCGGTGCCTGGCGGAGACCGTAGACTGGCCGTCGGAGGCTCCACTGGGTGCCAGGAGGGAAAGTCCCAGTGAAGCCAGGTGGACGGCGAAGCCAGATCTCCTCGTGCAGGCTACCCTGCAAGAACGCAGTGCTGAAGTCGAGAGAGTGAAGCTCGTAGTCGCGCTGAGCGGCTATGTGCAGCAGCACCCGAAGAGTAGTCATCTTCGGGGTGGGAGAGAAGGTCTGAAAGTAGTCAACTCCCTGCCGCTGACTGAAGCCACGAGCAACGTACCGTGCCTTGAAGACAGGTGGAGAGCCCGGCGGCCGCTTCACCCTGAAGATCCACATGCCACTGACGATGTTCGCCCCAGGAGGGGGAACCGCGTCAACGTAGGTGCCTGTGGACTTCCAGGAAGCCATCTCTGCATCCATAGCTGCCTGCCACTGAGAGGAGTAGGGACCCTCTACGGCCTCCGCGTAAGAACGCGGAGTCGGGATGTCTAGTGCATCCGGGTCTCCCTCAGGGGCAAGCAGTACAGACGCGAGATGAGGTGAAGCAGCCGCTAGACACTGTAACTCCTCCTGCCTGTCCTCTAGGACGTCCGTGCCAAGAGCACACTCACCCCCGACGGACGGAGGACAGACAGACGCAGACTCAGCAACAAGACTAGCAGCGTAGTCGAGACGACAGCGAGCAGCAAAGTCGACGAGCTCAGCGACTAGAGCAGACGCAGCAGTGGACTCAAAAGAGGGGTCAGTGACGACAGTAGCAAGCAGACGCGTGACAGTGGGACTGGCAGCACGAAGAGAGTCCGACTCAGGGTCCGCAAGCGCAGGAAGAGAGGACTCAGGAGGAGAAGGCAAAGGGGCACGCAGAGGAGCAGTGGACGGACGTAAAGACATCCGGTGCGTGCCAGGGACAGGAGGAGGACGCTGACGCGAACTGCGACCACTAGCGCGAGCAGCACGAACAGGCGACGCGGGACGAGACGCAGGCTCACGACGCTCAGCAAGACCTCCAGTAGGACCAGTGTAAGGAGAGGGAGCAGGCAGTGGAGAGGAAGGCTCCAGTAGGGGCTGCGACTGGACAGGCGGTGGACCCTCTACTGGAGGAGAAAGACCAAGAACCTGCTGAAGGAGCGGAACGAAGTACGGCCGAGGCCGCGCGGCAGCTCCAGACTCAGCAGGGACAGCACCAGCACCCTCAGCGACAGTACCAGCGCCACCCACACCTCCAGCGGCAGGACCAACGGCAGCAGGCTCAGCAAGAACGCCCTCAGCAGCTCCAGCTCCAGGAGGACCTGCAGGGCCAGCAGCTCCGGGACCGGCTGCACCCGCACCCTCGACGGTCGAAGAAGCTCCAGCTCCAGTTCCAGCAGCACCTCCAGACTCAGCAGCACGCCTCCAGCGGCGAGCGAACCACTCGCGCAGCTCCTGTGGAGAGAGGGGCTCCCGGCGAGACACAGCAGCAGGAGAAACCCCAGGCTCAGCAGCTCCAGACGCAGCACCCCCAGGCTCAGCAGCTCCCAGCTCAGCACCCCCAGGCTCAGCAGCTCCCGACCCAGCACCCCCAGACCCAGCACCTCCAGGTACAGCACCCCCCGGCTCAGCACCCTCCGCAGTAGCACCCTCAGGCCCAGCACCCCCAGCAGTAGCACCCCCAGGCTCAGCACCCCCGCGCACAGCACCCCCAGAGTCAGCACCCCCAGGCTCAGCACCCGCAGCAGCACCAGAGTCACCAGTAACCTCGACCGGGTCAACGGCATCTACCTGGGACACACCTGAGGGGGCAGGAACCTGAGGGGGGAGGGGGTCTACCGGGGGGGGAACCGGCACAAGGAAGTCCGGGGGAGGGGGGAGGGAAGGAGTGCGGTAGGGGAAGAGACGGTAGAAGGGGACTGACTCGTCGAACGTGACGTCCTGGGAGGACAGAACACGACGAGAGGAGGGGTGGTAAAACTGCCACCCTGGGGCGTCAGTGGGGAAGCCAAGGAAGACACAGGGAGCAGCACGAGGGGACAGCTTCTCCGCAGACAAGTCGCGGACAAACGCCCGAGATCCCCAGACACGGAACACAGACGCATCGCCAACCTTCCCCGTCCACAGCAAGGCTGGGGACATCGCTGGCCGAGAGACCCGGGGGTGAAGGTTGAGCTGATGCGCCGCGTACCTCACCGCAAACGGCCACAGAAAATGGGGGGCAGCCGCATGCATCATGGACGTACGAGCGACATCCATGACCATGCCAATGCGGCGCTCAGCAATCCCATTTTGCTGTGGTGAGTCCGGAAGCGTGAAGGTCTGGCGGATCCCCCGTGCACGACAGTAGTCTCGCAGAAGGCGAGAAGAGAACTCTCCGCCTCTGTCAGAGTGCAGACGCAGAACAGGAAAGTCCGAGCCGAAGCTCTTCCTGAGCTGGAGACGAGCCTCGCGGATCCAGTCGATCAGCACCTCAGTGACCGCACCCTTGCTGCGCAAGGGGAGGACTGTGGTGTAACGCGAGTAGTCGTCAACCACCAACAGGAAGTAGCGCTCGTAACCCTGCCCACGGACGGGGGCTGGGCCCCACACATCCATGTGAAGCGTCTGCAGGGGAGCCTCTGTCGGGGGGAAGTGGGAGGAGTGAGGAGTAGCCCGGAGGCGACCCTCGACACAGGGGACACAGGAAGGTCCTGGCCCGGAGGGGAGAGGAGGGAGAGACTGGGGAAGACCAGAGACAAGGACACGGGAAGCCATGCTCCGAAGACGGGGCAAGGAGGGGTGGCCAAGACGGTGGTGCCACAGGAGAGTCTCGTGAGACAGGAGGCGACAAGAACAGGGGGCAGACTCAGGACCTGACCGGGACGCAGCAGCAAGTACCTGACCCGACGCAGCCACCTGACCAGACTCAGGGACAAGAGGAGACTCAACGGTCAGGGTGTAGAGACTCGACCCCGGCCGACGCGAGAACGTGGCCAGGTGTCGGCCTGTGCGAGCCTCCGTGCAGTGGGTCACCCTCTGACGCGCAGGAGTGAACTGGTGAACACCCCCATCCTGCAGGTCCGCTCCACTCACCAAGTTCGTAGAGAACGAGGGAAGGTACAGACCCGACAGGGTGCCCGAAGGGGCAGCCGGACACGGGAGGACAGTGGAGAAGTGAGACAGGACAGGACCCCCAGAGGGGTCAGCAAGGGAGACCGCAACCGGCCTGGCGAGCGGCGAAAGGGTAGTGCGGTCTCGAAAGAAGGAGCGAGAAGCTCCGGAGTCAAGTGTGAAAGTGAGGGAGGACGAGGACGACTCAGTACCTGAGAGCGCAGTCTCACCAGTACCTGAGAGCGCAGACGCACTGGCACCTAGAGCAGCAGCCTCACAAGCACCTAGCGCAGCAGTACCAATGCCCGGGTCGGGCTGAAAACACCGGTAACCCTCATTCTCCTCACTATAATCCACAACATACATAGCAGTAAGGATAGCATCAAAATCAAGATCAAAGATCGCTACACCAGCCCTGAGAAGCTCATCCCAGCGAGGGATCTCACTAGCCCCAGGGAACTGCTGACGCCAAGCGTCCGTCAGGCGGCCAAAGCAGCGCTGGGTGGCGTGGGCACCCCCACACTGCTCACCCGCGCGGTCGCCGGAACGAAGAACGTAGGTGCAGGGACCAGTACCCCCACCCCTCTGACGCCCAGCGTACCACTCACGAAGCTGCTGAGGCGAAGGGATGTCCCGCGAGCGCTGCTGCTGCTGCTGCCGGTGCGAGCGCTGGCCACCACCACCGCCGCTACGCTGCTGGGTACCACCCCGACCAGCTCCACCTCCTCCACCACTACTGCCCCCTCCGCTGCCGCCTCCACTGCCTCCACCTCCGCCGCCTCCACCTCCGCCGCTGCCTCCACCACCACCGCTGGCACCACCACCACCGTCTCCGCCGCTGCTGCCGCCACCACCACCACCACCCCCGCCACTAGCCCCGCCGCCACCCCCACTCCCTCCGCCGCCACCGCCGCCACCGCCACCGCCCCCTCCAGCTCCACCCGCGCCCTTGCCCCCCTTGCCCTTGCTGGAGCGACGTCTCCCACTAGGGGCAGACGCCGCGCCGACCGACTCAAGACCAAGCAGGTCGGCAGCAGCAGCAGAGGCAACAGAGGGCAGCAAGGGGGAAGGAGAGCACCCCTCAAAGATGGGGGTGTGAGGGTCACCACGAGAAGCACCTACAGCGACTATGCTCTTCTCCGCTGCAAGGAGGGCCTTCTCGAGGAGGTCGACGGTGAGAGTGGTGGGACAGACTGCGAGAAAGTGGTCCCTGACGACGCGAAGGGAGTCAGGGAGGCGTGCGACTACGTAGTAGAGAGCGATGTACATGGGGGGGGGGTTCGTAGCGCAGAACTCAGCAGGAAGGGCGGCGCGGTAGCGAGTGTCACTAGTGCGGAGGTGCGTAATGAGGTCAGCGACAGTGGGAAAGGCAGAGAGGTCAGGAAAGAGGTAGGGAAGCATGAGACGGCTCAGTGCAGCAGTGGCAGGGGAGGAGTAGCGCGCAACTACAGCGTCGTACAAGGTCTGAGCACTCTTGTACTGACTAAAGTGCGCACGCTCAGAGGTAGGGAGGTGGCGACGCACAGCAAGACGTGCAGCAGCATCGCGGGTGGCCCACTTAGAGCGGACAGCGGGATCAGCATCAGCAGCAGGGGCAGGAGAGGCGCCAGAGGTGAGGTCAAAGAGAGAAAGGTCGTCAGCCCTGTCGCACTGTAAGAACAGCTGCAGGTCGTCTAACCAGACCTCAAAATCAATGGCGCGACCCTCAGCGTCAAAAGCTAGGACACTAGGGGTAGCCATGACGACGACTGTGAAGCAGTGCAAGCAGTAGGGGGGAGAGCATGCAGTGACAGTGGGACTGTGCTCACCAGGCAGGGCAGGTCGCGCAGCTCGACAGAAAAGCAGAACGGCGACCGGGCGGCTCAGGTGTACAGCGGCTCGGCTCCCGGGCGGCTCGGCGGCAGGGCGGCTCGGGTGCAGGGCGGCTCGGATGCAGGGCGGCTCGGGTGCAGGGCGGCTCGGCTCCCGGGCGGCTCGGCTGCAGGGCGGCTCGGGTCCCGGGCGGCTCGGCTGCAGGGCGGCTCGGGTCCCGGGCGGCTCGGTGACAGGCGGCTCGGGTCGCGTAGGAGTGAGACGGGGCGGGGCCGCGTCAGGGCCGGCGGTAGGGCCGCGTAGGAGCCGGGGCAGGGCCGCGTAGGAGCCGGGGCGGGGCTGTGATAGGAGCCGGGGCAGGGCCGTGTAGGAGGCCGGCGGTGTGGCCGCGTAAGGGCCGCGTAAGGGCCGCGTAAGGGGCCGGTGCGGGGCCGCGTAAGGGCCGCGTAGGAGCCGGCGCGGAGCCGCGTAGTGGCCGGGGACGGGGCCACGAAAGGGCCGGGGCTGGGCCGCGTACGGAGCCGGCGAGGGGCCGCGTAGGAGCCGGCGGCGTGGCCTCGTAAGGGCCGCGTAAGGGCAGCGTAAGGGGCCGGCGCGTAAGGGCCGCTTAAGGGCCGGGGCGGGGCCGCGCAAGGGCCGCGTAAGGGCCGCGTAAGGGGCTGGCGTGGGGCCGCGTAAGGGCCGCGTAAGGGCCGGGGCGGGGCCGCGTAAGGAGCAGGCGGCGGGGCCGCGTAAGGAGCAGGGCGGGGCCGCGACAGAGTGGGCGGCGAGGCCGCAGAGGAGAGAGCGACTCGAGGGGTCGCTAAAAAAAATTCGCGCCTCGGGGGCGCGCTTCGGTGGGCCCAAAAATTTCGGTCCTGGAGGGACCTAGCTCTATACCATGTGAAAAGAGTAAGCAGGAATGGATCAACTATGAATGAAAGCAGTACAAATATGAAACCCTAACTGGGTTGTACCCCCTATGGGATACCCCACTACAGCCTACACAGCAGTATAAGCTATAGATATGTTCTGACACGGAACCGCTCAGATCTCGCATAGTACACGGAATCTAGTGGTCAACTCAAATATAAGGTAGGAAATATATAAATCGAGTGAACGTAAGGGTTTGAAAGGTAACTAACGCACATGTGTAGAGAAAATGGTGCATCGGCCAGTCTGGCCGGCATTTTGCACTTATAGTGCAAGTAGGGCCAGGGAGAACGGAAACGCTCATTTCTCAAAATGTAAAGGGAATCTAGCGGTCTAACTCAGTCAGAAGGTGGGAAATATATAAATCTAGTGAGCTTACAAGGTTCAAAAGGTATCTTATGCACATTTTTATGGAAAATAGTGCATTGGCCAGGTCGGTCAGTATGGGAACTTAGAGTGCAAATGCCTAGGAGAACGGAACCGCTCAGATCTCGCATAGTACACGGAATCTAGTGGTCTCACTCAAATATAAGGTAGGAAATATATAAATCGAGTGAATGTAAGGTTTTGAAAGGTAACTAACGCACATGTGTAGAGAAAATGGTGCATCGGCCAGTCTGGCCGGCATTTTGCACTTATAGTGCAAGTAGGGCCAGGGAGAACGGAAACGCTCATTTCTCAAAAAGTAAAGAGAATCTAGCGGTCTCACTCAATCAAAAGGTGGGAAATATATAAATCTAGTGAGCTAATAAGGTTCGAAAGGAATCTAATGCATATTTATATGGAAAATAGTGCATTGGCCAGGTCGGTCAGTATCGGAACTTAAAATGCAAATGCATGGGAGAACGGAAGCGCTCAGATCTCGCATAGTACAAGGAATCAAGTGGTCTCGCTCAAATAGAAGGTAGGAAATATATTCATCTAGTGAACGTAATGGTTTGAAAGGTAACTAAGGCACATGTGTAGAGAAAATGGTGCATCGGCTGTCTGGCCGGCATTTCGCACTTAAAGTGCAAGTAGGGCCAAGGAGAACGGGAACGCTCATTTCTCAAAAAGTAAAAGGAATCTAGTAGTCTCACTCGATCAGAAGGTGGAAAATATATAAATATAGTGAGCTAATAAGGTTCCAAAGGAATCTAATGGATATATATATATGGAAAATGGTGCATTGGCCAGGTCGGTCAGTATGGGAACTTAGAGTGCAAATGCCAGGGAGAACGGAATCGCTCAGATCTCGCATAGTACACGGAATCTAGTGGTCTCACTCAAATAGAGGGTAGAAAATATATTCATCTAGTTAACGTAAGGGTTTGAAAGGTAACTAACGCACATGTGTAGAGAAAATGGTGCATCGGCCAGTCTGGCCGGCATTTCGCACTTATAGTGCAAGTGGGGTCAGGGAGAACGGAAACGCTCGTTTCTCAGAAAGTAAAGGGAATCTAGCGGTCTCACCCGATCAAAAGGTGGGAAATATATAAATCTAGTGAGCTAATCAGGTTCGAAAGGAATCTAATGGATATGTATATGGAAAATGGTGCTTTGGCCACGTCGGTCAGTATGGGAACTTAGAGTGCAAATGCCTGGGAGAACGGAACCGCTCAGATCTCGCATAGTACACGGAATCTAGTGGTCTCACTCAAATATAAGGTAGGAAATATATTAATCGAGTGAACGTAAGGGTTTGAAAGGTAACTAACGCACATGTGTAGAGAAAATGGTGCATCGGCAAGTCGGGCCGGCATTTCGCACTTATAGAGCAAGTAGGGCCAGGGAGAACAGAAACGCTCATTTCTCAAAAAGTAAAGGAAATCTAGCGGTCTCACTTGATCAGAGGTGGGAAACATATAAATCTAGTGAGCTAATAAGGCTCAAAAGGTATCTAATGCACATTTATATGGAAAATAGTGCATTGGCCATGTCGGTCAGTATGGGAACTTAAAATGCAAATGCGAGGGAGAACGGAAGCGCTCAGATCTCGCATAGTACACGGAATCTAGTGGTCTCACTCAAATAGAAGGTAGGAAATATATTCATCTAGTGAACGTAAGGGTTTGAAAGGAATCTAATGCATATGTATATGGAAAATGGTGCATTGGCCAGGTTGGTCAGTATGGGAACTTAGAGTGCAAATGCCTGAGACAACGAAAGCGCTCAGATCTCACATAGTACACGGAATCAAGTGGTCTCACTCAAATAGAAAGTAGGAAATATATTCATCGAGTGAATGTAAGGGTTTGAAAGGTAACTAACGCACATGTGTAGAGAAAATGGTGCATCGGCCAGTCTGGGCGGCATTTCGCACTTATAGTGCAAGTGGAGCCAGGGAGAACGGAAACGCTTGTTTCTCAAAAAGTAGAGGGAATCTAGCGGTCTCACTCGATCAGAAGATAGGAAATTTATAAATCTAGTCAGCTAAAAATGTTTGAAAGGTATCTAACGCATATATATAGAGAAAATGGTGCATTGGCCAGGTGGGTCAGTATCCGAACTTAAAATGCAAATGCCAGGGAGAACGGAAGCGCTCAAATGTCGCATATACACGGAATCAAGTGGTCTCACTCAAATAGAAAGTAGGAAATATATTCATCTAGTGAATGTAAGGGTTTGAAAGGTAACTAACGCACATGTGTAGAGAAAATGGTGCATCGGCCAGTCTGGCCGGCATTTCGCACTTATAGTGCAAGTAGGGCTAGGGAGAACAGAAACGCTCATTTCTCAAAAAGTAAAGGGAATCTAGCGGTCTCACTTGATCAGAAGGTGGGAAATATATAAATCTAGTGAGCTTATAAGGTTCAAAAGGTATCTAATGCACATTTATATGGAAAATAGTGCATTGGCCATGTCGGTCAGTATCGGAACTTAAAATGCAAATGCGAGGGAGAACGGAAGCGCTCAGATCTCGCATAGTACACGGAATCTAGTGGTCTCACTCAAATAGAAGGTAGGAAATATATTCATCTGGTGAACGTAAGGGTTTGAAAGGAATCTAATGCATATGTATATGGAAAATGGTGCATTGGCCAGGTCGCTCAGTATGGGAACTTAGTGTGCAAATGCCTGAGAGAACGGAAGCGCTCAGATCTCGCATAGTACACGGAATCAAGTGGTCTCACTCAAATAGAAAGTAGGAAATATATTCATCTAGTAAATGTAAGGGTTTAAAAGGTAACTAACGTACATGTGTAGAAAAAATGGTGCATCGGCCAGTCTGGCCGGCATTTCGCACTTATAGTGCAAGTGGGGCCAGGGAGAACGGAAACGCTCGTTTCTCAAAAAATAGAGGGAATCTAGCGGTCTCACTCGATCAAAAGGTGGGAAATATATAAATCTAGTCAACTAAAAAGGTTTGAAAGGTATTTAATCACATGTATTGAGAAAATTGTGCATTGGCCAGGTCGGTCAGTATCGGAACTTAAAATGCCAATGCCAGGGAGAATGGAAGCGCTCAGATCTCGCATTGTACACGGAATCAAGTGGTCTCACTCAAATAGAAAGTAGGAAATATATTCATCTAGTGAACGTAAAGGTTTGAAAGGTAACTAACGCACATGTGTAGAGAAAATGGTGCATCGGCCAGTCAGGCCGGCATTTCGCACTTAAAGTGCAAGTAGGGCCAACGAGAACGGAAACGCTCATTTCTCAGAAAGTTAAGGGAATCTAGCGATCTCACTTGATCAAAAGGTGTGAAATATATAAATCTAGTGAGCTAATCAGGTTCGAAAGGAATCTAATGGATATGTATATGGAAAATGGTGCATTGGCCAGGTCGGTCAGTATGGGAACTTAGAGTGCAAATGCCTGAGAGAACGGAAGCGCTCGGATCTCGCATAGTACACGGAATCAAGTGGTCTCACTCAAATAGAAAGTAGGAAATGTATTCATCGAGTGAACGTAAGGGTTTGAAAGTAACTAACACACATGTGTAGAGAAAATGGTGCATTGGCCAGTCTGGCCGGCATTTCGCACTTATAGTGCAAGTGGGGCCAGGGAGAACGGAAACGCTCGTTTCTCAAAAAGTAGAGGGAATCTAGCAATCTCACTCGATCAGAAGGTGGGAAATATATAAATCTAGTCAGCTCAAAAGGTTTGAAAGGTATCTAACGCACATGTATAGAGAAAATGGTGCATTGGCCAGGTCGGTCAGTATGGGAACTTAAAATGCAAATGCCAGGGAGAACGGAAGCGCTCAGATCTCGCATAGTACACGGAATCTAGTGGTCTCACTCAAATAGAAGGTAGGAAATATATTAATCTAGTGAACGTAAGGGTTTGAAAGGTAACTAACGCACATGTGTAGAGAAAATGGTGCATCGGCCAGTCTGGCCGGCATTTCGCACTTATAGTGCAAGTGGGGCCAGGGAGAACGGAAACGCTTGTTTCTCAAAGGTTTGAAAGGTATCTAACGCACATGCATAGGGAAAATGGTGCATTTGCCAGGTGGGTCAGTATCGGAACTTAAAATGAAAATGCCAGGGAGAACGGAAGCGCTCAGATTGTGAAAATGAGAACGAGAATGAATGAACTATGAATGAAGTGGGTACAAGTACTAACCCTTATTGGGTTGTACCCCCTATGGGATACTTCACAACAGCCTACACAAAAGCATAAGCTATAATGTTCTGACACACCCCCATAGGCAAAGTGGGGGAGAACAAGGGGTCACAAGACCAGTCAAGCAAAGCAAAGCAAAGCAAGCTCAGGGTGGATCACAAAGTCACCACACAGTCCGAGCACAAGGTCAAGGCCACAAGGCCAGTTCACATGCAGGAGAAGACATATATATATAAGGCTAAACAAGCAAGAGTAGGTATATATATATGCAAGAGTACAAGCAAGATCAAGAGGTGAGCAAGTGAGGCAAGACAGGCACAACACCCAGCTGAGTGCAGAAGCGCTGATGATCACATTAGCAGTGTTGGCCTCAGAGGCCACGTACGCAAGTCGCAGCTGACCACGCTGCTGCAGCTCACGAGCAAGAAAGTAGCGGAGAGCAATGTGCTTCGTTCTGTGCTCTAGGCGCTGCTCTCGACACAAGGCCAGCATGGCCTTGTTGTCTACGTACAGCACTGGAGGAGAATGAGGCGGCTCTCCAAGGTCAGTCAGCAGGTAGGTGAGCCAGCAAAGCTCCTGAGCAGCCATGGCCCCGGCGTAGATCTCAGCCTCACAACTGGAGCCGAGAACAGACGACGAGCGAGTAGCCTGCCACGAAACAGAGCCAGAACCAAGACTGAAGGTGTAACCCTGTGACGACCGCTGCCTAGCCTGGTCGTCAGCCCAAGAAGCGTCCGCGTGCCCAGTGAGGACCCCTGGACTCCGCCCTCCAAGCACTAGCCCCATGCCCGACGTACTGCACAAGTAGCGCAACACCCTCTTCGCTGCAGCCATGTGCTCTGGTCGGTGTCTCCCAGGAGCAACATAGCGTGCAAGAATGCTAAGAGGGTATGCAAGGTCAGGTCGTGTGCAGGTCATCAGGTACATGAGGCAGCCAACAAGCTTGAGGTACTGGCACTCGACTCTACGGACTCATCCGAAGGCAGAGCTGAGAGCGAGTGGCGAGTAGACAGAGGAGTGGCCTGAGGCGAGGAGTACGTGAAGCCGAAGCGCTGAAGGACCTGCTGCACCATGTGTGACTAAGTCAAGGTAATGGTGCGGCGTGCTCTGTCCCGAGTGATCTGCAAGCCAAGGTAGCTGCGCAGTTCACCCAGGTCTGTGCACGTGTGTCTCTTCTGCAGCTCGAACTTCACGTAGGCGAGTCCAGCAGTGTCAGCTGTGGCAAAGACCAAGTCGTCGACGTACACTAGGATGTAGAACGGCGGCAGAGAAGTGTCGGTGCGCAGAAACAACGACGGGTCAGCAGTAGAGGGAGCAAACCCAAGAGCCACAAGCGTAGTCCTTAGTGTGTCGTACCACTCACGCGGTGCTTGGCAGAGACCGTAGACTGGCCGTCGGAGGCTCCACTGGGTGCCAGGGGGGAAAGTCCCAGTGAAGCCAGGTGGACGGCGCAGCCAGATCTCCTCGTGCAGGCTACCCTGCAAGAAAGCTGTGCTGAAGTCAAGAGAGTGGAGCTCGTAGTCGCGCTGAGCGGCTATGTGCAGCAGCACCCGAAGAGTGGTCATCTTCGGGGTGGGAGAGAAGGTCTGAAAGTAGTCAACTCTCTGCCGCTGACTGAAGCCACGAGCCACGTACCGCGCCTTGAAGACAGGTGGAGAGCCCGGCGGCCGCTTCACCCTGAAGATCCACATGCCACTGACGATGTTCGCCCCAGGAGGGGGAACCGCGTCAACGTAGGTGCCTGTGGACTTCCAGGAAGCCATCTCTGCATCCATAGCTGCCTGCCACTGAGAGGAGTAGGGACCCTCTACGGCCTCCGCGTAAGAGCGCGGAGTCGGGATGTCTAGTGCATCCGGGTCTCCCTCAGGGGCAAGTAGTACGGACGCGAGATGAGGTGAAGCAGCAGCCAAACACTAGAACTCCTCCTGCCTGTCCTCAAGGACGTCCGTGCCAAGAGCACACTCACCCCCGACGGACGGAGGACAGACAGACGCAGACTCAGCAACAAGACTGGCAGCATAGTCTAGGCGACAGCGAGCAGCAAAGTCGACGAGCTCAGCAACAAGAGCAGACGCAGCAGTAGACTCAAAGGAGGGGTCAGTGACGACAGTAGCAAGGAGACGCGTGAGAGTAGGACTGGCAGCACGAAGAGAGTCCGACTCAGGGTCGGCAAGTGCAGGAAGAGAGGACTCAGGAGGAGAAGGCAAAGGGGCACGCAGAGGAGCAGTGGACGGTCGTAGAGACATCCGGTGCGTGTCAGGGACAGGAGGAGGACGCTGACGCGAACCGCGACCACTAGCGCGAGCAGTACGAACAGGCAATACGGGACAAGACGCAGGCTCACGACGCTCAGCAAGACCTCCAGTAGGACCAGTGTAAGGAGAGGGAGTAGGAAGTGGGGAGGCGGGCTCTAACCGTGACTGGGACTGGACAGGCGGTGGACACTCTACAGGAGGAGAAAGACCAAGAACCTGCTGCAGGAGCGGAACGAAGTACGGCCGAGGCCGCGCGGGAACTCCAGACACAGCAGGGACAGCACCAGCGCCAACAGCACCTCCAGCTGTAGGACCTCCAGCAGCACCAGCAGCACCCGCAGTTGGACCACCGTCAGGAACGACAGCAGCAATCTTAGCACCGGCACCCTCAACAGCTCCAACTCTTGGCGGACCCGAAGGCCCAGCAGCTCCGGGACCGGCGGCACTAGTACCCTTAGCGGCCGAAGAAGCTCCAGCTCCAGCAGTACGCCTCCAACGGCGAGCAAACCACTCGCGCAGCTCCTGTGGAGCGAGTGGCTCCCGCCGAGACGAAGCACCCGGAGAACCTCCTGGCCCCGCACCGCCAGACGCCACAAGGGGAGGTCCAGTGGCCGCAGGCTCCGTAACTCCAGGCTCAGCAGCTCCAGACGCAGCACCCCCTGGCTCGGCAGCTCCCGACGGAGCACGCCCAGGCTCACACCCCCAGTCGCAGCACCCCCAGGCTCAGCACCTCCAGACTCAGCACCCACGCGCGCAGCACCCCCAGAGTCAGCACCCCCAGGCGCAGCACCCGCAGCAGTACCAGAGTCACCAACAACCTCGACCGGCTCGACTGCGTCTACCTGGGACACACTTGAAGGGGCAGGACCCTGAGGGGAAAGGGGGTCTACCGGGGGGGGACCTGGCACAAGGAAGTGCGGTGGTGGGGGGAGGGAAGGAGTGCGGTAGGGGAAGAGGCGGTAGAAGGGGACGGACTCGTTGAACGTGACGTCCTGGGAGGACAGAACATGACGAGAAGAGGGGTGGTAGAACTGCCACCCTAGGGCATCAGGGGGGAAGCCTAGGAAGACACAGGGAGCAGCACGAGGGGACAGCTTGTCCGTAGACAAGTCGCGGACAAACGCCCGGGATCCCCAGACACGGAACGCAGACGCATCGCCGACCTCCCCCGTCCACAGCAGAGCTGGGGAGGTCTCCGGCCGAGAGACCCTGGGGTGAAGGTTGATCTGATGCGCCGCGTACCGAACCGCAAACGGCCACAGAAAATGGGGGACAGCCGCATGCATCATGGACATACGAGCGACGTCCATGACCATGCCAATGCGGCGCTCAGCAATCCCATTTTGCTGTGGAGAGTCCGGAAGCGTAAAGCTCTAGCGGATGCCTCGGGCACGACATTAGGCTTGCAGAAGGCCAGAGGAGAACTGTCCACCTCGGTCAGAGTGCAGACGTAGAACAGGAAAGTCCGAGCCGAAGCCCCCCCTGAGCTGGAGACGAGCTGCGCGGATCCAGTCGATCAACACCTCACTGACATCACCCATGTCCATGTCCATGTCCACGTCCACATCCATGTCCACGTCCATGTCCACGTCCAAGTCCTCCACGTTCACCTCCACGTCCATGTCCACGTCCACGTCCACGTCCACGTCCACGTCCATGTCCACGTCCACGTCTATGTCCACGTCCACGTCCACGTCCATGTCCACGTCCATGTCCACGTCCACGTCCACGTCCACATCCATGTCCATGTCCATGTCCACGTCCACGTCCACGTCCACGTCCATGTCCACGTCCAAGTCCTCCACGTCCAAGTCCTCCACGTCCATGTCCACGTCCATGTCCACGTCCACGTCCACGTCCACGTCCACGACCACGTCCACGTCCACGTCCACGTCCACGTCCACGACAACGTCCACGTCCACGTCCACGTCCACGTCCATGTCCACGTCCACGTCCATGTCCACGTCCACGTCCACATCCACGTCCACGTCCACGTCCACTTCCATGTCCACGTCCACGTCCACGTCAATGTCCACGTCCACGTCCACGTCGAAGTCCACGTCGAAGTCCACGTCCACGTCCATGTCCACGTCCACGTCCACGTCCACGTCCACGTCCATGTCGACGTCCACGTCCACGTCCACGTCCACGTCCATGTCCACGTCCATGTCAACGTCCACGTCCATGTCCACGTCCATGTCCACGTCCACGTCCACGTCCACGTCCACGTCCACGACCATCCACGACCGTCCACGTCCACGTCCACGTCGACGTCCACGTCCATCTCCACGTCCACATCCATGTCCACGTCCACGTCCATGTCCATGTCCATGTCCTCGGCCACGTCCACGTCCATGTCCACGTCCACGTCCACGTCCACGTCCATGTCCACGTCCTCGTCCAGGTCCACGTCCATGTCCACGTCCATCTCCACGTCCATGTCCACGTCCATGTCCACGTCCATGTCCAGGTCCATGTCCACGTCCATGTCCACGTCCATGTCCACGTCCACGTCCATGTCCACGTCGAGGTCCATGACCACGTCCACGTCCACGTCAACGTCCACGACCACGTCCATGTCCACGTCCACGTCCACGTCCACGTCCACGTCCAGGTCCACGTCCACGTCCACGTCCAAGTCCATGTCCACGTCCACGTCCATGTCCACGTCCACGTCCTTGACCGTCCACGTCCATGTCCACGTCCACGTCCACGTCCAAGTCCTCCACGTCCATGTCACGTCCACGTCCACGTCCAAGTCCTCCACGTCCACGTCCAGGTCCACGTCCACGTCCACGTCCATGTTAACGTCCACGTCCACGTCCACGACCACGTCCAAGACCGTCTACGTCCACGTCCACGTCCACGTCCACAACCACGTCCATGTCAATGTCCACGTCCATGTCAATGTCCACGTCCATGTCCACGTCCACGTCCATGTCCACGTCCACGTCCACGTCCACGTCCACGTCCACGACCGTCCACGTCCACGTCCACGACCGTCCACGTCCACGTCCACGACCGTCCACGTCCACGTCCACGACCGTCCACGTCCATGTCCACGTCCACGTCCATCTCCACGTCCACGTCCATGTCCACGTCCACGTCCACGTCCATGTCCATGTCCACGTCCACGTCCACGTCCACGTCCACGTCCACGTCCACGTCCACGTCCACGACCACGTCCACGACCACGTCCACGTCCACGTCCACGTCCACGTCCACGACCACGTCCACGTCCACGTCCACGTCCACGTCCACGTCCACGACCACGACCACGTCCACGTCCACGTCCACGTCCACGACCACGTCCACGTCCACGTCCACGTCCATGTCCACGTCCACGTACACGTCCACGTCCACGTCCATGTCCATGTCCACGTCCACATCCACGTCCACGTCCATGTCCGCGTCCACGTCCATGTCCGTACTAACTAACGCACATGTGTCGAGAAAATGGTGCATCGGCCAGTCTGGCCGGCATTTCGCACTTATAGTGCAAGTGGGGCCAGGGAGAACGGAAACGCTCATTTCTCAAAAAGCAGAGGGAATCTAGCCGTCTCACTCGATCAGAAGGTGGGAAATATATAGATCTAGTGAGCTAATAAAGTTCGAAAGGAATCTAATGCATATGTATATGGAAAATGGTGCATTGGCCAGGTCGGTCTGTATGGGAACTTAGAGTGCAAATGCCTGGGAGAACGGAACCGCTCAGATCTCGCATAGTACACGGAATCTAGTGGTCTTACTCAAATATAAGGTAGGAAATATATTAATCGAGTTAATGTAAGGGTTTGAAAGGTAACTAACTCACATGTGTAGAGAAAATGGTGCATCGGCCAGTCTGGCCGGCATTTCGCACTTATAGTGCAAGTGGGGCCAGGGAGAACGGAAACGCTCATGTCTCAAAAAGTAAATTGAATCTAGCAGTCTCACTCGATGAGAAGGTGGGAAATATATAAATCTAGTGAGCTAATAAGGTTCGAAAGGAATCTAATGCATATGTATATGGAAAACGGAGCATTGGCTAGGTCGGTCAGTATGGGAACTTAGAGTGCAAATGCCTGGGAGAACGGAACCGCTCAGATCTCGCATAGTACACGGAATCTAGTGGTCTCACTCAAATATAAGGTAGCAAATATATTAATCGAGTGAACGTAAGGTTTTGAAAGATAACTAACGCACATGTGTAGAGAAAATGGTGCATCGGCCAGTCTGGCCGGCATTTCGCACCTATAGTGCAAGTGGGGCCAGGGAGAACGAAAACGCTCATTTCTAAAAAAGTAAAGGGAATCTAGCGGTCTCACTCGATCAGAAGGTGGGAAATATATAAATCTGGACAGCTAAAAAGGTTTGAAAGGTATCTATTACACATGTATAGAGAAAATGGTGCATTGGCCAGGTCGGTCAATATCGGAACTTAAAATGCAAATGCCAGGGAGAACGGAGGCGCTCAGATCTCGCATAGTACACGGAATCTAGTGGTCTCACTCAAATAGAAGGTAGGAAATATATTCATCTAGTGAACGTAAAGGTTTGAAAGGTAACTAACGCACATGTGTAGAGAAAGTTGTGCATTGGCCAGTCTGGTCGGCATTTCGCACTTATAGTGCAAGTAGGTGTCAAACATTATATATGTTATGCTTGTGTAGGCTACAGTGGGTTAGCCTATAGGGGGTACACAATTCTAGGGTTTCCTACTTGTACTCATTTCACTGCTAGTTCATTCATTCCTGTTCGCTTATTTTCACATGGTATAGAGCGGGTCCTTCTACGGACCGTGTTTTTGGGCCCACCGAAGCGCCCCCCGAGGCGCGATCTTTTTTTTTAGCGACCCCTCGGGTCGCCATTTCCCCTGCGGCCCCGCCGCCTTCACTGACGCGGCCCCGCCGCCCTCTCTGTTGCGGCCCCGCCGCCTGCTCCTTCGCGGCCCCGCCCCGGCTCCTTCGCGGCCCCGCCGCCTGCTCTCGCGCGGCCCCGCCCTGGCTTCTACGCGGCCCCGCCCCGGCTTTCACGCGGCCCCGCCGACAGCTTTGTCGCGGCCCCGCCCAGGCCCTTACGCGGCTCCGCCGCCTGCTCTCACGCGGCCCCGCCCCGGCTCCTTCGCGGCCCCGCCGCCTGCTCTCGCGCGGCCCCGCCCCGGCTTCTACGCGGCCCCGCCCCGGCTTTCACGCGGCCCCGCCGACGGCTTTGTCGCGGCCCCGCCCAGGCCCTTACGCGGCTCCGCCGCCTGCTCTCACGCGGCCCCGCCCCGGCTCCTTCGCGGCCCCGCCGCCTGCTCTCGCGCGGCCCCGCCCCGGCTTCTACGCGGCCCCGCCCCGGCTTTCAGACTGCCCCGCCGTCCCCTCCTGACGGCTCCTGCCGTCACCTTCTACCGGCCCCGCAACTGCACCTGCTGGCCCCCCCGCTGCACCTACCGGCCCCCCACCACCCACCCCCCCCCTTTTCCCGTCGCCTGTCGAGGCGACCTGAGAGGCCAGCAGAGGGGTGGCAGGTGTGTGGCCTCCCCTGCTTCTCCTCCTCCTTCATCTCCCCTGCAGCAGCCGAGCCGCCCCACAGCCGAGCCGCCCTGCCGCCGAGCCGCCGGGTCGCTGAGCTGCTGAGCTGCAGTTGCTGCCGAGTCGCCCGAGCCGCCGAGCCGCCGAGCTGCTGAGCCGCTGAGTCGCCGAACCTACTCTTCCCACCACTGGTGAGCTCTTGCCCTGCTAGCACGCTGCGCGTCGCCTGCTTGCCTGCCTGCCTGCCTTTTGGCTTGCCTGGCTGCTTGCCTCCCTGCTGCTAGTCCTGCTCCTGCTTCTACTTGCGGAGCCAAATGCAGCCCCAGCGACGCCGGCGTGAGTCCCTCACGCCGCAGCAGCTGCGTGAGTGGTACGCTGGTTGGGGCTGTAGGGGTGGCGACGCTACTCCTACTACCACTCCTGCTGCTTCTACTCGTGGTGGCGGCCAGATGCAGCTCCCGCGACCCTCTCGCGTGTCTCTCACGCCTCGCCAGCTTCGTGAGTGGTACGCTCAGAGTGAAGGGTCTCTTAGTGCTGTTCGCTGCTCTTACGTGATTCGCACTGGTACTCGGACTGGTCAGCCTTGTGGGACACGTAGTCATACACCGTCCCGCTGCTTCGCCCGTCTGAGCGACGCCTGGCGTACCGTGTTTGGCGACGAGGCTGAGCTTCCCGACTGGGTGGAGTTGCTTAGGCAGAGGGTAGATATATATGCTCTTGACTATGATGCTATTCTCACTGCCATGTATGCATGGCCTACTAGTGCTGACCGTGCAGGTCACCTGTGCGTCCCGCCTGACCCAGGTATAGGACCTGCTGCTCTAGCTACTGGTGAGGCTGCTGCTCTGGGTGCTAGTGAGTCTCCTGCTCCAGGTACAGGTGCGGCTGCTGCTCTCGGTGCTAGTGAGTCTGCTTCCTCAGGTGCGGGTGAGGCTGCGCTCTCAGGTACCGCGTTGGCTTCGGCCTCCCTCACCTTTACACTTGACTCTGGGGCTTCTCGCTCCTTCTTTCGGGACCGCACCACACTCACGCCGCTTGGTCGGCCGGTTGCAGTCTCCCTGGCTGACCCCTCTGGGGGTCCTCTCCTCGCTCACTTCTCCACTGTCCTCCCGTGTCCGGCTGCCCCCTCGGGCACCCTGTCTGGCCTGTACCTCCCCTCGTTCTCGACGAACTTGGTGAGTGGTGCAGACCTACAGGATGCGGGGGTTCACCAGTTCACTCCTGCGAGTCAGCGGGTGACCCACTGCACGGACGCACGCACAGGCCGGCACCTGGCCACGTTCTCGCGTCGGCCGGGGTCGAGCCTCTACACCCTGACCACTGAGTCTCCTCCTGTCCCCGCGTCCGGTCAGGTAGCAGCGTCGGGTCAGGTGTTTGCTGCTGCGTCCAGGTCTGGTCCTGAGTCTGCCCCCTGTACTTGTCGCCTCCTGTCTCACGAGACTCTCCTGTGGCACCACCGTCTTGGCCACCCCTCCTTGCCCCGTCTTCGGAGCATGGCTTCCCGTGTCTTTGTCTCTGGTCTTCCCTAGTCTCTCCCTCCTCTCCCCTCCGGGCCAGGACCTTCCTGTGTCCCTTGTGTCGAGGGTCGCCTCCGGGCTACTCCTCACTCCTCCCACTTCCCCCCGACAGAGGCTCCCCTGCAGACGCTTCACATGGATGTGTGGGGCCCAGCCCCCGTCCGTGGGCAGGATTACGAGCGCTACTTCCTGTTGGTGGTTGACGACTACTCGCGTTACACCACAGTCCTCCCCTTGCGCAGCAAGGGTGAGGTCACTGAGGTGCTGATCGACTGGATCCGCGAGGCTCGTCTCCGGCTCAGGAAGAGCTTCGGCTCGGACTTTCCTGTTCTGCGTCTGCACTCGGACAGAGGCGGAGAGTTCTCCTCTGGCCTTCTGCGTGCCTACTGTCGTGCGCGAGGCATCCGCCAGTCCTTCACGCTTCCGGACTCACCACAGCAAAATGGGATTGCTGAGCGCCGCATTGGCATGGTCATGGATGTCGCTCGTACGTCCATGATGCATGCGGCTGCCCCCCATTTTCTGTGGCCGTTTGCGGTGAGGTACGCGGCGCATCAGCTCAACCTTCACCCCCGGGTCTCTCGGCCTGCGATGTCCCCAGCCTTGCTGTGGACAGGGAAGGTTGGCGATGCGTCTGTGTTCCGTGTCTGGGGATCTCGGGCGTTTGTTCGCGACTTGTCTGCGGACAAGCTGTCCCCTCGTGCTGCTCCTTGTGTCTTCCTTGGCTTCCCCACTGACGCCCCAGGGTGGCAGTTTTACCACCCCTCCTCTCGTCGTGTTCTGTCCTCCCAGGACGTCACGTTCGACGAGTCAGTCCCCTTCTACCGTCTCTTCCCCTACCGCACTCCTTCCCTCCCCCCTCCCCCGGACTTCCTTGTACCGGTTCCCCCCCCGGTAGACCTCCTTCCCCCTCAAGTTCCTGCCCCCTCAGGTGTGTCCCAGGTAGACGCCGTTGACCCGGTCGAGGTTACAGGTGACTCTGGTGCTGCTGCGGGTGCTGAGCCTGGGAGTGCTGACTCTGGGGGTGCTGTGCGCGGGGGTGCTGAGCCTGGGGGTGCTGACTCTGGGGGTGCTGTGCGCGGGGGTGCTGAGCCTGGGGGTGCTGACTCTGGGGGTGCTGTGCGCGGGGGTGCTGAGCCTGGGGGTGCTGACTCTGGGGGTGCTGTGCGCGGGGGTGCTGAGCCTAGGGATACTACTGCTGGGGGTACTGGGCCTGCGGGTGCTACTGCGGAGAGTGCGGAGCCTGGGGGTGCTGCGTCTAGAGCTGCTGAGCCTGGGGTTTCTCCTGCTGCTGCGTCTGCTCTAGTCGCTGAGCTCGTTGACTTTGCTGCTCGCTGTCGTCTCGACTACGCTGCTGGTCTTGTTGCTGAGTCTGCGTCTGTCTGTCCTCCGTCCGTCGGGGGTGAGTGTGCTCTTGGCACGGACGTCCTAGAGGACAGACAGGAGGAGTTACAGTGTCTAGCGGCTGCTTCACCTCATCTCGCGTCTGTACTGCTTGCCCCTGAGGGAGACCCGGATGCACTAGACATCCCGACTCCGCGTTCTTACGCGGAGGCCGTAGAGGGTCCCTACTCCTCTCAGTGGCAGGCAGCTATCGATGCAGAGATGGCTTCCTGGAAGTCCACAGGCACCTACGTTGACGCAGTTCCCCCTCCTGGGGCGAACATCGTCAGTGGCATGTGGATCTTCCGGGTGAAGCGGCCGCCGGGCTCTCCACCTGTCTTCAAGGCGCGGTACGTTGCTCGTGGCTTCAGTCAGCGGCAGGGAGTTGACTACTTTCAGACCTTCTCTCCCACCCCGAAGATGACCACTCTTCGGGTGCTGCTGCACATAGCCGCTCAGCGCGACTACGAGCTTCACTCTCTCGACTTCAGCACTGCGTTCCTGCAGGGTAGCCTGCACGAGGAGATCTGGCTGCGCCGTCCACCTGGCTTCACTGGGACTTTCCCTCCTGGCACCCAGTGGAGCCTCCGACGGCCAGTCTACGGTCTCCGCCAGGCACCGCGTGAGTGGCACGACACACTGAGGACTACGCTTGCGGCTCTTGGGTTTGCTCCTTCTACTGCTGACCCGTCGCTGTTTCTGCGCACCGACACTTCACTGCCGCCGTTCTACATCCTCGTGTACGTCGACGACTTGGTCTTTGCCACAGCGGACACTGCTGGACTCGCCTACGTGAAGTCCGAACTGCTGAAGAGACACACGTGCACAGACCTGGGTGAACTGCGCAGCTACCTTGGCTTGCAGATCACTCGGGACAGAGCACGCCGCACCATTACCTTGACTCAGTCACACATGGTGCAGCAGGTCCTTCAGCGCTTCGGCTTCACGTACTCCTCGCCTCAGGCCACTCCTCTGCCTACTCGCCACTCACTCTCAGCTCTGCCTTCGGATGAGTCCGTAGAGTCGAGTGGTCCGTATGCAGAGCTTGTTGGCTGCCTCATGTACCTGATGACCTGCACACGACCTGACCTTGCATATCCTCTGAGCATTCTTGCACGCTATGTTGCTCCTGGGAGACACAGACCAGAGCACATGGCTGCAGCGAAGAGGGTATTGCGCTACCTGTGCAGTACGTCGGGCATGGGGCTTGTGCTTGGAGGGCGGAGTCCAGTGGTCCTTACCGGCCACGCGGACGCTTCTTGGGCTGACGACCAGACTACGCAGCGGTCGTCACAGGGTTACACCTTCAGCCTTGGTTCCGGCTCTGTCTCGTGGCGGTCTACTCGCTCGTCTTCGGTTCTCGGCTCCAGTTGTGAGGCTGAGATCTACGCCGGGGCCATGGCTGCACAGGAGCTTCGCTGGCTCACCTACCTGCTGACTGACCTTGGAGAGCCGCCTCGTTCTCCTCCAGTGCTGTACGTAGACAACAAGGCCATGCTGGCCTTGTGTCGAGAGCAGCGCTTGGAGCACAGAACGAAGCACATTGCTCTCCGCTACTTTTTTGCTCGTGAGCTGCAGCAGCGTGGTCAGTTGCGACTTGCGTACGTGGCCTCTGAGGCCAACACTGCTGATGTGTTCACCAAGGCACCCGCGCCTTGTGACCATCAGTGCTTTTGCACCCAGCTGGGTCTTGTGCCTGTCTTGCCTCACTTGCTCTCCTCTTGACTTCACTTGTACTGTGACATATATGTATACCTGCTTTTGCTTGTCTAGTTTTATATATATTTCTGTACTCCTGCATGTGAACTGGCCTCTAGCCCTGCTCTTGTGCTCGGACTGTGTGGTGACTTTGTGATCCACCCTGAGCTTGCTTTGCTTTGCTTGACTGGTCTTGTGACCCCTTGTTCTCCCCCACTTTGCCTATGGGGGTGTGTCAAACATTATATATGTTATGCTTGTGTAGGCTACAGTGGGTTAGCCTATAGGGGGTACACAATTCTAGGGTTTCCTACTTGTACTCATTTCACTGCTAGTTCATTCATTCCTGTTCGCTTATTATCACACCCCTCTCTCCACAGGAGCTGCGCGAGTGGTACGCTCGCCGCTGGAGGCGTGCTGCTGAGTCTGGAGGTGCTGCTGGAGCTGGAGCTGGAGCTTCTTCGACCGTCGAGGGTGCGGGTGCTGCCGGTCCCGGAGCTGCTGGACCTGCGGGTCCTCCTGGAGCTGGAGGTACTGAGGGCGTTGGTGCTGAGCCTACTGCTGTTGGTCCTGCCGCTGGAGGTGTGGGTGGCGCTGGTGCTGTCCCTGAGGGTGCTGGTGCTGTCCCTGCTGAGTCTGGAGCTGCCGCGCGGCCTCGGCCGTACTTCGTTCCGCTCCTACAGCAGGTTCTTGGTCTTTCTCCTTCGGTAGAGTGTCCACAGCCTGTCCAGTCGCAGTCACTGTTGGAGCCTTCCTCTCCTCTGCCTGCTCCCTCTCCTTACACTGGTCCTACTGGAGGTCTTGCTGAGCGTCGTGAGCCTGCGTCTCGTCCCGCGTCGCCTGTTCGTGCTGCTCGCGCTAGTGGTCGCGGTTCGCGTCAGCATCCTCCTCCTGTCCCTGGCACGCACCGGATGTCTCTGCGTCCGTCCACTGCTCCTCTGCGTGCCCCTTTGCCTTCGCCTCCTGAGTCCTCTCTTCCTGCGCTTGCCGACCCTGAGTCGGACTCTCTTCGCGCTGCCAGTCCTACTGTCACGCGTCTGCTTGCTACTGTCGTCACTGACCCCTCTTTTGAGTCCACTGCTGCGTCTGCTCTAGTCGCTGAGCTCGTTGACTTTGCTGCTCGCTGTCGTCTCGACTACGCTGCTGGTCTTGTTGCTGAGTCTGCGTCTGTCTGTCCTCCGTCCGTCGGGGGTGAGTGTGCTCTTGGCACGGACGTCCTAGAGGACAGACAGGAGGAGTTACAGTGTCTAGCGGCTGCTTCACCTCATCTCGCGTCTGTACTGCTTGCCCCTGAGGGAGACCCGGATGCACTAGACATCCCGACTCCGCGTTCTTACGCGGAGGCCGTAGAGGGTCCCTACTCCTCTCAGTGGCAGGCAGCTATGGATGCAGAGATGGCTTCCTGGAAGTCCACAGGCACCTACGTTGACGCAGTTCCCCCTCCTGGGGCGAACATCGTCAGTGGCATGTGGATCTTCCGGGTGAAGCGGCCGCCGGGCTCTCCACCTGTCTTCAAGGCGCGCTACGTTGCTCGTGGCTTCAGTCAGCGGCAGGGAGTTGACTACTTTCAGACCTTCTCTCCCACCCCGAAGATGACCACTCTTCGGGTGCTGCTGCACATAGCCGCTCAGCGCGACTACGAGCTTCACTCTCTCGACTTCAGCACTGCGTTCCTGCAGGGTAGTCTGCACGAGGAGATCTGGCTGCGCCGACCACCTGGCTTCACTGGGACTTTCCCTCCTGGCACCCAGTGGAGCCTCCGACGGCCAGTCTACGGTCTCCGCCAGGCACCGCGTGAGTGGCACGACACACTGAGGACTACGCTTGCGGCTCTTGGGTTTGCTCCTTCTACTGCTGACCCGTCGCTGTTTCTTCGCACCGACACTTCCCTGCCGCCGTTCTACATCCTCGTGTACGTCGACGACTTGGTCTTTGCCACAGCGGACACTGCTGGACTCGCCTACGTGAAGTCCGAGCTGCTGAAGAGACACACGTGCACAGACCTGGGTGAACTGCGCAGCTACCTTGGCTTGCAGATCACTCGGGACAGAGCACGCCGCACCATTACCTTGACTCAGTCACACATGGTGCAGCAGGTCCTTCAGCGCTTCGGCTTCACGTACTCCTCGCCTCAGGCCACTCCTCTGCCTACTCGCCACTCACTCTCAGCTCTGCCTTCGGATGAGTCCGTAGAGTCGAGTGGTCCGTATGCAGAGCTTGTTGGCTGCCTCATGTACCTGATGACCTGCACACGACCTGACCTTGCATATCCTCTGAGCATTCTTGCACGCTATGTTGCTCCTGGGAGACACAGACCAGAGCACATGGCTGCAGCGAAGAGGGTATTGCGCTACCTGTGCAGTACGTCGGGCATGGGGCTTGTGCTTGGAGGGCGGAGTCCAGTGGTCCTTACCGGCCACGCGGACGCTTCTTGGGCTGACGACCAGGCTACGCAGCGGTCGTCACAGGGTTACACCTTCAGCCTTGGTTCCGGCTCTGTCTCGTGGCGGTCTACTCGCTCGTCTTCGGTTCTCGGCTCCAGTTGTGAGGCTGAGATCCACGCCGGGGCCATGGCTGCACAGGAGCTTCGCTGGCTCACCTACCTGCTGACTGACCTTGGAGAGCCGCCTCGTTCTCCTCCAGTGCTGTACGTAGACAACAAGGCCATGCTGGCCTTGTGTCGAGAGCAGCGCTTGGAGCACAGAACGAAGCACATTGCTCTCCGCTACTTCCTTGCTCGTGAGCTGCAGCAGCGTGGTCAGTTGCGACTTGCGTACGTGGCCTCTGAGGCCAACACTGCTGATGTGTTCACCAAGGCACTCGCGCCTTGTGACCATCAGCGCTTTTGCACCCAGCTGGGTCTTGTGCCTGTCTTGCCTCACTTGCTCTCCTCTTGACTTCACTTGTACTGTGACATATATATATATCTGCTCTTGCTTGTCTAGTTTTATATATATGTCTGTACTCCTGCATGTGAACTGGCCTCTGGCCCTGCTCTTGTGCTCGGACTGTGTGGTGACTTTGTGATCCACCCTGAGCTTGCTTTGCTTTGCTTGACTGGTCTTGTGACCCCTTGTTCTCCCCCACTTTGCTTACGGAAACTGGCCGCTAGATTCCCTCTACTTTTTTAGAAACGAGCGTTTCCGTTCTCCCTGGCCCCACTTGCACTATAAGTGCGAAATGCCGGCCAGACTGGCCGATGCACCATTTTCTCTACACATGTGCGTTAGTTACCTTTCAAACCCTTATGTTCACTCGATCAATATGTTTCCTACCTTATATTTGAGTGAGACCACTAGATTCCGTGTAATATGCGAGATCTGAGCGGTTCCGTTCTCCCAGGCATTTGCACTCTAAGTTCCCATACTGACCGACCTGGCCAATGCACCATTTTCCATATACATATGCATTAGATTCCTTTCAAACCTTTTCAGCTCACTAGATTTATATATTTCCCACCTTTTGATCGAGTGAGACCGCTAGATTCCCTCTACTTTTTTAGAAACGAGCGTTTCCGTTCTCCCTGGCCCCACTTGCACTATAAGTGCGAAATGCCGGCCAGACTGGCCGATGCACCATTTTCTCTACACATGTGCGTTAGTTACCTTTCAAACCCTTACGTTCACTCGCTTAATATATTTCCTACCTTATATTTGAGTGAGACCACTAGATTCCGTGTACTATGCGAGATCTGTGCGGTTCCGTTCTCCCAAGCATTTGCACTCTAAGTTCCCATACTGACCGACCTGGCCAATGCACCATTTTCTCTATACATGTGCGTTCGATACCTTCCAAACCTTTTTAGCTGACTAGATTTATATATTTCCCACCTTTTGATCGAGTGAGACCGCTAGATTCCCTCTACTTTTTGAGAAACGAGCGTTTCCGTTCTCCCTGGCCCCACTTGCACTATAAGTGCGAAATGCCGGCCAGACTGGCCGATGCACCATTTTCTCTACACATGTACGTTAGTTACCTTTCAAACCCCCTTACGTTCACTCGATAAATATATTTCCTACCTTATATATGAGTGAGACCACTAGATTCCGTGTACTATGCGAGATCTGGGCGGTTCCATTCTCCCAGGCATTTGCACTCTAAGTTCCCATACTGACCGACCTGGCCAATGCACCATTTTCCATATACATATGCATTAGATTCCTTTCGAACCTTATTAGCTCACTAGACTTATATATTTCCCACCTTCTGATCGAGTGAGACCGCTAGATTCCCTTTAATTTTTTAGAAATGAGCGTCTCTGTTCTCCTTGGCCCTACTTGCACTATAAGTGCGAAATGCTGGCCAGACTGGCCGATGCACCATTTTCTCTACACATATGCGTTAGCTACCTTTCAAACCCTTACGTTCACTAGATGAATATATTTCCTACATTCTATTTGAGTGAGACCACTAGATTTCGTGTACTATGCGAGATCTGAGCGGTTCCGTTCTTCTGGCATTTGCACTCTAAGTTCCCATACTAACCGACCTGGCCAATGCACCATTTTCCATATACATATGCATTAGATTCCTTTCGAACCTTATTAGCTCACTAGATTTATATATTTCCCACCTTTTGATCGGGTGAGACCGCTAGATTCCCTTTAATTTTTGAGAAATGAGCGTCTCCGTTCTCCTTGGCCCTACTTGCACTATAAGTGCGAAATGCCGGCCAGACTGGCCGATGCACCATTTTCTCTACACATGTGCGTTAGTTACCTTTCAAACCCTTACGTTCACTAGATGAATATATTTCCTACCTTCTATTTGAGTGAGACCACTAGATTCCGTGTACTACGCGAGATCTGAGCGCTTCCGTTCTCCCTGGCATTTGCATTTTAAGTTCCCATACTGGCCGACATGGCCAATGCACCATTTTCCATATACATATGCATTAGATTCCTTTTGAACCTTATTAGCTCACTAGATTTATATATTTCCCACCTTTTGATCGGGTGAGACCGCTTGATTCCCTTTAATTTTTGAGAAATGAGCGTCTCCGTTCTCCTTGGCCCTACTTGCACTATAAGTGCGAAATGCCGGCCAGACTGGCCGATGCACCATTTTCTCTACACATGTGTGTTAGTTACCTTTCAAACCCTTACGTTCACTAGATGAATATATTTCCTTCCTTTTATTTGAGTGAGACCACTAGATTCTGTGTACTATGCGAGATCTGAGTGCTTCTGTTCTCCCTGGCATTTGCATTTTAAGTTCCCATACTGACCGACCTGGCCAATGCACTATTTTCCATATAAATGTGCATTAGATACCTTTTGAACCATATTAGCTCACTAGATTTATATATTTCCCACCTTCTGATCGAGTGAGACGGCTAGATTTCCTTTACTTTTTGAGAAATAAGCGTTTCCGTTCTCCCTGGCCCTACTTGCACTATAAGTGCGAAATGCCGGCCAGACTGGCCGATGCACCATTTTCTCTACACATGTGCGTTAGTTACCTTTCAAACCCTTAGGTTCACTAGATGAATATATTTCCTACCTTCTTTTTGAGTGAGACCACTAGATTCCGTGTACTATGCGAGATCTGAGCGCTTCCGTTCTCCAAGGCATCTGCACTCTAAGTTCCCCTACTGACCGACCTGGCCAATGCACCATTTTCCATATACATATGCATTCGATTCCTTTCGAACCTTATTAGCTCACTAGATTTATATATTTCCCACTGTCTGATCGAGTGAGACCGCTAGATTCCCTTTACTTTTTGAGAAATAAGCGTTTCCGTTCTCCTTGGCCCTACTTGCACTATAAGTGCGAAATGCCGGCCAGATTGGCTGATGCACCATATTCTCTACACATGTGCGTTAGTTACCTTTCAAACCCTTACGTTCACTAGATTAATATATTTCCTACTTTCTATTTGAGTGAGACCACTTGATTCCGTGTACTATGCGAGATATGAGCGCTTGCGTTCTCCCTGGCATTTGCATTTTAAGTTCCGATACTGACTGACCTGGCCAATGCTGTCAGAACATTATAGCTTACTTATTTGTGTAGGCTATAGTGGGGTATCCCATAGGGGGTACAACCCAATTAGGTATTCATATTTGTACTCACTTCATTCATAGTTCATTCATTCTCGTTCACTTCTTCTCATGGTATCGAGCAGGTTCCCCTGTGGGACATGTGCTTAGGGCCCACCACCTCGAAACGTTTTTTTTTTCTGCCCTAGCCGCTAGCGCACCGCCCGCCCTCGAACGTGAGCGCCGCCCCTAGAGCCCTAGCGCCCCTCCGCGGCCTGCTCACAGCGCTGCCCGACGCCCTAGCGCTAGCCGCCCGACGCGCCGCCCACAGCGCTGCCCGACGCGCTGCCCTAGCGCCGCTCTAGCGCCGCTCGACGCGCCAGCCTAGCGCCGCTCGACGCGCTGCCCGACGCGCAGCCCTAGCGCCGCCCAACGCGCCGCCCTAGCGCAGCCCGTCGCGCTGCCCGTGCAGCCGCCCTAGCGCCGCCCGTCGCGCTGCCCAACGCGCCGCCCGTCGCGCTGCCCGCTGCCCGCGCTACCGCCGCCCGTCGCGCTACCCAACGCGCCGCCCACGCGCCGCCCTAGCGCCGCCCACGCGCCGCCCTAGCGCCGCCCGACGAGCGCTATGGTCCAGGAGCGTGCCTGGTCCAAGAGCTTGCCTGGTCCTGGAGCTATCCTGGTCCAGGAGCTTGCCTAGTCAAGGAGCTTGCCAGGTCCACGAGCTTGCTTTTTCCACGAGCGTGCCTGGTCCAGGAGCTAGCCTTGTCCAGGAGCTTTCTTGGTCCGTTAGCTTGCCTGGTCCAGGAGCTTGCCTGGTCCACGAGCTTTCCAAGTCCAAGAGCTTGCCTGGTCCAGGAACTTGCCTGGTCCAGGAGCTTTCGTGGTCCAGGAGCGAGGCTGATCCACGAGCTTGCCTGGTCCAAGAGCGTTCCTGGTCCAAAAGCGTGCTTGGTCCAGGAGCTTGCCTGGTCCAGGAGCTTGCCTGGTCCAGGAGCTTGCCAGGTCCAGGAGCTTGCCTGGTCAAAGAGCCTTCCTGGTCCAAGATCTTGCCTGGTCCAAGAGCGTGCATGGTCCACGAGCGTGCCTGGTCCAAGAGCTTGCCTGGTCCAGGAGCTTGCCTGGTCCAAGGGCTTGCTTGGTCCTGAAGCCTGCCTGGTCCAAGAGCTTGCCTGGTCAAGGAGATTGCGTGGTCCAGGAGCTTAATAAGTCCAAGAGCTTGCTTGGTCCAGAAGCCTGCCTGGTCCAGGAGCTTGCTTGCTCCAGGAGCTTGCGTGGTCAAGGAGCTTGCCTAGTCCAGGAGATTGCCTGGTCCAGGAGCTTGCCTGGTCCACGAGCCTGCCTAGTCCAAGAGATTGCCTAGTCCAGGAGCGTGCATGGTTCACGAACGTGCCTTGTCCAGGATCTTGACTAGTCCAAGAGCTAGCTTGGTCCAGGAGCTTGCCTGGTCCAAGAGCTTGCTTGGTCCAGAAGCCTTCCTGGTCCAAGAGCTTTCCTGGTCCAGGAGCATGCCTGGTCCAAGAGCTTGCGTGGTCCAGGAGCTTGCGTGGTCCAGGAGCTTGCCTAGTCCAGGAGCTTGCCACGTCTAGGAGCTTGCCTGGTCCAACAGCTTGCCTAGTCTAGGACCTTGCCTGGTCCAGGAGCGTGCCTGGTCCAAGAGCTTGCGTGGTCGAGGAGCTTGCGTGGTCCAGGAGCTTGCCTGGTCTAGGAGCTTGCCTTGTCTAGGAGCTTGCCTGGTCCAAGAGCTTGCCTGGTCCAGAAGCTTGCCTGGTCCAGGAGCTTGCGTGGTCTAGAAGCTTGCATGGTCCAGGAGTGTGCCTGGTCCACGAGCTTGCCTGGTCCAGGAGCTATCCTGGTACAGGATCTATTTTGGTCCAGGAGCTTGCCTTGTCCATGAGCTTGCCTGGTCCTAGAGCTTGCCTGGTCCAAGATCTTGCTTGGTCAAAGAGCGTGCCTGGTCCAAGAGCTTGCCTGGTCCTGAAGTTTGCCTCCTCCAGGAGCTTGCCTGGTCCAGGAGCTTGCCTTGTCCAGGAGCTTGCGTGGTCCACGAGCTTGCCTGGTCCACGAGCTTGCCTCGTCCAGGAGCTTTCCTGTTCCAGGAGCGTGCTTGGTCCAGGAGCTTGCATGGTCTAGGAGGTTGCATGGTCCACGAGCGTGTCTGGTCCAGGAGCTTGCCTGGTCCAGGAGCTATCCTGGTCCAGGAGCTTGCCTTGTCTAGGAGCTTGCCTGGTCCTAGAGCTTGCCTGGTCCAAGATATTGCTTGGTCAAAGAGCGTGCATGGTCCAAGAGCTTGCCTGGTCCTGAAGTTTGCCTCGTCCAGGAGCTTGCGTGGTCCAGGAGCTTGCCTTGTCCACGAGCTTGCCTCGTCCAGGACCTTGCCTGGTCCTGGAGCGTGATGGTCCACGAGTTTGCCTGGTCCAAGAGCTTGCCTGGTCTAGGAGCTTGCATGGTCTAGGAGCGTGCCTAGTCCGGGAGCTTGCCTGGTCCAGTAGCTATCCTGGTCCAGGAGCTTGCCTGGTCCAGGAGCTTGCCTGGTCTAGAAGCTTGCTTGTTCTACGAGCGTGCCTGATCCATGAGCTTGCATTGTCCAGGAGCTTTCTTGGTCCGTTAGCTTGCCTGGTCCAAGAGCTTGCCTTGTCCAAGAGCTTTCCTGGTCCAAGAGCTTGCTTGGTCCAGGAGCTTGCCTGGTCCAGGAGCTTGCCTAGTTCAAGAGTCTGCCTGATCCACGAGCTTGCGTGGTCCAAGAGCGTGCTTCGTCCAGGAGCGTGCCTGGTCCACGAGGGAGCTTGGTCCAGGAGCTTGCCTCGTCCAGGAGCTTGCCTGGTCGAGGAGCTTGTGTGGTTGAGGAGCTTGCCTGGTCCACGAGCCTGCCAGGTCCAAGAGCTTGCCTGGTCTTGGAACGTGCATGGTCCACGAGCGTGCCTGGTCCTGGACCTTGCCTGGTCCACGAGCTTGCCTGATCAAGGAGCTTGCCTGGTCCAAGAGCTTGCTTGGTCAAGGAGCTTGCCTGGTCCACGAGCCTGCCTGGTCCAAGAGCTTGCCTGGTCCAGGAGCGTGCATGGTCCACGAGCGTGCCTCGTCCAGGAGCTTGCCTTGTCCATGAGAATGTCTGGTCCAGGAGCTTGCCTGGTCCAAGCGCTTGGTCCTGAAGCCTGCCTGGTCCAAGAGCTTGCCTGGTCCAGGAGCGTGCTCGGTCCAAGAGCTTGGGTAGTCCAGGAGCTTGCCTGGTCCAGGAGCTTGCCTGGTCCAAGAGCTTGGCTGGTCCAAGAGCTTGCGTGGTCCAGGAGCTTGCGTGGTCCAGGAGCTTGCCTGGTCCAAGAGCTTGCGTGGTCCAGGAGCTTGCCTGAGGAGCTATCCTGGTCCAGGAGCTTGCCTGGTCCAAGAGCTTGCCTGTTCCACGAGCGTGCCTGGTCTAGGAGCTTGCCTGGTCCAGGAGCTTTCTTGGTCCATTAGCTTGCCTGATCCAAGAGCTTGCCTGGTCCAGGAGCTTTCCTGGTCCAAGAGCTTGTCTGGTCCACGAGCTTGCCTGGTCCAGGAGCTTGCCTTGTCCAGCAGCGTTCCTGATCCACGAGTTTGCCTGGTCCAAGAGCGTGCCTGGTCCAGGAGCGTGCCTGGTCCACAAGCTTGCCTGGTCTAGGGGCTTGCCTTGTCTAGGAGCTTGCCTGGTCCAGGAGCTTGCTTGGTCCACGAGCCTGCCAGGTCCAAGAGCTTGCCTGGTCCAAGAGCGTGCATGGTCCACGAGCGTGCCTGGTCCAGGAGCTTGCGTGGTCTAGGAGCTTGCCTTGTAAAGGAGCCTGCCTGGTCCAGGAACTTGCCTGGTCCAGGAGCTTGCCTAGTCCACGAGCCTGCCTCGTCCGAGAGCTTGCCTTGTCCAGGAGCGTGCATGGTCCACGAGCGTGCCTGGTCCAGGAGCTTGCATGGTCCAGGAGCTTGCCTGGTCCAAGAGCTTGCCTGTTCCAAGACCTTGCTTGGTCCATAAGCCTGCCTGGTCAAAGAGCTTGCGTGGTCCAGGAGCATGCCTGGTCCAAGAGCTTGCGTGGTCCAGGAGCTTGCGTGGTCAAGGAGCTTGCCTGGTCCAGGAGCTTGCCTGGTCCAAGAGCTTGCCTGGTTCAGGTGCTTGCGTGGTCCAGGAACTTGCCTGGTCCAGGAACTTGCTTGGTCTAGGAGCTTGCCTGGTCTAGGAGCTTGCCTGGTCCAAGAGCGTTCCTGGTCCACGAGTTTGCCTGGTCCAGAAGCTTACCTGGTCGAGGAGCTTGGCAGTTCCACGAGCGTGCCTGGTCCAGGAGCTTGCCTTGTCCAGGAGCTTTCTTGGTCTATTCGCTTGCCTGGTCCAGGAGCTTGCCTGGTACAAGAGCATTTCTGGTCCAAGAGCTTGCCTGGTCCAGGAGCGTCCCAGGTCCACGAGCGTGCCTAGTCCAAGAGCTTGCCTGGTCCAGGAGCTTGCCTGGTCCACGAGCCTGCCTGGTCCAAGAGCTTGCCTGGTCGAGGAGCGTGCATGGTCCACGAGCGTGGCTGGTCCAGGAGCTTGCCTGGTCCAGGAGCTTGATTGGTCCAGGAGCTTGCCTGGTCCAAGAGCTTGCTTGGTCCAGAAGCCTGCCTGGTCCAAGAGCTTGCCTGGTCCAGGAGCGTGCGTGGTCCAAGAGCTTGCCTGGTCCAGGAGCTTGCGTGGTCGAGGAGCTTGCCTAGTCAAGGAGCTTGCCTAGTCCAAGAGCTTGCCTTGTCCAAGAGCTTGCGTGGTCTAGGAGCTTGCCTGTTCTAGGAGCTTGCCTGGTCCAAGAGCGTGCCTGGTCTAGGAGCTTGCCTGCTCCAGGAGCTTGCCTGGTCCAAGAGCTTTCGTGGTCGAGGAGCTTGCCTGGTCCACGAGCTTGCTTTGTCCAGGAGCTTGCCTGGTCCAAGAGCTTGCCTGGTCTAAGAGCTTGCGTGGTCCAGGAGCTTGCCTGGTCCAGGAGCTTGCCTGGTCCAGGAGCTTGCCTGGGCCAGGAGCTTGCCTGGTCCAAGAGCTTGCGTGGTCCAGTAGCTTTCCTGGTCCAAGAGCTTGCCTGGTCTAGGAGCTTGCCTGGTCCAAGAGCTTGTCTGGTCTAGGAGCTTGCCAGGTCGAGCAGCTTGCCTGGTCCAGGAGCGTGCCTGGTCCAAGAGCTTGCTTGGTCCAAGAGCTTGCGTGGTCGAGGAGCTTGCCTGGTCCAGGAGCGTGCCTGGTCCAGGAGCTTGCCTGGTCCAAGAGCTTGCGTGGTCCAGGAGCTTTCCTGGTCAAGGAGCTTTCCTGGTCTAGGAGCTTACCTGGTCCAAGAGCTTGCCTGGTCTAGGAGCTTGCCTGGTCCAAGAGCTTGCCCAGTCCAGGAGCGCGCCTGGTCCAGAAGATTGCCTGGTCCAAGAGCTTGCTTGGTCGAGGAGCTTGTTTGGTCCAGGAGCTTGCCTTGTCCAGGAGCTTTGCCTAGTCCAAGAGCTTGCCTAGTCCAAGAGCTTGCGTGGTCCAGGAGCTTGCCTAGTCCAGGAGCTTGCCTGGTCCAGGAGCTTGCTTGGTCCAGGAGCTTGCCTAGTCCAGGAGCTTGCCTGGTCCACGAGTTTGCCTGGTCCAGAAGCTTGCCTCGTCAGGAGCTTGCCTTGTCTAGGAGCTTGCATGGTCCAGGAGCGTGCCTGGTCCAGGAGCTTGCCTGGTCCAGGAGCTATCCTGGTCCAGGAGCTTGCCTAGTCAAGGAGCTTGCCTGGTCCAGGAGATTGCCTTTTCCACGAGCGTGCCTGGTCCGGGAGCTTGCCTTGTCCAGGAGCTTTCTTGGTCCGTTAGCTTGCCTGGTCCAGGAGCTTGCCTGGTCCAGGAGCGTGGCTGATCCACGAGCTTGCCTGGTCCAAGAGCGTGCCTGGTCCAAAAGCGTGCCTGGTCCAGGAGCTTGCCTGGTCCAGGAGCTTGCTTGGTCCACAAGCCTTCTTGGTCCAAGAGCTTGCCTGGTCTAGGATCTTGCTTGGCCTAGGAGCTTGCGTGGTCCACGAGCCTTCCTGGTCCAAGAGCTTGACTGGTCCAAGAGCGTGCATGGTCCACGAGCGTGCCTGGTCCAGGAGCTTGCGTGGTCCAGGAGCTTGCCTGGTCCAAGAGCTTGCTTGATCCCGAAGCCTGCCTGGTCCAAGAGCTTGCCTGGTCCAGGAGCTTGCCTGGTCAAGGAGATTGCGCGGTCTAGGAGCTTGTCAACTCCAAGAGCTTGCTTGGTCTAGAAGCCTGCCTGATCCAGGAGCTTGCCTGGTCCAGGAGCTTGCATGGTCAAGGAGCTTGCCTAGTCCAGGAGATTGCCTGGTCTAGGAGCTTGCCTGGTCGACGAGCCTGCCTGGTCCAAGAGCTTGCCTGGTCCAGGAGAGTGCATGGTCCAGGAGCGTGCCTGGTCCAGGAGCTAGCCTGGTCCAGGAGCTTGCCTGGTCCAAGAGCTTGTTTGGTCTAGAAGCCTGCCTGGTCCAAGAGCTTGCCTGGTCCAGGAGCGTGCCTGGTCCTAGAGCTTGCGTGGTCCAGGAGCTTGCCTGGTCCAGGAGCTTGCCTGGTCCGGGAGCTTGCCTGGTCTAGGAGCTTGCTTGGTCCAAGTGCTTGCCTGGTCCAAGAGCTTGCGTGGTCCAGGAGCTTGCCTGGTTTAGGAGCTTGCCTGATCTAGGAGCTTGCCTGGTCCAGGAGCTTGCCTGGTCCAGGAGCTTGCCTGGTCCACGAGATTGCTTGGTCCAGAATCTTGCCTGGTCCTAGAGCTTGCCTGGTCTAGGAGCTTGCATGGTCCAGGAGCGTGCCTGGACTTGGAGCTTGCCTGGTCCAGGAGCTATCCTGGTCCAGGAGCTTGCCTTGTCCAGGAGCTTGCCTTGTCCAGGAGCTTTCTTGGTCCGTTAGCTTGCCTGGTCCAGGAGCTTGCCTGGTCCAGGAGCGTGGCTGATTCACGAGCTTGCCTGGTCCAAGAGCGTGCCTGGTCCAAAAGCTTGCCTGGTCCAGGAGCTTGCCTGGTCCAGGAACTTGCTTGGTCCACAAGCCTTTTTGGTCCAAGAGCTTGCCTGGTCTAGGATCTTGCCTGGCCTAGGAGCTTGCGTGGTCCACGAGCCTTCCTGGTCCAAGAGCTTGACTGGTCCAAGAGCGTGCATGGTCCACGAGCGTGCCTGGTCCAGGAGCTTGCGTGGTCCAGGAGCTTGCCTGGTCCAAGAGTTTGCTTGATCCCGAAGCCTGCCTGGTCCAAGAGCTTGCCTGGTCTAGGAGCTTGCCTGGTCAAGGAGATTGCGTAGTCTAGAGCTTGTCAAGTACAAGAGCTTGCTTGGTCTAGAAGCCTGCCTGATCCAGGAGCTTGCCTGGTCCAGGAGCTTGCATGGTCAAGGAGCTTGCCTAGTCCAGGAGATTGCCTGGTCTAGGAGCTTGCATGGTCCACGAGCCTGCCTGGTCCAAGAGCTTGCCTGGTCCAAGAGAGTGCATGGTCCACGAGCGTGCCTGGTCCAGGAGCTAGCCTGGTCCAGGAGCTTGCCTGGTCCAAGAGCTTGTTTGGTGTAGAAGCCTGCCTGGTCCAAGAGCTTGCCTGGTCCAGGAGCGTGCCTGGTCCTAGAGCTTGCGTGGTCCAGGAGCTTGCCTAGTCCAGGAGCTTGCCTGGTCCGAGAGCTTGCCTGGTCTAGGAGCTTGCCTGGTCCAAGTGCTTGCCTGGTCTAAGAGCTTGCGTGGTCGAGGAGCTTGCCTGGTTTATGAGCTTGCCTGGTCTAGGAGCTTGCCTGGTCCAGGAGCTTGCCTGGTCCAGAAGCTTGCCTGGTCCACCAGTTTGCTTGGTCCAGAAGCTTGCCTAGTCCAAGAGCTTGCCTGGTCTAGGAGCTTGCATGGTCCAGGAGCGTGCCTGGACTTGGAGCTTGCCTGGTCCTGGAGCTATCCTGGTCCAGGAGCTTGCCTTGTCCAGGAGCTTGCCCGGTCCTAGAGCTTGCCTAGTCCAAGATCTTGCTTGGTCCAAGAGCGTGCCTGGTCCAAGAGCTTGCCTGGTCCAGAAGTTTGCCTCGTCCAGGAGCTTGCCTGGTCCAGGAGCTTGCCTGGTCCAGGAGCTTGCCTGGTCCAGGAGCTTGCGTGGTCCAGGAGCTTGCCTGGTCTACGAGCTTGCCTGTTCCTGGAGCGTGCCTGGTCCAAGAGCTTGCCAGGTCAAGGAGCTTGCTTGATTTAGGAGCTTTCCTGGTCTAGGAGCATTCCTTGTTCAAGAGCTCGCCTGATCCAGGAGCTTGCATGGTCAAGGAGCTTGCATGTTCCACGACCTTGCCTGGTCCAGAAGCTTGGCTGGTCCAAGAGCTTGCCTGGTCGACGAGCGTGACTGGTCCAGGAGCTTGCCTGGTCCAGGAGCTTGCCATCTCCAGGAGCTTGCCTGGTCCAGGAGCATGCGTGGTCCAGGAGCTTGCCTGGTCTAGGAGGTTGCCTGGTCCAAGAGCTTGCCTAGTCTAAGAGCTTGCCTGGTCTAAGAGCTTGCCTGGTCTAGGAGCTTGCCTGGTCCAAGAACTTGCCTGGTCGAAGAGCTTGCCTGGTCCAAGATCTTGCCTGATCCAAGAGCTTGTCTTATCCAGGAGCTTGCCTGGTCCACGAGCTTGCCTGGTCCAGGTGCTTGCCTGGTCTACAAGCTTGCTTGGTCTAGGAGCTTGTCTGGTCCAGGAGCTTGCCGTTTCTAGGAGCGTGCTTGGTCGAGGAGCGTGCTTGGTCCAGGAGCTTGCCTATTCCAGGAGCTTGCCTGGTCCAGGAGCTTGTGTGGTCTAGGAGCGTGCCAGGTCCAGGAGCTTGGCTGGTCCAGGAGCTTGCCTGGTCCAGGAGCTTGCCTGGTCCAGGAGCTTGCCTGGTCCAGGAGCTTGCCTCGTCAAAGAGATTGCATGGTCCGGGAGCTTCCCTGGTCAAGGAGCTTGCTTGGTCCAGGAGCTTGCTTGGTCCAGGAGCTTGCCAGGTCCAGGAGCTTGCCTCGTCCAAGAGCGTGCCTGGTCCAAGAGGGTGCCTGGTCCAGGAGCTTGCGTGGTAAAGGAGCTTGCCTGGTAAAGGAGCTTTTGGACCAGGCACGCTCTTGGACCAGGCAAGCTCGTGGATCAGCCACGCTCCTGAACCAGGCAAGCTCCTTTACCAGGCAAGCTCTTGGACCTGGAAAGCTCCTGGACCAGGCAAGCTCTTGGACCAGGCAAGCTAACGGACCAAGAAAGCTCCAAGACAAGGCAAGCTCCTGGACCAGGCACGCTCGTGGAAAAGGCAAGCTCCTGGACCAGGCAAGCTCCTTGACCAAGCAAGCTCCTGGACCAGGATAGCTCCTGGACCAGGCAAGCTCCCGGACCAGGCATGCTCTTGGACCATGCAAGCTCCTAGATCAGGCAAGCTCCTGACGAGGCAAGCTTGTGGATCAGGCAAACTCGTGGACCAGGCAAGCTCCTGGACTAGGCAAGCTCCTGGACCAGGCAAGCTCCTGGACCAGGCAAGCTCCTAGACCAGGCAAGCTCCTGGACCACGCAAGCTCTTGGACTAGGCAAGCTCTTGGACCGGGCAAAGCTCCTGGACCAGCCAAGCTCCTGGACCAGGCAAGCTTCTCGACCACGCAAGCTCTTGGACCAGGCAAGCTCCTGGACCAGGCGCGCTCCTAGACTGGGCAAGCTCTTGGACCAGGCAAGCTCATAGACCAGGCAAGCTCTTGGACCAGGCAAGCTCCTAGACCAGGCAAGCTACTAGACCAGCCAAGCTCCTAGACCAGCCAAGCTCCTAGACCAGGCAAGCTCCTGGACTAGGCAAGCTCCTAGACCAGGCAAGCTCCTAGACCACGCAAGCTCTTGGACCAGGCACGCTCCTGGACCACGCAAGCTCTTGGACCAGGCAAGCTCCTAGACCAGGCAAGCTCCTAGACCAGCCAAGCTCTTGGACCAGGCAAGCTCCTGGACCAGGCAAGCTCCTTGACCAGGCAAGCTCCTAGACCACGCAAGCTCTTGGACCAGGCACGCTCCTGGACCACGCAAGCTCTTGGACCACGCAAGCTCTTGGACCAGGAAGGCTTCTGGACCAAGCAAGCTCTTCGAACAGGCAAGCTCCTGGACCAGGCAAGCTCCTGGACCTGGCAAGCTCCAAGACCCGGCACGCTCATGGACCATGCACGCTCCTGGGCAAGGCAAGCTCTCGGACCAGGCAGGCTCGTGGATCAGGCAAGCTCCTGGACCACGCAAGCTCCTAGACCAGGCAAGCTCCTTAACAAGGCAAGCTCCTAAACCACGCAAGCTCCTGAACCAGGCACGCTCGTGGACCATGCACGCTCTTGGACCAGGCAAGCTCTTGGACGAGGCAAGCTCGTGGACCAGGCAAGCTCCTGGACCAGGCAAGCTCCTAGACCAGGCAAGCTCCTGGACCAGGCAAGCTTGTGGACGAGGCACGCTCCTGGACCAGGCACGCTCTTGGATCAGGCAAACTCGTAGATCAGGCACACTCCTGGACAAGGCAAGCTCCTGGACCAGGCAAGCTCCTAGACCAGACAAGCTCTTGGACCAGGAAAGCTCCTGGACCAGGCAAGCTGTTGGACCAGGCAAGCTAATGGACCAAGAAAGCTCCTGGACAAGGCAAGCTCCTGGACCAGGCACGCTCGTGGAACAGGCAAGCTCCTGGAACAGGCAAGCTCCTGGACTAGGATAGCTCCTCAGGCAAGCTCCTGGACCACGCAAGCTCTTGGACCAGGCAAGCTCTTGGACCTGGCAAGCTCCTCGACCAGGCAAGATCATGGACCAGGCAAGCTTCTGGACCACGCAAGCTCTTGGACCAGGCAAGCTCTTGGACCAGGCAAGCTCCTGGACTACCCAAGCTCTTGGAGTAGGCACGCTCCTAGACCAGGCAAGCTCTTGGACCAGGCAGGCTTCAGGACCAAGCGCTTGGACCAGGCAAGCTCCTGGACCAGACATTGTCATGGACCAGGCACGCTCGTGGACCATGCACGCTCCTGGACCAGGCAAGCTCTTGGACTAGGCAGGCTCGTGGACCAGGCAAGCTCCTGGACCAAGCAAGCTCCTGGACCAGGCAAGCTTCTTGATCAGGCAAACTCCTGGACCAGGCAAGGTCCAGGACCAGGCACGCTTATGGACCATGTACACTCCTAGACCAGGCGAGCTCTTGGACCAGGCACGCTCCTGGAACAAGTAAGCTCCTGGACGAGGCAAGCTCGTGGACCAGGCAAGCTCCTTGACCACGAAAGCTCCTGGATCAGGCAAGCTCCTGGACCAGGCAAGCTCCTGGAGGAGGCAAACTTCAGGACCAGGCAAGCTCTTGGACCAGGCACGCTCTCTGACCAAGCAAGATCTTGGACCAGGCAAGCTCTAGGACCAGGCAAGCTCCTAGACAAGGCAAGCTCCTGGACTAGGATAGGTCCTGGACCTGGCAAGCTCCTGGACCAGGCACGCTCCTGGACGATGCAAGCTCCTAGACCAGGCAAGCTCCTGGACTAGGCAAGCTTCTGGACCAGGCAAACTCGTGGACTAGGCATGCTCCTGGACCAGGCAAGCTCTTGGACTAGGCTAGCTCTTGGACCAGGCAAGCTCCTAGACCAGGCAAGCTCCTGGACCAGGCAAGCTCTTGGACCACGCAAGCTCCTGGACCACGCAAGCTCTTGGACCAGGCACGCTCATGGACCAGGCAAGCTCTTGGACCAGGCAGGCTTCTAGACCAAGCAAGCTCTTGGACCAGGCAAGCTCCTGGACCAGAAGAGCTCCTGGACCAGGCAAGATCCTGGACCAGGCACGCTCATGAACCATGCACGCTCCTAGACCAGGCAATCTCTTGGACCAGGCAGGCTCGTGGACCAGGCAAGCTCCTGGACCAGGCCATCTCCTGGACTAGGCAAGCTCCTTGACTACGCAAGCTCTTGGACTAAGCAAGCTCTTGGACTAGGCAGGCTTCTGGACCAAGCAAGCTGTTGGACTTGACAAGCCTCTTGACCACGCAATCTCCTTGACCAGGCAAGCTCTTTGACCAGGCAGGCTTCGGGACCAAGCAAGCTCTTGGACCACGCAAGCTCCTAGACCTGGTAAGCTCCTAGACCAGGCACGCTCGTGGACCATGCACGCTCTTGGACCAGGCAAGCTCTTGGACCAGGAAGGCTCTTTGACCAGGCAAGCTCCTCGACCAGGCAAGCTCCTGGACCAGGCAAGCTCTTGGACCAGGAAGGCTCGTGGACCAGGCAAGCTCCTAGACCAGGCAAGCTCCTGGACCAGGCATGCTTTTGGACCAGGCACGCTCTTGGACCAGGCAAGTTCGTGGATCAGCCACGCTCCTGGACCAGGCACGCTCCTGGACCAGGCAAGCTCCTGGACCAAGCAAGCTCTTGGACCTGGAAAGCTTGTGGACCAGGCAAGCTCCTTGACCACGCAAGCTAACGGACCAAGAAAGCTCCTGGACAAGGCTAGCTCCTGGACCAGGCTCGCTCGTGGAAAAGGCAAGCTCCTGGACCAGGCAAGCTCCTTGACCAGGCAAGCTCCTGGACCAGGATAGCTCCAGGACCAGGCAAGCTCCTGGACCAGGCACGCTCCTGGACCATGCAAGCTCCTAGACAAGGTAAGCTCCTGGACCAGGCAAGCTTCTGGAACAGGCAAACTCGTGGACCAGGTACGCTCTTGGACCAGGCAAGCTCCTGGACTTGGCAAGCTCCTAGACCAGGCAAGCTCTTGGACCAGGCAAGCTCCTGGACCACGCAAGCTCTTGGACCAGGCAAGCTCTTAAACCAGGCAAGCTCATGGACCAGGCAAGCTCCTGGACCACGCAAGCTCCTGGACCACGAAAGCTCCAAGACCAGGCAAGCTCTTGGACCAGGCACGCTCCTGGACCAGGCAAGCTCTTGGACCAGGCAGGCTTCTGGACCAAGCAAGCTCTTGGACCAGGCAAGCTCCTGGACCACGCAAGCTCCTGGACCAAACAAGCTCCTTGACTAGGCACGTTCGTGGACCATGCACGCTCCTGGACCAGGCAAGCTCTTGGACCAGGCAGGCTCGTGGACCAGGCAAGCTCCTAGACCAGGCAAGCTCCTGGACCAGGCACGCTCGTGGACCACGCATGCTCCTAGACCAGGCACGCTCTTGGACCAGGCAAGCTCTCAGATTAGGCACGCTCTTGGACCACGTAAGCTCCTGGACCAGGCAAGGTCCTAGACCAGGCAAGCCCTTGGACCAGGAAAGCACCTGGACTAGGGAAGCTCCTGGACCAGGCAAGCTAACAGACCAAGAAAGCTCCTGGACAAGGCAAGCTCCTGGACTAGGCACGCTCCTGGAATAGGCAAGCTCCTGGACCAGGCAAGCTTCTGGACCAGGCAAACTCGTGGACCAGGAACGGTCCTGGACCTAACAAGCTCCTAGACCAGGCAAGCTCCTAGACCAAGCAAGCTCCTGGACCACGCAAGCTTCAGGACCAGGCAAGCTCTTGGACGAGGCAAACTCTTGGACTAGGCAAGCTCCTTGACCATGCAAGCTCCTAGACCACGCAAGCTCCTGGACCACGCAAGCTCTTGGACCAGGCACGCTCCAGGACCAGGCAAGCTCTTGGACCTGGCAGGCTTCTGGACCAAGCAAGCTCTTGGAACAGGCAAGCTCCTCGACCAAGCAAGCTCCTGGAGCAGGTAAGCTCATGGACCAGGCACGCTCGTGGACCATGAACGCTCATGGACAAGGCAAGCTCTCGGACCAGGCAAGCTCGTGGACCAGGCAAGTTCCTGGACCAGGCAAGCTCCTTGACAAGGCAAGCTCCTCGACCAGGCAAGCTCCTGGACCATGCACGCTCGTGGACCATGCGCGCTCTAGGACCAGGCAAGCACTTGGACCTGGCAGGCTCGTGGACCAGGCAAGCTCATGGACAAGGCAAGCTCTTGGACCAGGCAAGCTCCTGGACCAGGCAAGCTTGTGGACCAGGCACGCTCCTGGACCAGGCACGCTCTTGGACCAAGCAAACTTGTAGATCAGGCACGCTCCTGGACAAGGCAAGCTCCTGGACCAGGCAAGCTCCTGGACTAGGCAACCTCTTGGACCAGGAAAGCTCCTGGACCAAGCAAGCTCTTGGACCAGGCAAGCTAATGGACCAAGAAAGCTCCTAGATAAGGCAAGCTCCTCGACGTGGCACGCTCGTGGAACACGCAAACTCTTGGACCAGGAAAGCTCCTGGACCAGGCAAGCTCCTGGACCTGGATAGCTCCTGGACCAGGCAAGCTCCTGGACCACGCAAGCTCTTGGACTAGGCAAGCTCTTGGACTAGGCAAGCTCCTGGACCATGCAAGCTCCTGGACCACGCAAGCTCCTGGACCACGCAAGATCTTGGACCAGGCAAGCTCTTGGACGAGGCAAGCTTTTGGACCAGGCAAGCTCCTAGATTACCCAAGCTCTTGGACCAGGCACGCTCTTGGACCAGGCAAGCTCTTCGACCAGGCAGGCTTTTGGACCAAGCTCTTGGACCAGGCAAGCTCCTGGACCAGGCAAGCTCCTGGACTAGGCAAGCTCCTGGACCAGGCACCCTCGTGGACCATGCACGCTCCTGGACCAGGCAAGCTCTTGGACCAGGTAGGCTCGTGGACCAAGCAAGCTCCTGGACCAGGCAAGCTCCCGGAACAGGCAAGCTCCTGGACCAGGCAAGCTCATGGACCAGGCAGGCTCGTGGACCAAGCAAGCTCCTGGACCAGGCAAGCTCCCGTACCAGGCAAGCTCTTGGACCAGGCAAGCTCATGGACCAAGCAAGCTCCTGGACCAGGCAGCTCATGGACCATGCATGCTCTTGGACCAGGCAAGCTCTTGGACCAGGCAGACTCGTGGACCAAGCAAGCTCGTGGACCAGGCAAGCTCCCGGACCAGGCAAGCTCCTTGATCAGGCAAGCTCATGGACCAGGCAAGCTCCTAGACGAGGCACGCTCGTGGACCATGCACGCTCCTGGACCAGGCAAGCTCTTGGACTAGGCAGGTTCGTGGACCAGGTTAGGTCCTGGACTACGCAAGCTCCTTGACCAGGCAAGCTCATGCACCAGGCAAGCTCCTGGACCAGGCTCGCTCGTGGACCAGGCACACTCCTGGACCAGGCACGCTCTTGGACCAGGCAAGCTCGTTGATCAGGCACGCTCGAGGACCAGGCAAGCTCCTAGACCAAGCAAGCTCCTGGACCAGGCAAGCGCTTGGACCACGAAAGCTCCTGGACCAGGCAAGCTCCTGGACGAGGCAAGCTAACGGACCAAGAAAGCTCCTCGACAAGGCAAGCTCCTGGACCAAGCACGCTCCTGGAACAGGCAAGCTCCTGGACCCGGCAAGCTCCTGGACCACGATAGCTCCTGGACCAGGCAAGCTCCTGGACCAGGCACGATCCTGGACCATGCAAGCTCCTAGACGAGGCAAGCTCCTGGACCAGGCAAGCTTCTAGACTAGGCAAACTTGTGGACCAGGCACGCTCCTGGACCAGGCAAGCTCCTGGACCAGGCAAGCTCCTAGACCAGGCAAGCTCCTGGACCAGGCAAGCTCCTAGACCAGGCATGCTCCTGGACCACGCAAGCTCTTGGATCAGGCAAGCTCTTGGACCAGGCAAGCTCCTGGACCAGGCAAGCTCCTGGACCAGGCACGCTCCTGGACCAGGCAAGCTCCTAGACCAGGCAAGCTCTTGGACTAGGCACGCTCCTAGACCAGGCAAGCTCTTGGACCAGGCAGGCTTCTGGACCAAGCAAGCTCCTGGACCAGGCACACTTCTAGACTAGGCACGCTCCTGGACAAGGCAAGCTCCTGGAGAAGGCAAGCTTCTGGACCACGCAAGCTTCGGGACCAGGCAAGCTCCTGGACCAGGCACGCTCTTGGACTAGGCACGCTCTTGAACCAGGCAAGCTCTTGTACCAAGCAGGCTTCTCGACCAAGCAAGCTCCCGGACCAAACAAGCTCCTGGACCAGGCAAGCTCCTGGACCAAGCTCGCCCGTGGACCAGGCGAGCTCCAGGACCACGCACGCTTTTGGACTAGGCAAGCTCGTGGACCAGGCACGCTCCTGGACCAGGCAAGCTCCTAGACCAGGCAAGCTCCCGGACCAGGCAAGCTCGTGGAATAGGCACGCTCTTGGACCAGGCAAGCTCCTAGTTCAGGCAGGCTCGTGGACCACGCGAGCTCTTGGACCACGCAAGCTCTTGGACCAGGCACGCTATTGGACGAGGCAAGCTCTTGGACCACGCGGGCTTCAGGACCAAGCTAGCTCCTGGACCAGGCAAGCTTGTGGACCAGGCAAGCTTCTGGACCAGGCAAGCTCTTGGACTGGGCACGCTCGTGGACCAGGCAAGCTCTTGGACCAGGCAAGCTCCTGGACTAGGCAAGCACTTGGAACATGCAAGCTCCTAAACCAGGCAAGCTCCTGGACCAGGCAAGCACTGGGACCAGGAAAGCTCCTGGACCAGGAAAGCTTTTGGACCAAGCAAGCTCCTGGACCAGGCAAGCTAATGGACCAAGAAAGCTCCTGGACAAGGCAAGCTCCTAGACCAAACACGCTCTTGGAACACGCAAGCTCCTGGACCAGGCACGCTCGTGGACCAGGCAAGCTTCTGGACCAGGCAAGCTCCTGGACCAGGTAAGCTCCAAGACCAAGCAAACACGTGGACCAGGCACGCTCGTGGACCAGGCAAGCTCCTGGACCAAGCAAGCTCCTGGACCAGGCAAGCTCCTGGACCACGCAAGCTCTTGGACCAGGCAAACTCTTGGACCAGGCAAACTCCCTGACCAGGCAAGCTCCTTGACCAGGCAAGCTCCTGGACAAGGCAAGCTCCTTGAAGAGGCAAGCTCATGGACCAGGCACGCTCCTGGACCAGGCAAGCTCCTAGACCAGCCAAGCTCTTGGACTAGGCACACTCCTGAACAAGGCAAGCTCTTGGACCAGGCAAGCTTCTGGAACAAGCAAGCTCCTGGACCATGCACACTCCTGGACCAGGCACGCTCCTAGACCAGGCAAGCTCTTGGACCAGGCAAGCTCTTGGACAAGGCAAGCTCCTGGACCAAGCACGCTCCTGGACGAGGCAAGCTCTTGGACTGGGCACGCTCCTGAACCAGGCAAGCTCTTAGACCAGGCAAGCTTCTAGACCAAGCTAGCTCCTGGACCATGCGCAAACCTGGACGAGGAACGCTCCTGGACAAGGCAAGCTCCTGGACAAGGCAAGCTCTTGACAAGGCAAGCTCCTGGACCAGGCACGCTCCTCGACCAGGCACGCTCTTGGACCAGGCAAGCCTCTGGAACAGGCAAGCTCCTGGACCAGGCAAGCTCCTGGACCAGGCAAGCTCCTAGACAAGGGAAGCTCCTGGACCAGCCAAGCTCCTGGACCAGGCAAGCTCTTGGACTAGGCATGCTCTTGGACAAGGCAATCTCCTAGAACAAGCAAGCTCCTGGACTAGGCACGCTCCTAGACCAGGCAAGCTCCTAGACCAGGCAAGCTCTTGGACTAGGCACGCTCCTGAACTAGGCAAGCTCTTGGACCAATCAAGCTTTTGGACCAAGCAAGCTCCTGGACCAGGCACAAACATGGACCAGGCATGCTCCTGGACAAGGCAAGCTCGTGGACCGGGCAAGCTCCTAGACCAAGCAAGCTCCTGGACCAGGGACGCTCGTGGACCAAGCACGCTTCTGAACCAGGCAAGCTCTTGGACCAGGCAGGCTCATGGACCAGGTTAGCTCCTTGACCAGGCAAGCTCCTGGACCAGGCAAGCTTTAGGACAAAGCAAGCTCCTGAACCAGGCACGCTCCTGGACCAGGCAAGCTCCTAGACAAGGCAAGCTCCTGGACAAGGCAAGCTCTTTGACCAGGCAAACTCGTGGACCAGGCACGCTCCTGGACCAGGCAAGCTCTTGGACCAGGCAAGCTCCTGGACCAGGCACGCTCCAGGACCAAGCAAGCTCCTAGACGACGCAAGCTCTTGGACTAGGCAAGGTCGTGGACCAGGCACGCTCGTGGATAAGGCACACTCCTGGACGAGGCAAGCTCTTGGACAAGGCAGGCTCCTGGACCAGGCACGCTCTAGGACTAGGCAAGCTCCTGGACCACGCAAGCTCTTGGACGAGGCAAGCTCTTGGACCAGGCAAGCTCCTGGACCTGGCAAGCTCCTGGACTAGGCAAGCTCCTGGACTAGGCAAGCTCTTGGACAAGGCAAGCTCTTGGAACAGGCAAGCTCCTGGACCAGGCACGCTCCTGGACCAGGCAAGCTCATAGACCACGCAAGCTCATGGACTAGGCACGCTCCTGAACCAGGCAAGCTCTTCGACCAAGGAAGCTTCTGGACCAAGCAAGTTCGTGGACTAGGCGCAAACCTGGACCAGGCACGCTCCTGGACAAGGCAAGCTCCTGGACCAGGCAAGCTCCTGGACAAAGCAAGCTCGTGGACCTTGCACGCTCCTGGACCAGACATGCTCCTGGACCAGGCAAGCTCCTGGACCGCAAGCTCCTGTAGCAGGCAAGCTCCTGAACCAGGCACGCTCCTAGACCAGGCAAGCTCCTAGACAAGGCAAGCTCCTAGACCAGGCAAACTCGTGGACTAGGCATGCTCGTGGACCAGGCAAGCTCTTAGACCGGGCAAGCTCCTGGACCAGGCACGCTCCAGGACCAATCAAGCTCCTGGACCACTCAAGCTCTTGGACCACGCAAGCTCTTGGACCACGCAAGCTCCTGGACCAGGCAAGCTCCTGGACCGGGCAAGCTCCTGGACTAGGCATGCTCTTGGACAAGGCAAACTCCTAGAACAGGCAAGCTCCTGGACCAGGCACGCTCTTGGACCAGGCAAGCTCCTAGACCACGCAACCTCTTGGACTAGGCACGCTCCTGAACAAGGCAAGCTCTTGGACCAGGCAAGCTTTTGGACCAAGCAAGCTCCTGGACCAGGCATAAACTTGGACCAGGCATGCTCCTCGACAAGGCAAGCGCCTGGACCGGGAAAGCTTCTAGACCAAGCAAGCTCTTGGACCAGGGACGCTCGTGGACCAAGCACGCTCCTGGACCAGGCAAGCTCTTGGACTAGGCAGGCTCGTGGACCAAGCAAGCTCCTGGACCACGCAAGCTCCTGAACCAGGCATGCTCCTAGACCAGGCAAGCTCCTAGACAAAGCAAGCTCCTAGACCAGGCAAGCTCCTGGACCAAGCAAACTCATGGACCAGGCACGCTCATGGACCAGGCAAGCTCTTGGACCACGCAAGCTCCTGGACCAGGCACGCTCTAGGACCAAGCAAGCTCCTGGACCACGCAAGCTCTTGGACGAGGCAAGCTCTTGGAGCAAGCAAGCTCTTAGATCAGACAAGCTCTTAGACTAGGCACGCTCCTGAACTAGGTAAGCTCTGGGACCAGGCAAGCTTCTGGACCAAGCAAGCTCCTGGACTAGGCACAAACCTGGACCGGGCAAGCTCGTGGACCAAGCAAGCTCCTGGACCAGGCACGCTCGTGGACCAGGCACGCTCCTGGACCAGGCAAGCTCCTGGACCAGGCACACTCCTGGACCACGCACGCTCTTGGACTTGGCAAGCTCTTGGACCAAGCAAGCTCGTGGACCAGGCAAGCTCCTGGAAAAGGCAAGCTTCTGAACCAGGCACGCTCCTGGACTAGACAAGCTCCTAGACAAGGCAAGCTCCTGGACCAGGCAAGCTCCTGAAATCGGCAAGCTCCTGGACTAGGCATGCTCTTGGACAAGGCAATCTCCTGGAACAGGCAAGCTCTTGGACCAGGCACGCTCCTGGACCAGGCAAGCTCCTACACCAATCAAGCTCTTGGACTAGGCACGCTCCTGAACTAGGCAAGCTCTTGGACCAAGCAAGCTTCTGGACCAAGCAAGCTCCTGGACCAGGCACAAACCTGGACCAGGCATGCTCGTGCACAAGGCAAGCTCGTGGACCGGGCAAGCTCCTAGACCAAGCAAGCTCTTGGACTAGGCCCGCTCGTGGACCAAGCACGCTCCTGGACCAGGCAAGCTCGTGGACAAGGCACGCTTCTGGACCAAGCAAGCTCCTGGACCAGGCAAGCTCCTGGACCAGGCAAGCTCCTGGACCACGCAAGCTCCTAGACCAGGCAAGCTCCTGGACCAGGCAAGCTTGTGGAACAGGCAAGTTCCTGGACCAAGCAAGCTCCTGGACCAGGCAAGCTCGTGGACGAGTCAAGCTCCTGGACCAGGCAAGCTCTTGGACCAGGCAAGCACGTGGACCAGGCATGCTCCTGGACTAGGCAAGCTCCTGAACCAGGCAAGCTCCTGGACCACGCAAGCTCTTGGACCAGGCACGCTCTTGGACCAGGCAAGCTCTTGGACCAGGCAGTTTTCTGGACCAAGCAAGCTCCTGGACCACGCAAGCTCTTGGACCACGCAAGCTCCTAGACCAGGCAAGCTCTTGGACCAGGCAAGCTGTTGGACAAGGCAAGCTCCTAGACCAGGCAAGCTCCTTGACCAGGCAAGCTCCTAGACCAGGCAAGCTCTTGGACCAGGCACGCTCTTGGACCAAGCAAGCTATTTGACCAGGCAAGCTCCAGGACCAGGCAAGCTCCTTGACCAGGCAGGCTCCTGGACCAGGTAAGCTCCAAACCAGGCAAACCGGGCAAGCTCTTGGACCAGGCAAGCTCCTGGACCAAGCAAGCTTCTGGACGAGGCAAGCTATTGTATCAGGCACGCTCCAGGACCAGGCAAGCTTCTAGACCAGGCAAGGTCCTGGACCAGGCAAGCTTCTGGACTAGGCAAGCTCGTGGACGAGGCACGCTCCTGGACCAAGCAAACTCTTGGACCAGGCAAGCTCCTGGACCAGGCAAGCTCCTGGACAAGGCAAGCTCCTGGACCAGGCAAGCTCCTGGACGAGTGAAGCTCCTGGACTAGGCAAGCTTGTGCACAAGGCAAGCTCGTGGACCAGGCAAGCACCTGGACCAAGCAAGCTCCTGGACCAGGCAAGCTCCTGGACCTGGCAAGCTCGTGGATTAGGCACGCTCCTAGACCAGGCAAGCTCCTGGACCAGGCAAGCTTTTGGAACATGCAAGCTCGTGGACCAGGCAAGCTCCTAGACCAGTCAAGCTCCTAGACTAGGAAAGCTCCTGGACCAGGCAAGCTCTGGGACGAGGCAAGCTCTTGGACGAGGCGTGCTCCTGGACCAGGCATGCTAGTGGACCAGGCACGCTCTTGGACCCGGCAAGCTCTTGAACCAAGCAGGCTCGTGGACCAGGCAAGCTCCTAGACCAGGCAAGCTCTTGGACCAGGCAAGCTCCTTGACCAAGGAAGCTCCTGGACCAGGCACGCTCCTGGAACAGGCAAGCTTCTAGACCAAGCAAGCTCTTGGTCTGGGCACGCTCTTGGTCCAGCCAAGGTCTTGGACCAGGCAAACTCCTGGTCCACGCAAGCTCCTGGACCAGGCAAGCTCCTGGTCCACACAAGCTCGTGGACCAGGCTAGCTCCTCGACCAGGCAAGCTCCTGGACCAGGCAAGCTCCTGGACAACGCAAGCTCTTGGACCAGCCATGCTCGTGGACGAGGCAAGCTCTTGGACCAGGCAGGCTTCTAGACCAAGCAAGCTCCTTGACTTGGCAAGCTCCTGGACCACGCAAGCTCTTGGACCAGGCATGCTCGTGAACCAGGCAAGCTCTTGGACCAGGTAGGCTTCTAGACCAAGCAAGCTCCTGGACCAGGCAAGCTCCTAGACCAGGCAAGCTCCTGGACCAGGCAATCTCCTGGACCAGGCAAGCTCCTGGACTCGGCAAGCTCCTGGACCAAGCAAGCTCCTCGACCAGGCAGGCTCCTGGACCACGCAAGCTCTTGGACCAGGCAGGCTCATGGACAATGCACGCTCCTAAACCAGGCAAGCCCCTGGACCAGGCAAGCTCATGGACCAGGCAAGCTCCTGGACCAGGCAAGCTCTTGGACCTGGCAGGTTTCTGGACCAAGCAAGCTCCTGGACCAGGCAAGCTCCTAGACCAGGCAAGCTCTTGGACCAGGCAAGCTCCTGGACCAGGCAAGCTCCTGGACCAGGCAAGCTCCTGGACCAGGGAAGCTCCTAGACTAGGCAAGCTTGTGGACCAGGCAAGCACCTGGACCAGGCAAGCTCCTGGACCAGGCAGGCTCCTCGACGAGGCAAGCTCCTGGACCAGGCACGCTCCTGGACGAGGCAAGGTCCTGGACGAGGCAAGCTCCTGGACCAGGCACGCTAGGCCCTTGTTCTTGCAATTTTGCACACGCGACACCCTTGTTCTTGCAATTTTGCACGCGCTATGCCCTTGTTCTTGCTATTTTGCACACGCTAGACCCTTGTTCTTGCAATTTTGCACACGCTAGGCCTTTGTTCTTGCAATTTTGCACGCGCTAGGCCCTTGTTTTTGCAATTTTGTACACATTAGGCCCTTGTTCTTGCTTTTTTGCACACGCTAGTCCCTTGTTCTTGCAGTTTTGCACACGCTAGGCCCTTGTTCTTGCTATTTTGCACACGCTAGCCCCTTTTTCTTGTTATTTTGAACACACAAGGCCCTTGTTCCTGAAATTTTGCACATGCTAGGCCCTTGTTCTTGCAATTTTGCACACGCTAGGCCCTTTTTCTTGCAATTTTGCACACGCTAGGCCCTTTTTCCTGCTATTTTGCACACGCTAGACCCTTGTTCTTGCAATTTTGCACACGATATGCCCTTGTTCTTGCTATTTTGCAAACGCTAGACCCTTGTTCTTGCAATTTTGCACACGCTAGGCCCTTGTTCTTGCTATTTTGAACCAATAGGCCCTTGTTCTTGCAATTTTGCACACGCTAGGCCCTTGTTCTTGCAATTTTGCACACGATAGGCCCTTGTTCTTGCAATTTTGCACACGCTAGTCTCTGTTCTTGCAATTTTGCACACGCTAGGCCCTTGTTCATGCAATTTTGCACACGCTAGGCCCTTGTTCTTGCAATTTTGCACACGATAGGCCCTTGTTCTTGCAATTTTGCACATGCTAGTCTCTGTTCTTGCAATTTTGCATACGCTAGGCCCTTGTTCTTGCAATTTTGCATACGCTAGGCCCTTGTTCTTGCAATTTTGCACACGCTAGGCCCTTGTTCTTGCTATTTTACACACGCTAGACCCTTGTTCTTGCAATTTTGCACACGCTAGGCCCTTGTTCTTGCTATTTTGCACACGCCAGACCCTTGTTCTTGCAATTTTGCACATGCTATGTCCTTGTTCTTGCTATTTTGCACAGGCTAGACCCTTGTTCTTGCAATTTTGCACACGCTAGGCCCTTGTTCTTGCTATTTTGCACACGCTAGACCCTTTTTCTTGCAATTTTGCACACGCTAGGCCCTTGTTCTTGCTATTTTGCACACGCTAGACCCTTGTTCTTGCAATTTTGCACACGCTAGGCCCTTGTTCTTGCAATTTTGCACACACTAGGCCCTTGTTCTTGCAATTTTGCACACGCTAGGCCCTTGTTCTTGCAATTTTGCACACGCTAGGCCCTTGTTCTTGCAATTTTGCACATGCTAGGCTCTTGTTCTTGCAATTTTGCACACGCTAGTCCCTTGTTCTTGCAATTCTGCACACGCTAGGCCCTTGTTCTTGCAATTTTGCACACGCTAGGCCCTTGTTCTTGCTATTTTGCACACGCTAGGCCCTTGTTCTTGCTATTTTGCACACGCTAGACCCTTGTTCTTGCAATTTTGCACACGCTAGGCCTTGTTCTTGCAATTTTGCATACGCTAGGCCCTTGTTCTTGCAATTTTGCACACGCTAGGCCCTTGTTCTTGCAATTTTGCACACGCTAGGCCCTTGTTCTTGCTATTTTGCACACGCTAGGCCCTTGTTCTTGCTATTTTGCACACGCTAGACCCTTGTTCTTGCAATTTTGCACACGCTAGGCCCTTGTTCTTGCTATTTTGCACACGCTAGACCCTTGTTCTTGCAATTTTGCACATGCTAGGCCCTTGTTCTTGCTATTTTGCACATGCTATGCCCTTGTTCTTGCTATTTTACACACGCTAGACCCTTGTTCTTGCAATTTTGCACACGCTAGGCCCTTGTTCTTGCTATTTTGCACACGCTAGACCCTTGTTCTTGCAATTTTGCACATGCTATGCCCTTGTTCTTGCTATTTTGCACACGCTAGACCCTTGTTCTTGCAATTTTGTACACGCTAGGCCCTTGTTCTTGCTATTTTGCACACGCTAGACCCTTTTTCTTGCAATTTTGCACACGCTAGGCCCTTGTTCTTGCTATTTTGCACACGCTAGACCCTTGTTCTTGCAATTTTGCACACGCTAGGCCCTTGTTCTTGCAATTTTGCACACACTAGGCCCTTGTTCTTGCAATTTTGCACACGCTAGGCCCTTGTTCTTGCAATTTTGCACACGCTAGGCCCTTGTTCTTGCAATTTTGCACATGCTAGGCTCTTGTTCTTGCAATTTTGCACACGCTAGTCCCTTGTTCTTGCAATTCTGCACACGCTAGGCCCTTGTTCTTGCAATTTTGCACACGCTAGGCCCCTGTTCTTGCTATTTTGCACACGCTAGGCCCTTGTTCTTGCTATTTTGCACACGCTAGACCCTTGTTCTTGCAATTTTGCACACGCTAGGCCTTGTTCTTGCAATTTTGCATACGCTAGGCCCTTGTTCTTGCAATTTTGCACACGCTAGGCCCTTGTTCTTGCAATTTTGCACACGCTAGGCCCTTGTTCTTGCTATTTTGCACACGCTAGGCCCTTGTTCTTGCTATTTTGCACACGCTAGACCCTTGTTCTTGCAATTTTGCACACGCTAGGCCCTTGTTCTTGCTATTTTGCACACGCTAGACCCTTGTTCTTGCAATTTTGCACATGCTAGGCCCTTGTTCTTGCTATTTTGCACATGCTATGCCCTTGTTCTTGCTATTTTACACACGCTAGACCCTTGTTCTTGCAATTTTGCACACGCTAGGCCCTTGTTCTTGCTATTTTGCACACGCTAGACCCTTGTTCTTGCAATTTTGCACACGCTAGGCCGTTGTTCTTGCTATTTTGCACATGCTATGCCCTTGTTCTTGCTATTTTGCACACGCTAGACCCTTGTTCTTGCAATTTTGCACACGCTAGGCCCTTGTTCTTGCTATTTTGCACACGCTAGACCCTTTTTCTTGCAATTTTGCACACGCTAGGCCCTTGTTCTTGCTATTTTGCACACGCTAGACCCTTGTTCTTGCAATTTTGCACACGCTAGGCCCTTGTTCTTGCAATTTTGCACACGCTAGGCCCTTGTTCTTGCAATTTTGCACACGCTAGGCCCTTGTTCTTGCAATTTCGCACACGCTAGTCTCTGTTCTTGCAATTTTGCACACGCTAGGCCCTTGTTCATGCAATTTTGCACACGCTAGGCCCTTGTTCTTGCTATTTTGCACACGCTAGGCCCTTGTTCTTGCAATTTTGCATACGCTAGGCCCTTGTTCTTGCAATTTTGCACACGCTAGGCCCTTGTTCTTGCTATTTTACACACGCTAGACCCTTGTTCTTGCAATTTTGCACACGCTAGGCCCTTGTTCTTGCTATTTTGCACACGCTAGACCCTTGTTCTTGCAATTTTGCACACGCTAGGCCCTTGTTCTTGCTATTTTGCACATGCTATGCCCTTGTTCTTGCTATTTTGCACACGCTAGACCCTTGTTCTTGCAATTTTGAAAACGCTAGGCCCTTGTTCTTGCTATTTTGCACACGCTAGACCCTTTTTCTTGCAATTTTGCACACGCTAGGCCCTTGTTCTTGCTATTTTGCACACGCTAGACCCTTGTTCTTGCAATTTTGCACACGCTAGGCCCTTGTTCTTGCAATTTTGCACACGCTAGGCCCTTGTTCTTGCAATTTTGCACACGCTAGGCCCTTGTTCTTGCAATTTTGCACACGCTAGGCCCTTGTTCTTGCAATTTTGCACATGCTAGGCTCTTGTTCTTGCAATTTTGCACACGCTAGGCCCTTGTTCTTGCAATTTTGCACACGCTAGACCCTTGTTCTTGCAATTTTGCACACGCTAGGCCCTTGTTCTTGCTATTTTGAACCAATAGGCCCTTGTTCTTGCAATTTTGCACACGCTAGGCCCTTGTTCTTGCAATTTTGCACACGATAGGCCCTTGTTCTTGCAATTTTGCACACGCTAGTCTCTGTTCTTGCAATTTTGCACACGCTAGGCCCTTGTTCATGCAATTTTGCACACGCTAGGCCCTTGTTCTTGCAATTTTGCACACGATAGGCCCTTGTTCTTGCAATTTTGCACACGCTAGTCTCTGTTCTTGCAATTTTGCACACGCTAGGCCCTTGTTCATGCAATTTTGCACACGCTAGGCCCTTGTTCTTGCTATTTTCCACACGCTAGGCCCTTGTTCTTGCAATTTTGCATACGCTAGGCCCTTGTTCTTGCAATTTTGCACACGCTAGGCCCTTGTTCTTGCTATTTTACACACGCTAGACCCTTGTTCTTGCAATTTTGCACACGCTAGGCCCTTGTTCTTGCTATTTTGCACACGCTAGACCCTTGTTCTTGCAATTTTGCACATGCTAGGCCCTTGTTCTTGCTATTTTGCACATGCTATGCCCTTGTTCTTGCTATTTTGCACACGCTAGACCCTTGTTCTTGCAATTTTGCACACGCTAGGCCCTTGTTCTTGCTATTTTGCACACGCTAGACCCTTTTTCTTGCAATTTTGCACACGCTAGGCCCTTGTTCTTGCTATTTTGCACACGCTAGACCCTTGTTCTTGCAATTTTGCACACGCTAGGCCCTTGTTCTTGCAATTTTGCACACACTAGGCCCTTGTTCTTGCAATTTTGCACACGCTAGGCCCTTGTTCTTGCAATTTTGCACATGCTAGGCTCTTGTTCTTGCAATTTTGCACACGCTAGTCCCTTGTTCTTGCAATTCTGCACACGCTAGGCCCTTGTTCTTGCAATTTTGCACACGCTAGGCCCTTGTTCTTGCTATTTTGCACACGCTAGGCCCTTGTTCTTGCTATTTTGCACACGCTAGACCCTTGTTCTTGCAATTTTGCACACGCTAGGCCTTGTTCTTGCAATTTTGCATACGCTAGGCCCTTGTTCTTGCAATTTTGCACACGCTAGGCCCTTGTTCTTGCAATTTTGCACACGCTAGGCCCTTGTTCTTGCTATTTTGCACACGCTAGGCCCTTGTTCTTGCTATTTTGCACACGCTAGACCCTTGTTCTTGCAATTTTGCACACCCTAGGCCCTTGTTCTTGCTATTTTGCACACGCTAGACCCTTGTTCTTGCAATTTTGCACATGCTAGGCCCTTGTTCTTGCTATTTTGCACATGCTATGCCCTTGTTCTTGCTATTTTACACACGCTAGACCCTTGTTCTTGCAATTTTGCACACGCTAGGCCCTTGTTCTTGCTATTTTGCACCCGCTAGACCCTTGTTCTTGCAATTTTGCACACGCTAGGCCGTTGTTCTTGCTATTTTGCACATGCTATGCCCTTGTTCTTGCTATTTTGCACACGCTAGACTCTTTTTCTTGCAATTTTGCACACGCTAGGCCCTTGTTCTTGCTATTTTGCACACGCTAGACCCTTGTTCTTGCAATTTTGCACACGCTAGGCCCTTGTTCTTGCAATTTTGCACACACTAGGCCCTTGTTCTTGCAATTTTGCACACGCTAGGCCCTTGTTCTTGCAATTTTGCACATGCTAGGCTCTTGTTCTTGCAATTTTGCACACGCTAGTCCCTTGTTCTTGCAATTCTGCACACGCTAGGCCCTTGTTCTTGCAATTTTGCACACGCTAGGCCCTTGTTCTTGCTATTTTGCACACGCTAGGCCCTTGTTCTTGCTATTTTGCACACGCTAGACCCTTGTTCTTGCAATTTTGCACACGCTAGGCCTTGTTCTTGCAATTTTGCATACGCTAGGCCCTTGTTCTTGCAATTTTGCACACGCTAGGCCCTTGTTCTTGCAATTTTGGACACGCTAGGCCCTTGTTCTTGCAATTTTGCACACGCTAGGCCCTTGTTCTTGCAATTTTGCACACGCTAGACCCTTGTTCTTGCAATTTTGCACACGAGATGCCCTTGTTCTTGTTGTTTTGTACATGCTAGGCCCTTGATCTTGCAATTTTGCACACGCTAGGCCCTTGTTCTTGCAATTTTGCACACGCTAGATCCTTGTTCTTGCAATTTTGCACATGCTAGGCCCTTGTTCTTGCTATTTTGCACACGCTAGACCCTTGTTCTTGCAATTTTGCACACGCTAGGCCCTTGTTCTTGCTATTTTGCACATGCTAGACCCATATTCTTGCAATTTTGCACACGCTAGGCCCTTGTTCTTGCAATTTTGCACACGCTAGGCCCTTGTTCTTGCTATTTTGCACACGCTAGACCCTTGTTCTTGCAACTTTGCACACGCTAGGCCCTTGTTCTTGCAATTTTGCATACGCTAGGCCCTTGTTCTTGCAATTTTGCACACGCTAGGCCCTTGTCCTTGCAATTTTGCACACGCTAGGCCCTTGTTCTTGCAATTTTGCACACGCTAGGTCCTTGTCCTTGCTATTTTGCACACGCTAGGCCCTTGTTCTTGCAATTTCGCACACGCTAGACCATTGTTCTTGCAATTTTGCACACGCTTTGCCCTTGTTCTTGCAATTTTGCACACGCTAGGCCCTTGTTCTTGCAATTTTGCACACGCTAGGCCCTCGTTCTTGCAACTTTGCACATGTTAGGCCCTTGATCTTGCAACTTTGCACACGCTAGGCCCTTGTTCTTGCAATTTTGCACACGCTAGGCCCTTGTCCTTGCAATTTTGCACACGCTAGGCCCTTGTTCTTGCAATTTTGCACACGCTAGGCCCTTGTCCTTGCTATTTTGCACACGCTAGGCCCTTGTTCTTGCAATTCTGCACACGCTAGACCCTTGTTCTTGCAATTTTGCACACACTATGCCCTTGTTCTTGCAATTTTGCACATGCTAGGCCCTTGTTCTTGCAATTTTGCACACGCTATGCCCTTGTTCTTGCAATTTTGGACACGCTAGGCCCTTGTCCTTGCAATTTTGCACACGCTAGGCCCTTGTTCTTGCAATTTTGCACACGCTAGACCCTTGTTCTTGCAATTTTGCACACGCGATGCCCTTGTTCTTGCTGTTTTGTACCTGCTAGGCCCTTGATCTTGCAATTTTGCACACCCTAGGCCCTTGATCTTGCAATTTTGCACACGCGATGCCCTTGTTCTTGCTGTTTTGTACCTGCTAGGCCCTTGTTCTTGCAATTTTGCACACGCTAGATCCTTGTTCTTGCAATTTTGCACCCGCTAGACCCTTGTTCTTGCAATTTTGCACACGCTAGGCCCTTGTTCTTGCAATTTTGGACACGCTAGGCCCTTGTTCTTGCAATTTTGCACACGCTAGGCCCTTGTTCTTGCAATTTTGCACACGCTAGACCCTTGTTCTTGCAATTTTGCACACGCGATGCCCTTGTTCTTGCAGTTTTGTACATGCTAGGCCCTTGATCTTGCAATTTTGCACACGCTAGGCCCTTGTTCTTGCAATTTTGCACACGCTAGATCCTTGTTCTTGCAATTTTGCACATGCTAGGCCCTTGTTCTTGCTATTTTGCACACGCTAGACCCTTGTTCTTGCAATTTTGCACACGCAAGGCCCTCGTTCTTGCTATTTTGCACATGCTAGACCCATATTCTTGCAATTTTGCACAAGCTAGGCCCTTGTTCTTGCAATTTTGCACACGCTAGGCCCTTGTTCTTGCTATTTTGCACACGCTAGACCCTTGTTCTTGCAACTTTGCACACGCTAGGCCCTTGTTCTTGCAATTTTGCATACGCTAGGCCCTTGTTCTTGCAATTTTGCACACGCTAGGCCCTTGTCCTTGCAATTTTGCACACGCTAGGCCCTTGTTCTTGCAATTTTGCACACGCTAGGCCCTTGTCCTTGCTATTTTGCACACGCTAGGCCCTTGTTCTTGCAATTTCGCACACGCTAGACCATTGTTCTTGCAATTTTGCACACGCTTTGCCCTTGTTCTTGCAATTTTGCACACGCTAGGCCCTTGTTCTTGCAATTTTGCACACGCTAAGCCCTTGTTCTTGCAATTTTGCACACGCTAGGCCCTTGTTCTTACTATTTTGCACACGCGAGACCATTGTTCTTGCAATTTTGCACACGCTATGCCTTTGTTCTTTTTTTTTTGCACACGCTAGGCCCTTGTTCTTGCAATTTTGCACACGCTAGGCCCTTGTTCCTGCAATTTTGCACACGCTAGGCCCTTGTTCTTGCTATTTTGCACACGCGAGACCATTGTTCTTGCAATTTTGCACACGCTATGCCCTTGTTCTTGCAATTTTGCACACGCTAGGCCCTTTTTCTTGCAATTTTGCACACGCTAGGCCCTTGTTCCTGCAATTTTGCACACGCTAGGCCCTTGTCCTTGCTTTTTTGCACACGCTAGGCCCTTGTTCTTGCAATTTTGCACACGCTAGATCCTTGTTCTTGCAATTTTGCACATGCTAGGCCCTTGTTCTTGCTATTTTGCACACGCTAGACCCTTGTTCTTGCAATTTTGCACACGCTAGGCCCTTGTTCTTGCTATTTTGCACATGCTAGACCCATATTCTTGCAATTTTGCACAAGCTAGGCCCTTGTTCTTGCAATTTTGCACACGCGAGGCCCTTGTTCTTGCTATTTTGCACACGCTAGACCCATGTTCTTGCAACTTTGCACACGCTAGGCCCTTGTTCTTGCAATTTTGCATACGCTAGGCCCTTGTTCTTGCAATTTTGCACACGCTAGGCCCTTGTCCTTGCAATTTTGCACACGCTAGGCCCTTGTTCTTGCAATTTTGCACACGCTAGGCCCTTGTCCTTGCTATTTTGCACACGCTAGGCCCTTGTTCTTGCAATTTTGCACACGCTAGACCATTGTTCTTGCAGTTTTGCACACGCTTTGCCCTTGTTCTTGCAATTTTGCACACGCTAGGCCCTTGTTCTTGCAATTTTGCACACGCTAAGCCCTTGTTCTTGCAATTTTGCACACGCTAGGCCCTTGTTCTTACTATTTTGCACACGCCAGACCATTGTTCTTGCAATTTTGCACACGCTATGCCTTTGTTCTTGCAATTTTGCACACGCTAGGCCCTTGTTCTTGCAATTTTGCACACGCTAGGCCCTTGTTCCTGCAATTTTGCACACGCTAGGCCCTTGTTCTTGCTATTTTGCACACGCGAGACTATTGTTCTTGCAATTTTGCACATGCTATGCCCTTGTTGTTGCAATTTTGCACACGCTAGGCCCTTGTTCTTGCAATTTTGCACATGCTAGGCCTCTGTTCTTGCAATTTTGCACACGCTAGTTTCTTGTTCTTGCAATTCTGCACACGCTAGGCCCTTGTTCTTGCAATTTTGCACACGCTAGGCCCTTGTTCTTGCTATTTTGCGCACGTTAGGCCCTTGTTCTTGCAATTTTGCACACGCTAGGCCCTTGTTCTTGCAACTTTGCACACGCTAGGCCCTTGTCCTTGCTATTTTACACACATTAGACCCTTGTTCTTGCAATTTTGCAAACGCTAGGCCCTTGTTCTTGCTATTTTGCACACGCTAGACCCTTGTTCTTGCAATTTTGCACACGCTAGGCCCTCGTTCTTGCTATTTTGCACACGCTAGGCCCTTGTTCTTGCTATTTTGAACACGCTAGACCCTTGTTCTTGCAGTTTTGCACACGCTAGGCCCTTGTTCTTGCAATTTTGCACACGCTAGGCCCTTGTCCTTGCAATTTTGCACACGCTAGGCCCTTGTCCTTGCAATTTTGCACACGCTAGGCCCTTGTCCTTGCTATTTTGCACACGCTAGGCCCTTGTTCTTGCAATTTTGCACACGCTAGACCCTTATTCTTGCACTTTTGCACACCCTAGACCCTTGTTCTTGCAATTTTGAACACGCTAGGCCCTTGTTCTTGGAATTTTGCACACGCTACACCCTTGTTCTTGCAATTCTGCATACGCTATGCTCTTGTTCTTGCAATTTTGCACATGCTAGGCCCTTGTTCTTGCAATTTTGCACAAGGTAGGCCCTTGTTCTTGCAATTTTGCACACGCTAGGCCATTGTTCTTGCAATTTTGCACACGCTAGGCCCTTGTTCTTGCAATTTTGCACACGCTAGACCCTTGTTCTTGCAATTTTGCACACGCTAGGCCCTTGTTCTTGCAATTTTGGACACGCTAGGCCCTTGTTCTTGCAATTTTGCACACGCTAGGCCCTTGTTCTTGCAATTTTGCACACGCTAGACCCTTGTTCTTGCAATTTTGCACACGCGATGCCCTTGTTCTTGCTGTTTTGTACATGCTAGGCCCTTGATCTTGCAATTTTGCACACGCTAGGCCCTTGTTCTTGCAATTTTGCACACGCTAGATCCTTGTTCTTGCAATTTTGCACATGCTAGGCCCTTGTTCTTGCTATTTTGCACACGCTAGACCCTTGTTCTTGCAATTTTGCACACGCTAGGCCCTTGTTCTTGCTATTTTGCACATGCTAGACCCATATTCTTGCAATTTTGCACACGCTAGGCCCTTGTTCTTGCAATTTTGCACACGCTAGGCCCTTGTTCTTGCTATTTTGCACACGCTAGACCCTTGTTCTTGCAACTTTGCACACGCTAGGCCCTTGTTCTTGCAATTTTGCATACGCTAGGCCCTTGTTCTTGCAATTTTGCACACGCTAGGCCCTTGTCCTTGCAATTTTGCACACGCTAGGCCCTTGTTCTTGCAATTTTGCACACGCTAGGCCCTTGTCCTTGCTATTTTGCACACGCTAGGCCCTTGTTCTTGCAATTTCGCACACGCTAGACCATTGTTCTTGCAATTTTGCACACGCTTTGCCCTTGTTCTTGCAATTTTGCACACGCTAGGCCCTTGATCTTGCAATTTTGCTCACGCTAAGCCCTTGTTCTTGCAATTTTGCACACGCTAGGCCCTTGTCCTTGCTATTTTGCACACGCTAGGCCCTTGTTATTGCAATTTCGCACACGCTAGACCATTGTTCTTGCAATTTTGCACACGCTTTGCCCTTGTTCTTGCAATTTTGCACACGCTAGGCCCTTGATCTTGCAATTTTGCTCACGCTAAGCCCTTGTTCTTGCAATTTTGCACACGCTAGGCCCTTGTTCTTACTATTTTGCACACGCAAGACCATTGTTCTTGCAATTTTGCACACGCTATGCCTTTGTTCTTGCAATTTTGCACACGCTAGGCCCTTGTTCTTGCAATTTTGCACACGCTAGGCCCTTGTTCTTGCAATTTTGCACACGCTAGGCCCTTGTTCTTGCTATTTTGCACACGCGAGACCATTGTTTTTGCAATTTTGCACACGCTATGCCGTTGTTCTTGCAATTTTGCACACGCTAGGCCCTTTTTCTTGCAATTCTGCACACGCTAGGCCCTTGTTCTTGCAATTTTGCACACGCTAGGCCTTTGTTCTTGCAATTTTGCACACGCTAGGCCATTGTTCTTGCAATTTTGCACACGCTAGGCCCTTGTTCTTGCAATTTTGCACACGCTAGACCCCTGTTCTTGCAATTTTGCACACGCTAGGCCCTTGTTATTGCAATTTTGCACACGCTAGGCCCTTGTTATTGCAATTTTGCACACGCTAGGCCCTTGTTCTTGCAATTTTGCACACGCTAGGCCCTCGTTCTTGCAACTTTGCACACGCTAGGCCCTTGATCTTGCAACTTTGCACACGCTAGGCCCTTGTTCTTGCAATTTTGCACACGCTAGGCCCTTGTCCTTGCAATTTTGCACACGCTAGGCCCTTGTTCTTGCAATTTTGCACACGCTAGGCCCTTGTCGTTGCTATTTTGCACATGCTAGACCCATATTCTTGCAATTTTGCACAAGCTAGGCCCTTGTTCTTGCAATTTTGCACACGCTAGGCCCTTGTTCTTGCTATTTTGCACACGCTAGACCCTTGTTCTTGCAACTTTGCACACGCTAGGCCCTTGTTCTTGCAATTTTGCATACGCTAGGCCCTTGTTCTTGCAATTTTGCACACGCTAGGCCCTTGTCCTTGCAATTTTGCACACGCTAGGCCCTTGTTCTTGCAATTTTGCACACGCTAGGCCCTTGTCCTTGCTATTTTGCACACGCTAGGCCCTTGTTCTTGCAATTTCGCACACGCTAGACCATTGTTCTTGCAATATTGCACACGCTTTGCCCTTGTTCTTGCAATTTTGCACACGCTAGGCCCTTGTTCTTGCAATTTTGCACACGCTAAGCCCTTGTTCTTGCAATTTTGCACACGCTAGGCCCTTGTTCTTACTATTTTGGACACGCGAGACCATTGTTCATGCAATTTTGCACACGCTATGCCTTTGTTCTTTTTTTTTTGCACACGCTAGGCCCTTGTTCTTGCAATTTTGCACACGCTAGGCCCTTGTTCCTGCAATTTTGCACACGCTAGGCCCTTGTTCTTGCTATTTTGCACACGCGAGACCATTGTTCTTGCAATTTTGCACACGCTATGCCCTTGTTCTTGCAATTTTGCACACGCTAGGCCCTTTTTCTTGCAATTTTGCACACGCTAGGCCCTTGTTCCTGCAATTTTGCACACGCTAGGCCCTTGTCCTTGCTTTTTTGCACACGCTAGGCCCTTGTTCTTGCAATTTTGCACACGCTAGATCCTTGTTCTTGCAATTTTGCACATGCTAGGCCCTTGTTCTTGCTATTTTGCACACGCTAGACCCTTGTTCTTGCAATTTTGCACACGCTAGGCCCTTGTTCTTGCTATTTTGCACATGCTAGACCCATATTCTTGCAATTTTGCACAAGCTAGGCCCTTGTTCTTGCGATTTTGCACACGCGAGGCCCTTGTTCTTGCTATTTTGCACACGCTAGACCCTTGTTCTTGCAACTTTGCACACGCTAGGCCCTTGTTCTTGCAATTTTGCATACGCTAGGCCCTTGTTCTTGCAATTTTGCACACGCTAGGCCCTTGTCCTTGCAATTTTGCACACGCTAGGCCCTTGTTCTTGCAATTTTGCACACGCTAGGCCCTTGTCCTTGCTATTTTGCACACGCTAGGCCCTTGTTCTTGCAATTTCGCATACGCTAGACCATTGTTCTTGCAATTTTGCACACGCTTTGCCCTTGTTCTTGCAATTTTGCACACGCTAGGCCCTTGTTCTTGCAATTTTGCACACGCTAAGCCCTTGTTCTTGCAATTTTGCACACGCTAGGCCCTTGTTCTTACTATTTTGGACACGCGAGACCATTGTTCTTGCAATTTTGCACACGCTATGCCTTTGTTCTTTTTTTTTTGCACACGCTAGGCCCTTGTTCTTGCAATTTTGCACACGCTAGGCCCTTGTTCCTGCAATTTTGCACACGCTAGGCCCTTGTTCTTGCTATTTTGCACACGCGAGACCATTGTTCTTGCAATTTTGCACACGCTATGCCCTTGTTCTTGCAATTTTGCACACGCTAGGCCCTTTTTCTTGCAATTTTGCACACGCTAGGCCCTTGTTCCTGCAATTTTGCACACGCTAGGCCCTTGTCCTTGCTTTTTTGCACACGCTAGGCCCTTGTTCTTGCAATTTTGCACACGCTAGAGCCTTGTTCTTGCAATTTTGCACATGCTAGGCCCTTGTTCTTGCTATTTTGCACACGCTAGACCCTTGTTCTTGCAATTTTGCACACGCTAGGCCCTTGTTCTTGCTATTTTGCACATGCTAGACCCATATTCTTGCAATTTTGCACAAGCTAGGCCCTTGTTCTTGCGATTTTGCACACGCGAGGCCCTTGTTCTTGCTATTTTGCACACGCTAGACCCTTGTTCTTGCAACTTTGCACACGCTAGGCCCTTGTTCTTGCAATTTTGCATACGCTAGGCCCTTGTTCTTGCAATTTTGCACACGCTAGGCCCTTGTCCTTGCAATTTTGCACACGCTAGGCCCTTGTTCTTGCAATTTTGCACACGCTAGGCCCTTGTCCTTGCTATTTTGCACACGCTAGGCCCTTGTTCTTGCAATTTCGCACACGCTAGACCATTGTTCTTGCAGTTTTGCACACGCTTTGCCCTTGTTCTTGCAATTTTGCACACGCTAGGCCCTTGTTCTTGCAATTTTGCACACGCTAAGCCCTTGTTCTTGCAATTTTGCACACGCTAGGCCCTTGTTCTTACTATTTTGCACACGCCAGACCATTGTTCTTGCAATTTTGCACACGCTATGCCTTTGTTCTTGCAATTTTGCACACGCTAGGCCCTTGTTCTTGCAATTTTGCACACGCTAGGCCCTTGTTCCTGCAATTTTGCACACGCTAGGCCCTTGTTCTTGCTATTTTGCACACGCGAGACTATTGTTCTTGCAATTTTGCACATGCTATGCCCTTGTTGTTGCAATTTTGCACACGCTAGGCCCTTGTTCTTGCAATTTTGCACATGCTAGGCCTTTGTTCTTGCAATTTTGCACACGCTAGTTTCTTGTTCTTGCAATTCTGCACACGCTAGGCCCTTGTTCTTGCAATTTTGCACACGCTAGGCCCTTGTTCTTGCTATTTTGCGCACGTTAGGCCCTTGTTCTTGCAATTTTGCACACGCTAGGCCCTTGTTCTTGCAACTTTGCACACGCTAGGCCCTTGTCCTTGCTATTTTACACACACTAGACCCTTGTTCTTGCAATTTTGCAAACGCTAGGCCCTTGTTCTTGCTATTTTGCACACGCTAGACCCTTGTTCTTGCAATTTTGCACACGCTAGGCCCTTGTTCTTGCTATTTTGCACACGCTACGCCCTTGTTCTTGCTATTTTGAACACGCTAGACCCTTGTTCTTGCAGTTTTGCACACGCTAGGCCCTTGTTCTTGCAATTTTGCACACGCTAGGCCCTTGTCCTTGCAATTTTGCACACGCTAGGCCCTTGTCCTTGCAATTTTGCACACGCTAGGCCCTTGTCCTTGCTATTTTGCACACGCTAGGCCCTTGTTCTTGCAATTTTGCACACGCTAGACCCTTATTCTTGCACTTTTGCACACCCTAGACCCTTGTTCTTGCAATTTTGAACACGCTAGGCCCTTGTTCTTGCAATTTTGCACACGCTACACCCTTGTTCTTGCAATTCTGCATACGCTATGCTCTTGTTCTTGCAATTTTGCACATGCTAGGCCCTTGTTCTTGCAATTTTGCACAAGGTAGGCCCTTGTTCTTGCAATTTTGCACACGCTAGGCCATTGTTCTTGCAATTTTGCACACGCTAGGCCCTTGTTCTTGCAATTTTGCACACGCTAGACCCTTGTTCTTGCAATTTTGCACACGCTAGGCCCTTGTTCTTGCAATTTTGGACACGCTAGGCCCTTGTTCTTGCAATCTTGCACACGCTAGGCCCTTGTTCTTGCAATTTTGCACACGCTAGACCCTTGTTCTTGCGATTTTGCACACGCGATGCCCTTGTTCTTGCTGTTTTGTACATGCTAGGCCCTTGATCTTGCAATTTTTCACACGCTAGGCCCTTGTTCTTGCAATTTTGCACACGCTAGATCCTTGTTCTTGCAATTTTGCACATGCTAGGCCCTTGTTCTTGCTATTTTGCACACGCTAGACCCTTGTTCTTGCAATTTTGCACACGCTAGGCCCTTGTTCTTGCTATTTTGCACATGCTAGACCCATATTCTTGCAATTTTGCACACGCTAGGCCCTTGTTCTTGCAATTTTGCACACGCTAGGCCCTTGTTCTTGCTATTTTGCACACGCTAGACCCTTGTTCTTGCAACTTTGCACACGCTAGGCCCTTGTTCTTGCAATTTTGCATACGCTAGGCCCTTGTTCTTGCAATTTTGCACACGCTAGGCCCTTGTCCTTGCAATTTTGCACACGCTAGGCCCTTGTTCTTGCAATTTTGCACACGCTAGGCCCTTGTCCTTGCTATTTTGCACACGCTAGGCCCTTGTTCTTGCAATTTCGCACACGCTAGACCATTGTTCTTGCAATTTTGCACACGCTTTGCCCTTGTTCTTGCAATTTGGCACACGCTAGGCCCTTGATCTTGCAATTTTGCTCACGCTAAGCCCTTGTTCTTGCAATTTTGCACACGCTAGGCCCTTGTCCTTGCTATTTTGCACACGCTAGGCCCTTGTTATTGCAATTTCGCACACGCTAGACCATTGTTCTTGCAATTTTGCACACGCTTTGCCCTTGTTCTTGCAATTTTGCACACGCTAGGCCCTTGATCTTGCAATTTTGCTCACGCTAAGCCCTTGTTCTTGCAATTTTGCACACGCTAGGCCCTTGTTCTTACTATTTTGCACACGCGAGACCATTGTTCTTGCAATTTTGCACACGCTATGCCTTTGTTCTTGCAATTTTGCACACGCTAGGCCCTTGTTCTTGCAATTTTACACACGCTAGGCCCTTGTTCTTGCAATTTTGCACACGCTAGGCCCTTGTTCTTGCTATTTTGCACACGCGAGACCATTGTTCTTGCAATTTTGCACACGCTATGCCCTTGTTCCTGCAATTTTGCACACGCTAGGCCCTTTTTCTTGCAATTCTGCACACGCTAGGCCCTTGTTCTTGCAATTTTGCACACGCTAGGCCTTTGTTCTTGCAATTTTGCACACGCTAGGCCATTGTTCTTGCAATTTTGCACACGCTAGGCCCTTGTTCTTGCAATTTTGCACACGCTAGACCCCTGTTCTTGCAATTTTGCACACGCTAGGCCCTTGTTATTGCAATTTTGCACAAGATAGGCCCTTGTTATTGCAATTTTGCACACGCTAGGCCCTTGTTCTTGCAATTTTGCACACGCTAGGCCCTCGTTCTTGCAACTTTGCACACGCTAGGCCCTTGATCTTGCAACTTTGCACACGCTAGGCCCTTGTTCTTGCAATTTTGCACACGCTAGGCCCTTGTCCTTGCAATTTTGCACACGCTAGGCCCTTGTTCTTGCAATTTTGCACACGCTAGGCCCTTGTCCTTGCTATTTTGCACACGCTAGGCCCTTGTTCTTGCAATTCTGCACACGCTAGACCCTTGTTCTTGCAATTTTGCACACACTATGCCCTTGTTCTTGCAATTTTGCACATGCTAGGCCCTTGTTCTTGCAATTCTGCACACGCTATGCCCTTGTTCTTGCGATTTTGGACACGCTAGGCCCTTGTTCTTGCAATTTTGCACACGCTAGGCCCTTGTTCTTGCAATTTTGCACATGCTAGACCCTTGTTCTTGCAATTTTGCACACGCGATGCCCTTGTTCTTGCTGTTTTGTACCTGCTAGGCCCTTGATCTTGCAATTTTGCACACGCTAGGCCATTGATCTTGCAATTTTGCACACGCGATGCCCTTGTTCTTGCTGTTTTGTACCTGCTAGGCCCTTGTTCTTGCAATTTTGCACACGCTAGATCCTTGTTCTTGCAATTTTGCACCCGCTAGACCCTTGTTCTTGCAATTTTGCACACGCTAGGCCCTTGTTCTTGCAATTTTGGACACGCTAGGCCCTTGTTCTTGCAATTTTGCACACGCTAGGCCCTTGTTCTTGCAATTTTGCACACGCTAGACCCTTGTTCTTGCAATTTTGCACACGCGATGCCCTTGTTCTTGCAGTTTTGTACATGCTAGGCCCTTGATCTTGCAATTTTGCACACGCTAGGCCCTTGTTCTTGCAATTTTGCACACGCTAGATCCTTGTTCTTGCAATTTTGCACATGCTAGGCCCTTGTTCTTGCTATTTTGCACACGCTAGACCCTTGTTCTTGCAATTTTGCACACGCTAGGCCCTCGTTCTTGCTATTTTGCACATGCTAGACCCATATTCTTGCAATTTTGCACAAGCTAGGCCCTTGTTCTTGCAATTTTGCACACGCTAGGCCCTTGTTCTTGCTATTTTGTACACGCTAGACCCTTGTTCTTGCAATTTTGCACACGCTACGCCCTTGTTCTTGCTATTTTGCACACGCTAGACCCTTGTTCTTGCAATTTTGCACACGCTAGGCCCTTGTTCTTGCTATTTTGCACACGCTAGCCCCCTTTTCTTGTTATTTTGAACACACTAGGCCCTTGTTCTTGCAATTTTGCACACACTAGGCCCTTGTTCCTGAAATTTTGCACACGCTATGCCATTGTTCTTGCAATTTTGCACACGCTAGACCCTTGTTCTTGCAATTTTGTACACGCTATGCCCTTGTTCTTTCTATTTTGCACACGCTAGACCCTTGTTCGTGCAATTTTGCACACGCTAGGCCGTTGTTCTTGCAATTTTGCACACGCTAGGCCCTTGTTCTTGCTATTTTGCACACGCTAGACCCTTGTTCTTGCAATTTTGCACACGCTAGGCCCTTGTTCTTGCTTTTTTGCACACGCTAGCCCCCTTTTCTGGTTATTTTGAACACACTAGGCCCTTGTTCTTGCAATTTTGCACACACTAGGCCCTTGTTCCAGAACTTTTGCACACGCTATGCCCTTGTTCTTGCTATTTTGCACACGCTAGACCCTTGTTCTTGCTATTTTGCACACGCTAGACCCTTATTCTTGCAATTTTGCACACGCCAATTTTGCACACGCTAGGCCCATGTTCTTGCTATTTTGCACACGCTAGACCCTTGTTCTTGCAATTTTGCACACGCTAGGCCCTTGTTCTTCCTATTTTGCACACGCTAGACCCTTGTTCTTGCAATTTTGCACACGCTTTGCCCTTGTTCTTGCTATTTTGCACACGCTAGACCCTTGTTCTTGCAATTTTGCACACGCGAGGCCCTTGTTCTTGCTATTTTGCACACGCTAGACCCTTGTTCTTGCAATTTTGCACATGCTAGGCCCTTGTTCTTGCTATTTTGCACACGCTAGCCCCCTTTTCTTGTTATTTGAAACACACTAGGCCCTTGTTCTTGCAATTTTGCACACAGTAGGCCCTTGTTCCTGAGATTTTGCAAACGCTATGCCCTTGTTCTTGCAATTTTGCACAGGCTAGGCCCTTGTTCTTTCAACTTTGCACACGCTAGGCCCTTGTTCTTGCTATTTTAAACACGCTAGACCCTTGTTCTTGCAATTTTGCACACGCTATGCCCTTGTTTTTGCTATTTTGCACACGCTAGACCCTTGTTCTTGCAATTTTGCACACGCTAGGCCCTTGTTCTTGCTATTTTGCACACGCTAGCCCCCTTTTCTTGTTATTTTGAACACACTAGGCCCTTGTTCTTGCAATTTTGCACACGCTAGGCCCTTGTTCTTGCTATTTTGCACACGCTAGACCCTTGTTCTTGCAATTTTGCACACGCTAGGCCCTTGTTCTTGCAATTTTGCACACGCTAGGCCCTTGTTCTTGCTATTTTGCACACGCTAGACCCTTGTTCTTGCAATTTTGCACACGCTAGGCCCTTGTTCTTGCTATTTTGCAGACGCTAGCCCCCTTTTCTTGTTATTTTGAACACACTAGGCCCTTGTTCTTGCAATTTTGCACACGCTAGGCCCTTGTTCTTGCAATTTTGCACACGCTATGCCCTTGTTCTTGCTATTTTGCACACGCTAGACCCTTGTTCTTGCAATTTTGCACACGCTAGGCCCTTGTTCTTGCAATTTTGCACACGCTAGGCCCTTGTTCTTGCTATTTTGCACACGCTAGACCCTTGTTCTTGCAATTTTGCACACGCTAGGCCCTTGTTCTTGCTATTTTGCAGACGCTAGCCCCCTTTTCTTGTTATTTTGAACACACTAGGCCCTTGTTCTTGCAATTTTGCACACACTAGGCCCTTGTTCCTGAAATTTTGCACACGCTATGCCTTTGTTCTTGCAATTTTGCACACGCTAGACCCTTGTTCTTGCTATTTTGCACAAGCTAGGCCCTTGTTCTTGCTATTTTGCACACACTAGACTCTTGTTCTTGCAATTTTGCACACGCTATGCCCTTGTTCTTTCTATTTTGCACACGCTAGACCCTTGTTCTTGCAATTTTGCACACGCTAGGCCCTTGTTCTTGCAATTTTTCACACGCTAGGCCCTTGTTCTTGCTATTTTGCACACGCTAGACCCTTGTTCTTGCCATTTTGCACACGCTAGGCCCTTGTTCTTGCTGCTTTGCACACGCTAGCCCCCTTTTCGCGTTTGCAAAATTGCAAGAACAAGGGCTTAGCGAGTGTCTAGCAGGCCCTCAGATTCGTTTTGGCGTAGGCTGACTAGCCATCCTTAGGAATGGATTTTTGGCTGAGTGGTCAGTGGAGTTGGTAAAAAAAAAACTGACTCATATCTTGTAAGAATTACAATTAACTATCAAGATCATCATCATCCTCGTCATCTTCTTCATCCTCACTATCACTAGAGCCTACATCTTCTATAGCATGGGATTTATCTACTTCCATAGCTGTCGCTCTACCCTTCTTGCTGGTTTCCCCTAGGGTGGAAATAGGGGCCTATCTCTATGGGCACCTACCTCTAGGGGCGCTTATCTCTAGGAGCGCCAATCTCTAGGGGATCCTATCTCTAGGGGCGCCTATCTATAGGGGCGCCTATCTCTAGGGGCGCCTATCTCTAGGGGCGCCTATCTCTAGGGGCGCCTATCTCTAGGGGCGCCTATCTCTAGGGGCGCCTATCTATAGGGGTGCCTATCTCTAGGGGCGCCTATCTCTAGGGGCGCCTATCTCTAGGGGTGCCTATCTCTAGTGGCGCTTATCTCAAGGGGCGCCTATCTCTAGGGGCGCTTATCTCTAGGGGCGCCTGTCTCTAGGGGCGCCTCTAGAGATAGGCGAGAGGCGCCCGTAGAGATAGGCGCCTCTAGAGATAGGCGCCCCTAAGGAGAGGCGCCCATAGAGATAGGCGGCCAAAGAGATAGGCGCCCATAGAGATAGGCGCCCCTAGAGATAAGCGCCCCTAGAGATAGGCGCCCCTAGAGATAGGCGCCCCTAGAGATAGGCGCCCATAGAGATAGGTGCCCATAGAGATACGGGCCCCTAGAGATAGACGCCCATAGAGATAGGCGCCCATAGAGATAGGCGCCCCTAGAGACAGGCGCCCCTAGAGATAGGCGCCCCTAGAGATAGGCGCCCCTTGAGATAAGCGCCACTAGAGATAGGCGCCCCTTGAAATAGGTGCCCATAGAGACAGGCGCCCATAGAGATAGGCGCCCATAGAGATAGGCACCCAAAGAGATTGGTGCCCCTAGAGATAGGCGCCCATAGAGATAGGCGCCCCTAGAGATAGGCGCCCATAGAGATAGGCGCCAATAGAGATAGGCGCCCATAGAGATAGGCGCCCATAGAGATAGGCGCCCCTAGAGATGGGCGCCCGTAGAGATAGGCGCCGATAGAGATAGGCGCCCATAGAGATAGGCGCTCATAGAGATAGGCGCCCCTAGAGATAGGCGCCCCTAAAGATACGCGCCGCTAGAGATAGGCGCCCCTAGAGATAGGCGCCCACAGTGGTAGGCCCCCATAGAGGTAGGCGCCGCTAGAAATAGGCGCCCCTAGAGATAGGCGCCCCCTTTAGATAGGCGCCCCTAGAGATAGTCGCCCCTTGAGATAGGCGCGAATAGAGAGAGGCGCCCCTAGAAACAGGCGCCCATAGAGACAGGCGCCCCTAGAGATAGGCGCCCATAGAGATAGGCGCCCCTAGAGATAGGCGCCCCTAGAGATAGGTGCCCCTAGAGATAGGCATCCATAGAGATAGGCACCCATAGAGATAGGCGCCCCTAGAGATAGGCGTCCCTAGAGATAGACGCCCCTAGAGATAGGCGCCCCTATAGATAAGCGCCCCTGGAGTTAGGTGCCCCTAGAGATAGGCGCCCCTAGAGTTAGGTGCCCCTAGAGATAGGCGCCCATAGAGATAGGCGCCCATAGAGACAGGCGCCCATAGAGATAGGCGCCCTTAGAGATAGGCGCCCATAGAGATAGGCACCCCTAGCGATAGGCGCCCCTAGAGATAGGCGCCCCTATAGATAGGCGCCCCTAGAGTTAGGCACCCCTAGCGATAGGCGCCCCTAGAGATAGGCACCCCTAGCGATAGGCGCCCCTAGAGATAGGCACCCCTTGCGATAGGCGCCCCTAGAGTTAGGCGCCCCTAGAGATAGGCGCCCCTAGAGATAGGCGCCCCTAGAGATAGGCGCCCCTAGAGATAGGCGCCCTTAGAGATAGGCGCCCCTAGAGATAGGCGCCCCTAGAGAAAGGCGCCCCTAGAGATAGGCGCCCATAGAGATGGGCGCCCCTAGAAATAGGCGCCCCTAGAGATAGGCGCCCCTAAAGATATGCGCCCCTAGAGACAAGCGCCGATAGAGATAGGAGCCCTTAGAGATAGGCGCCCCTAGAGATAGGCGCCCATAGAGATACGCGCTCAAAGAGATAGGCCCCCCTAGAGATAGGCGCCCCCTAAAGATAGGCGCCCCTAGAGATAGGCGCCCCTAGAGATAGGCGCCCCTAGAGATAGGCGCCCCTAGAGATAGGCGCCCCCAGAGATAGGCCCCCCTAGAGATAGGCGCCTCTATAGATAGGCGACCCTATAGATAGGCGCCTCTAGAGATAGGCGCTCCTAGAGATAAGCGCCCCTAGAGATAGGTGCCTATAGAGATTGGAGCCCATAGAGATAGGCGCCCCTAGAGATAGGCGGCCCTAGAGATAGGCGGCCCTACAAATAGACGCCCCTATAGATAGGTGCCCCTAGAGATAGGCGCCCCTAGAGATAGGCGCTCCTAGAGATAAGCGCCCCTAGAGATAGGTGCCCATAGAGATAGGAGCCCCTAAAGATAGGCGCCCCTAGAGACAGGCGCCCCTAGAGATAGGCGCCCCTAAAGATAGGTGCCCCTTGAGATAAGCGCCACTAGAGATAGGCGCCCCTTGAAATAGGCGCCCATAGAGACAGGCGCCCATAGAGATAGGCGCCCATAGAGATAGGCGCCCCTAGAGATAGGCGCCCATAGAGATAGGCGCCGATAGAGATAGGCGCCCATAGAGATAGGCGCCCATAGAGATAGGCGCCCCTAGAGATGGGCGCCCGTAGAGATAGGCGCCGATAGAGATAGGCACCCATAGAGATAGGCGCTCATAGAGATAGGCGCCCCTAGAGATAGGCGCCCCTAAAGATACGCGCCGCTAGAGATAGGCGCCCCTAGAGATAGGCGCCCACAGTGGTAGGCCCCCATAGAGGTAGGCGCCGCTAGAAATAGGCGCCCCTAGAGATAGGCGCCCCCTTTAGATAGGCGCCCCTAGAGATAGTCGCCCCTTGAGATAGGCGCGAATAGAGAGAGGCGCCCCTAGAAACAGGCACCCATAGAGACAGGCGCCCCTAGAGATAGGCGCCTATAGAGATAGACGCCCCTGGAGATAGGCGCCCCTCGAGATAGGCGCCCATAGAGATAGGCACCCATAGAGATAGGCGCCAATAGAGATAGGCGCCCCTAGAGATAGGCGCCCCTAGAGATAGGTGCCCCTAGAGATAGGCATCCATAGAGATAGGCACCCATAGAGATAGGCGCCCCTAGAGATAGGCGTCCCTAGAGATAGACGCCCCTAGAGACAGGCGCCCCTAGAGATAAGCGCCCCTGGAGTAAGGCACCCCTAGAGATAGGCACCCTTAGAGATAGGCGCCCTTAGAGATAGGCGCCCTTAGAGATAGGCGCCCATAGAGATAGGCACCCCTAGCAATAGGCGCCCCTATAGATAGGCGCCCCTAGAGTTAGGCACCCCTAGCGATAGGCGCCCCTAGAGATAGGCACCCCTAGCGATAGGCGCCCCTAGAGATAGGCGCCCCTATAGATAGGCGCCCCTAGAGTTAGGCACCCCTAGAGATAGGCGCCCCTAGAGATAGGCGCCCCTAGAGATAGGCGCCCCTAGAGATAGGGGCCCCTAGAGAAAGGCGCCCCTAGAGATAGGGGCCCCTAGAGAAAGGCGCCCCTAGAGATAGGGGCCCCTAGAGAAAGGCGCCCCTAGAGATAGGGGCCCCTAGAGATAGGCGCCCTTAGAGATAGGCGCCCATAGAGATAGGCACCCCTAGCGATAGGCGCCCCTAGAGATAGGCGCCCCTATAGATAGGCGCCCCTAGAGTTCGGCACCCCTAGCGATAGGCGCCCCTAGAGATAGGCATCCCTTGCGATAGGCGCCCCTAGAGATAGGCGCCCCTATAGATAGGCGCCCCTAGAGTTAGGCGCCCCTAGAGATAGGCGCCCCTAGAGATAGGCGCCCCTAGAGATAGGCGCCCTTCAAGATAGGCGCCCCTAGAGATAGGGGCCCCTAGAGAAAGGCGCCCCTAGAGATAGGCGCCCATAGAGATAGGCGCCCCTAGAAATAGGCGCCCCTAGAGATAGGCGCCCCTAAAGATATGCGCCCCTAGAGACAGGCGCGGATAGAGATAGGAGCCCCTAGAGATAGGCGCCCCTAGAGATAGGCGCCCATAGCGATACGCGCCCAAAGAGATAGGCGCCCCTAGAGATAGGCGCCCCCTAGAGATAGGCGCCCCTAGAGATAGGCGCCCCTAGAGATAGGCGCCCCTAGAGATAGGCGCCCCTAGAGATAGGCGCCCCCAGAGATAGGCCCCCCTAGAGATAGGCGCCTCTATAGATAGGCGACCCTATAGATAGGCGCCCCTAGAGATAGGCGCTCCTAGAGATAGGTGCCCATAGAGATAGGAGCCCATAGAGATAGGCGCCCCTAGAGATAGGCGGCTCTAGAGATAGGCGGCCCTACAGATAGGCGCCCCTATAGATAGGTGCCCCTAGAGATAGGCGCCCCTAGAGATAGGCGCTCCTAGAGATAAGCGCCCCTAGAGATAGGTGCCCATAGAGATAGGAGCCCCTAAAGATAGGCGCCCCTAGAGATAGGCGCCCTTAGAGATAGGGGGCCCTAGAGGTACGCGCTCATAGAGATAGGCGCCCATAGAGATAGGCGCCCCTAGAGATAGGCGCCCCTAGAGATAGGCGCCCATTGAGATAGGCGCCCCTAGAGATAGGCGCCCACAGAGAAAGGCGCCCCTAGAGATAGACGCCCCTAGAGATAGGCACTCCTAGAGATAAGCGCCCCTAGAGATAGATGCCCATAGAGATAGGAACCCCTAGAGATAGGCCCGCCTAGAGATAGGCGCCCCTAGAGATAGGCGCCCCTAGAGATAGGCTCTCATAGAGACAGGCGCCCATAGAGATAGGCGCCCCTAGAGATAGGCGCCCCTAGAGATTGGCGCCCACAGAGATAGGTGCCCCTAGAGATAGGCGCTCCTAGAGATAAGCGCCCCTAGAGATAAGTGCCCATAGAGAAAGGAGCCCATAGAGATAGGAGCCCCTAGAGATAGGCGCCCCTAGAGATAGGCGTCCCTAGAGATAGGCGCTCCTAGAGATAGGCGCTCATAGAGATAGGCGCCCATAGAGATGGGCGCCCCTAGAGATAGGCGGCCCTAGAGATAGGAGCCCCTAGAGATAGGCGCCCTTGGAGATAGGCGCCCATAGAGATAGGCGCCCCTAGAGATAGGTGCCTCTAGAGATAGGCGCCCCTAGAGATAGGCGGCCCTAGAGACATGCGCCCCTACAGATAGGCGCCACTATAGATAGGTGCCCCTAGAGATAGGCGCCCCTAGAGATAGGCGCTCCTAGAGATAAGCGCCCCTAGAGATAGGTGCCCATAGAGATAGGAGCCCCTAAATATAGGGGCCCCTAGAGATAGGCGCCCTTAGAGATAGAGGCCCCTAGAGATAGGCGCTCATAGAGATAGGCGCCCATAGAGATAGGCGCCTCTAGAGATAGGCGCCCCTAGAGATAGGCGCCCATTGAGATAGGCGCCCCTAGAGATAGGTGCCCACAGAGATAGGCGCCCCTAGAGATAGGCGCCCCTAGAGATAGGCGCTCCTATAGATAAGCGCCCCAAGAGATAGATGCCCGTAGAGATAGGAGCCCCTAGAGATAGGCGCGCCTAGAGCTAGGCGCCCTTAGAGATAGGCGCCCCTAGAGATAGGCACTCATAGAGACAGGCGACCATAGAGATAGGCGCCCCTAGAGATAGGCGCCCCTAGAGATTGGCGCCCCTAGAGATAGTCTTCCATAGAGATAGGCGCCCCTAGAGATAGGCACCCATAGAGATAGGCGCCCCTAGAGATAGGCGTCCCTAGAGATAGGCGCTCCTAGAGATAAGCGCCCGTAGAGATAGGTGCCCATAGAGATAGGAGCCCCTAGAGATAGGCGCCCCTAGAGATAGGCGTCCCTAGAGATAGGCGCTCCTAGAGATAGGCGCTCATAGAGATAGGCGCCCATAGAGATAGGCGCCCCTAGAGATAGGCGCCCCTAGAGATAGGAGCCCCTAGAGATAGGCGCACCTAGAGATAGGCGCCCATAAAGATAGGCGCCCCTAGAGATAGGCGACCCTAGAGATAGGCGCCCCTACAGATAGGCGCCACTATAGATAGGTGCCCCTAGAGATATGCGCCCCTCAAGATAGGCGCTCATAGAGATAAGCGCCCCTAGAGATAGGTGCCCATAGAGATAGGAGCCCTAAGAGATAGGCGCCCCTAGAGATAGGCGCCCCTAGAGATAGGCGCCCCTAGAGATGGGCGCCAACAGAGATAGGCGCCCCTAGAGATAGGCGCCCCTAGAGATAGGCGCTCCTAGAGATAAGCGCCCCTAGAGATAGGTGCCCATAGAGATAGGAGCCCCTAGAGATAGGCGCCCCTAGAGAAAGGCGCCCCTAGAGACAGGTGCCCCTAGAGATAGGCGCTCATAGGATAGGCGCCCATAGAGATAGGCGCCCCTAGAGATAGGCGTCCCTAGAGATAGGCGCCCCTAGAGATAGGCGCCCCTATAGATAGGCGCCCCTAGGTATATGCGCCCATAGAGATAGGCGTCCATAGAGAGAGGCGCCCACTGAGATAGGCGCTCCTAGAGATAGGCGCCCCTAGAGATAGGCGCTCCTAGAGATAGGTGCCCATAGAGATAGCAGCCTCTAGAGATAGGCGCTCTTAGAGATAGGCGCTCATAGAGATAGGCGCTCATAGAGATTGGCGCCCTCCTAGAGATAGGCGCCACTAGAGATAGGCGCCCCTAGAGATAGGCGCCCCTAAAAATAGGCGCCCATAGAGATAGGCGCCCATAGAGATAGGCGCCCATAGAGATAGGCGCCCATAGAGATAGGCGCCCCCGGAGATAGGTGCCTTTAAAGACATGTGCCGCTAGAGATAGGCGCCCCTAGAGATAGCCGCCTACAGAGGTAGGCGCCCATAGAGGTAGGCGCCGCTAGAGATAGGCGCCCCTAGAGATAGGCGCCTCTTGAGATAGGCGCCCCTAGAGATAGGCGCCCCTAGAGATAGGCGCCCCTAGAGATAGGTGCCCCTAGAGACAGGCGCCCCTTGAGATAGGCGCCACTAGAGAGAGGCGCTCCTAGAAATAGGCGCCCATAGAGACAGGCGCCCCTAGAGATAGGCGGCCCCTAGAGAAAGGCGCCCCTAGAGATAGGAGCTCATAGAGATAGGCGCCCATAGAGATAGGCGCCCGTAGAGATAGGCGCCCCTAGAGATAGGCGCTCCTAGAGATATGCGCTCATAGAGATAGGCGCCCATAGAGATAGTCGCCACTAGAGATAGGCGCCCCTAGAGCATTGCAGCGCTCCAGGGTGGTCGACAAGAGCATAATAGCGCTCTAGGGTGTCCGGCAAGAGTATTGCAACGCTCGAGGGTGTCAGGCAGGAGCATTCCAACGCTCTGGGGTGTCGTGCAAGAGCATTGGAACGCTTCAGGGTGTCCGGCAAGAGCATTGCAACGCTCTTGGGTGGTCGGCAAGAGCATTGCAACACTTCGGGGTGTCCAGCAAGTCCACTGGAACGCTCTGCGGGGTCCGGCAAGAGCACTGCAATGCTCAGGGGTGTCTGCCAAGAGCATTGCAACGCTCCAGGGTGGCCGGCAAGAGTACTGCAACACTCCGGGGTGTCCGGCAAGTGCACTGCAATGCTCCAAGGTGTCCGGCAAGAGTATTGCAACGCTTCGGGGTGTCCGGCAAGAGCATTGCAACGCTCTTTGGTGGTCAGCAAGAGCATTGCAATGCTCCAAGATGGTCGGCAAGAGCATTGCAGCACTCAAGGGTGTCTGGAAGAGCCTTGCAACGCACCAGGGTGTCTGGCACGAACATTGCAACGCTTCGGGGTGTCCGGCAAGAGCATTGCAACGCTCTAGGGTGTTTGGCAAGAGCATTGCAACACTCTAGTGTGTCCGGCAAGAGCATTGCAATGCTCCAGGGTGTCCAGCAAGAGTATTGCAACGCTCCGGGATGTCCGGCAAGAGAATTGCAACGCTCCAGGGTGTCCGGCAAGAGCATTGTAACGCTCCAGGGTGTGCGGCAAGTGCAGTGCAACGCTCTGGGATGCACGGCAAGAGCATTGCAACGCTCCAGGGTGTCCGGCAAAAGCATTGCAACGCTCCGAGGTTTCCAGCAAGTGCTCTGCAATGCTCTGGGGTGTCCAGCAAGATCATTGCAACGCTTTAGGGTGTCCGGCAAGAGCATTGCAACGCTCCGGGTGTTTGGCAAGAGCATTGCAATGCGCCAAGGTGGTCGGCAAGAGCATTGCAACGCTGCGGGGTGTCTGGCAAGAGCATTGCAACCCTCCAAGGTGTCCGCCAAGAGCATTGCAACGCTCCAGGGTGTCTTATAAGAACATTGCAACCCTTTAGGGTGTCGGTAAGAGCAGTGGAACACTCCAAGGTGTCCAGCAAGCACTTTGCAACGACCTGGGGTGTTCGGCAAGAGCATTGCAATGCTCAAGGGTGTTTGGCAAGAGCATTGCAACGCTCTAGGGTGTCGAGCAAGAGCGTTGCAACAGTCCGGGGTGTCCGGCAAGAGCAGTGCAACGCTCCAAGGTGTCCGGCAAGTGCATTGCAACGCTCGAAGGGTGTCCGGCAAGAGCATTGCAACACTCCAGGGTGGTCGGCAAGAGCATTACAATGCTCCAGGGTGGTCGGCAAGAGCATTGCAGCGCCCCGGGGTGTCCGGCAAGCACTTTGCAACGATCTAGGGTCTCTGGCAAGAGCATTGCAACGCTCCAGGGTGCATAGCAAGAGCATTGCAACGCTCTGGGGTGTCTGGCAAGAGCGTTGCAACACTTCGGGGTGTCCGGCAAGAGAAGTGCAACGCTCCGGGGTGTCCAGCAAGTGCACTCCAACGCTCTGGGGTGTTCGGCAAGAGAGATGCAACGCTCCAAGGTGTCCGGCAAGTGTACTACAACGCTCTTGGGTGTCCAGCTAGAGCTTGATCATTGCAATGCTCTTGCCGGACACCCAGGAGCGTTGCAGTGCTCTTGCCGGACACCCCGGATCGTTGCAATGCTCTTGCTGGACACCCTGGAGCAATGCAATGGTCTTGCCGGACACCTTGTAGTATTGCAATGTTCTTGCCAGACACCTCGGAGCATTGCATTGCACTTGCCGGACACCTTGGAGCGTTGCAATGCTCTTGGCAAACACCTGCGATCGTGGCAATGCTCTTGTCAGACACCCTGGAGCGTTCCAGTGCTCTTGCCGGACACCACGGAGCGTTGTAGTGCACTTGTCGGACACGCTGGAGCGTTGCAATACTCTTGCCGGACACCCCAGAGCAGGGTAGTGCTCTTGTCGAACACCCCGCAGCGTTGCAGCGCATTTGCGGGACACCCCGGAGCCTTGCAATGCTATTGCCGGCCACCATGGAGCGTTGCAATGCACTTGCCGGACACACCGGAGCATTGCAGTGCTCTTGCTGGACACACCGAAGCATTGCAGCGCACTTGTCGGACACGCCGAAGCGTTGCAATGCTCTTGCCGACCACCGTGGAGCGTTGCAATGCTCTTGACGGCAACCTGGGAGCGTTGCAATGCTCTTGCGGTACACCCCGGAGCGTTGTAGTGCACTTGCCGGACACCCCGTAGCGTTGCAATGCTCTTGCTGGACACGCTAGAGCGTTGCAATGCTCTTGCCGACCACCTTGGAGCGTTCCAATGCTCTTGCCCCCTAGAGACTTGCAAAGTTCTAGCAAGACACCCTGGAGCGTTGCAGTGCACTTGCCGGAAACCCTGGAGCGTTGCAATGCTCTTGCCAGACACCCTGGAGCGTTGCAATGCTCTTGCCAGCCACCTTGGAGCGTTGCAGTAAACTTGCCAGACACCCCGGAGCGTCGCAATTCTCTTGCTGGACAACCCAGAGCGTTGCAGACACTTGCCAGACACTCCAGAGCGTTGCAATGCTCTTGGCGGACACCCAGGATCATTGCAATGCTCTTGCCGGACACCCTGGAGCGTTGCAATGCTCTTGCCGGACACCCCAGAGCATTGCAGTGCATTTGCCGGACACCCGGTAGCGTTGCAATGCTCTTGCGGGACACCTTAGAGCATTGCATTTGCTGGACACCCCGGAGCGTTGCAATGCACTTCCCGGACACCCTGGAGCGTTGAACTGCGCTTGCTGGACACCCTGGAGCATTGCAATGCTTTTGCCGGACACCCTGGAGCGTTGCAATGCTCTTGCCGGACACTCCAGAGCAATGCAATGCTCTTGTCGGACACCCTCGAGCGTTGCAAGACTCTTGCTGGACACCCTTGAGCGCTGCAATGCTCTTGCCGACCATCGTGGAGCATTGCAATGCTCTTGCCGACCATCCGGGAGCGTTGCAATGCTCTTGCCGGACACCCCGGAGCGTTGCGATGCTCTTGCCGGCGACCCTAGAGCATCCAGTGCACTTGCCGGACAAAACCCAGAGCGTTTCGGTGCTCTTGCTGGCCACCCTGGAGAATTGCTGTGCACTAGTTGGACACCCCGGAGTGTTGCAATGCTCCTGTTGACCATCGTGGGGCGTAGCAATGCTCTTGCCGGCCACCCTGAAGGGTTGCAATGCTCTTGCCGGACAACCTGGAGCGTTGCAATGCCCTTGCATGACACCTCGGAGCGTTGCAATGCTCCTGCCTGACACCCTGGAGCGTTGCAAAGCTCCTGCAATGCTCTTGCCGAACAACCTGGAGCGTTGCAATGCCCTTGCACGACACCCCGGAGCGTTGCAATGCTCCTACCTGACACCCCGAAGCGTTGCAATGCTTCTGCCTGACACCCTTGACTGCTGCAATGCTCTTGCCGACCACCGTGGAGCGTTGCAATGTTCTTGTCGACCACCCAGGAGCATTGCAATGCTCTTGCCAGACACCCCGGAGCGTTGCAATGCCATTGCACGACACCCCAGAGCATTGCAGTGCTCTTGCCGGACACCCCAAAGCGTTGCTATGCACTTGTTGGACACCCCAGAGTGTTGCAATGCTCTTGTCGACCACCTTGGAGCGTTGCAATGCTCGTGCCGGCCACTTTGAAGCGTTCCAATGCTCTTGCCGGACACCCTGGAGCGTTGCAATGCCCTTGGACAACACCCGGAAGCGTTACAATGCTCCTGCCCAACACCCAGGAGCGTTGCAATGCTCTTGCCGGACACCCTGGAGCATTGCAATGCTCTTGCCGACCACCCAGAAGCATTGCAATGCTCTTGCCTGACACCCTGGAGTGTTGCAATGCTCTTGCCAGCCACCTTGGAGCGTTGCAGTAAACTTGCCAGACACCCCGGAGCGTTGCAGTGCTCTTGGCGGCCACCATGGAGCGTTGCAATACACTTGTTTGACACCCTAGAGCATTGTAGTGCTCATGCTGGACACCCTGAAGTGTTGCAGCGCACTTGCCGGACACCTCGGAGCGTTGCAATGCTCTTGCCGACCACCGTGGAGGGTTGCAATGCTCTTGCCCGCCACCCTGGAGCGTTGCAATGCTCTTGCCAGCCACCCCAGAGCGTTGAAAAGCTCTAGCCGGACACCCTGTAGCATTGCACTCCACTTGCCGGAAACTCTGGAGCGTTGCAATGCTTTTGCGGGACACCCTTGAGCACTGCAATGCTCTTGCCAGACACCCTGGAGCGTTGCAATTCTCTTGACGGACACCCCAGAGCGTTGCAGTGCACTTGCCGGACAACCTGGTACGTTGCAATGCTCTTGCTAGACACCGTGGAGCGTTGCAGTGCTCTTGCCGGACACCCCGGAGCGTTGCAGTGCATTTGCGTGACACCCTGTAGCGTTGCAATGCTCTTGCCGGACACCCTGGAGCGTTGCAACTGCCGGACACCCTGGAGCGTTGCAATGCTCTAGCTGAACACCCTGGAGCATTGCAGTGCACTTGCCGGAAACCCTTGAGCGTTGCAATGCTCTTGCCGGACACCTTGGGGCGTTGCAATTCTCTTGCTACACACCCCTGAGCGTTGCTGTGCTCTTGCCGGACACCTCGGAGCGTTGCAATGCACTTGCGAGACACCCCGAAGCGTTGCAGTGCGCTTGCTGGACACCGTGGAGCAATGCAATGCTCTTCCCAGATACCCAGGAGCGTTCCAATGCTCTTGCCGGACATCTGGAGCGTTGCAATGCTCTTGCCGGATACCCCGGAGGGTTGCAATGCTCCTGCCGGACACCCTGGAGCGTTGCAAGGCTCTTGCCGGACACCCCGGAGTGCTGCAATGCTCTTGCCGACCATCGTGGAGCGTTCCAATGCTCTTGTCCACCACCCGAGAGTGTTGCAATGCTCTTGCCGGACACCCCGGAGCGTTGCAATGCACTTGCCGGACACCTCGGAGCATTGCAATGCTATTGCTAGACACCTTGGAGCGTTGCAATGGTCTTGCGAGACACCCTGTAGCATTGCAATGCTCTTGCCGGAAACCCCAGAGCGTTCCATTGCACTTGCCGGACACCTTGGAGCGTTGCAATGCTCTTGGCAAACACCCTAGATCGTTGCAATGCTCTTGCCGGACACCTTGGAGCGTTGCAGTGCTGTTGCCGGACACCCCGGAGCGTTGCAGTGCACTTGCGAGACACCTCAGAGTATTGCAATGCTTTTGCCGGACACCCTAGAGCGTTGCAATGCTCTTGGAAGACATCCCGGAGCGTTGCACTGCACTTGCCGGACACCCTAGAGCGTTACAATGCTCTTGCCGGACACCCTGGAGCGTTGCAATGCTCTTGCCGGACACCCTGGAGCGCCGCAATGCTCTTGACGACCACCCTGGAGCGTTGCAGTACTCTTGCCGGTCACCTTGGAGCGTTGCAATGCTCTTGCCGCACATCCCAGAGCATTGTAGTGCTCTTGCCGGACAACTCGGAGCATTGTAGCGTACTTGCCGGAAACCCTGGAGCATTGCAATGCTCTTGCCGACCACCGTGGAGCGTTGCAATGCTCTTGCCGAACACCCTAGAGCGTTGCAATGCTCTTGCTGGACACCTTGGAGCGTTGCAGTGCTCTTGCCGGACACCCCGGAGCGTTGCAGTGCACTTGCTGGACACCTCGGAGCGTTGCAATGCTTTTGCTGGACACCATGGAGCGTTACAATGCTCTTGCGAGACACCCTAGAGCGTTGCAATGCTCTTGCTGGACACCCCGGAGCATTGCAATGCTCGTGCTCGACACCCTGGAGCGTTGCAATGCTATTCCCGGACACCCAAGAGCACTGCAATGCTCCTGCCGCACAACCTGGAACGCTGCAATGCTCTTGCCGACCACCCTGGAGCATTGCAGTGCTCGTGCCGACCACCCGAGAGCGTTACAATGCTCTTGCCGGACACCCGGGAGCGTTGCAATGTTCTTGCCGGACACCCTGGAGTGTTGCAAGGCTCTTGCCGGACACCCCGAAGCGTTGCAATGCTCTTGCTTGACACCCTAGAGCATTATACTGCTCCTACTAAACACCCCGAATTGTTGCAGCGCACTTGCCGGACACCCCGGAGCGTTGCAATGCTCTTGCCGACCACCGTGGAGCATTGCAATGCTCTTGCCAGCTACCGTGGAGCGTTGCAATGCTCTTTCCGGCCACCCTAGAGCGTTGCGATGCTCTTGCCGGCCACCCTAGAGCGTTGCAAAGCTCTAGCCGGACACCGTGGAGCGTTGCACTGCACTTGCCGGAAACCCTGGAGCGTTGCAGAGCTCTTGCTGGACACCCTGGAGCGTTGCAATGCTCTTGCCGGACACCCTGGAGCATTGCAATTCTCTTGCCGGACACCCCAAAGCGTTGTAGTGCACTTTCCGGACATCCTGGAGCATTGCAATGCTCTTGGCGGACACCCTGGTACGTTGCAATGCTCTTGCCGGCCACCCTTGAGCGTTGCAGTAAACTTGCCGGACACCCCGGAGCGTTGCACAGCTCTTAGCGGCCACCCTGGAGCGTTGCAATGCTCTTGCTTGACACCCTAGAGCATTGTAGTGCTCTTGCTGGACACCTCGAAGTGTTGCAGCGCACTTGCCGGACACGCTGGAGCGTTGCAATGCTCTTGCTGACCACCGTGGAGCGTTGCAATGATCTTGCCAGACACCCCGGAGCGTTGCAATGCTCTTGCCGGCCACCCTGGAGCGTTGCAGTGCACTTGCCGGACACCCCGGAGCGTTGCAGTGCTTCTGCCTGACACCCTGGAGCGTTGCAATGCTCTTGCCAGACACCCTGGAGCTTTGCAATGCTCTTGCCAACCACCCAGGAGCGTTCGAATGCTCTTGCCAGACACCCCGGGGCGTTGCAATGCTCTTGTCGGCCACCCTGGAGCGTTGCAGTAAACTTGCCGGACACCTTGGAGCGTTGCACTGCTCTTGGCGGCCACCTTGGAGCATTGCAATGCTCTTGCTTGACACCCTAGAGCATTGTACTGCTCTTGGTTGACACCCCGAAGTGTTGCAGCGCACTTGCCGGACACCCCGGAGCGTTGCAATGCTCTTGCCAACCACCGTGGAGCGTTGCAATGCTCTTGCCGGCCACCAAGGAGCGTTGCAATGCTCTTGCCGGCCACCCTAGAGCGTTGCAATGCTCTTGCCGGCCACCCTAGAGCGATGCAAAGCTCTAGCCGGACACCCTGGAGCGTTGCACTGCACTTGCCGGAAACCCTGGAGCGTTGCAGAGCTCTTGCTGGACACCCTGGAGCCTTGCAATGCTCTTGCCGGACACCCTGGAGCATTGCAATTCTCTTGCCAGACACCCCAGAGCGTTGCAGTGCACTTTCCGGACATCCCGGAGCATTGCAATGCTCTTGGCGGACACCCTGGTACGTTGCAAAGTGCTTGCCGGACACCTCGGAATGTTGCAACGCTCTTGACGGACACCCTGGAGCGTTGCAATGCTCTTGCCAGCAAGTGCACTTCAACTCTCCAAGGTGTCCGGCTAGAGCTTTGCAACGCTATAGGGTGGAAGGCAAAAGCATTGCAATGCTCCAGGGTGGTCAACAAGAGCATTGCAGCGCTCTAGGGTGTCCGGCAAGAGCACTACAATGCTCTGGGATGTGCGGCAAGAGCATTGCAATGCTCTAGGGTGGCCGGCAAGAGCACTGCAACACTCCGGGGTGTCCGGCAAGTGCACTGCAACGCTCCAGGGTGGCCGGCAAGAGGATTCCAATGCTCCAGGGTGTCCGGCCAGAGCATTGCAACGCTCTTGGGTGGTCAGCAAGAACATTGCAACGCTCGTGGGTGGTCGGCAAGAGCATTGCAACGCTCCAGGGTGGTCGGCAAGAGCATTGCAGCGCTCCAGGGTGTCCAGCAAGAGCATTGGAACGCTCTAGGGTGTCAGGCAGGAGCATTGCAACGGTCCGGGGTGTCATGTAAGAGCATTGCAACGCTCCAGGGTGTCCGGCAAGAGCATTGCAACGCTTCACGGTGGCCGGCAAGAGCATTGCAACACTCTTGGGTGGTCGGCAAGAGCATTGCAACACTCTGGGGTGTCCAACAAGTGCACTGCAATGATCCGGGGTGTCCGGCAAGAGCACTGCAATGCTCTTGGGTGTCAGTAAAGAGCATTGCAACGCTCCAGGGTGGCCGGTAAGAGCATTGCAATGCTCCGGGGTGTCCGGCAAGTGCAGTGCAATGCTCCAGGGTGTCCGGCAAGAGCATTTTTACGCTCCGGGGTGTTCGCCAAGAGCATTGCAACGCTCTCGGGTGGTCGGCAAGAGCATTGCAATGCTCCAGGATGGTCGCCATGAGCATTGCAGCGCTTCAGGGTGTCTCGCAAGAGCCTTGCAACGCTCCAGGGTGTCCGGCAGGAGCATTGCAACTCTCCGGGTTGTGTGGCAAGACCATTGCAACGCTATAGGGTGTCCGGCAAGAGCATTGCAACGCTCAAGGGTGTCCGGGAAGTGCATTCCAATGCTCCACGGTGTCGAGCAAGAGCACTGCAATGCTCCGGGGTGTCCGGCAAGTGCATCGCATTGCTATGGGGTGTCCAACAAGAGCATTGCAACACTACAGGGTGTGCGGCAAGAGCATTGCAACACTTGCCGGACACCCTGGAGCGTTACAATGCTCTTGCCGGACACCTTGGAGCCTTGCAATGCTCTTGCTGGACACCCTAGAGCGTTGCAATGCTCTTGCTGGACACCCTGAAGCATTGCAATGCTCTTGCCGGACACACTGGAGCGTTGCAATGCTCTTACCGAACACCGTGGAGCATTGCAATGCTCTTGCCGGACACCCTGGAGCATTGCAATGCTCCTGCCGGATACCCTGGAGCGTTGCAAGGCTCTAGTCGGACACCCTGGAGTGCTGCAATGCTCTTGCCGACCACCTTGGAGCGTTGCAATGCTCTTGCCGACCACCCGAGAGCGTTGCAATGCTCTTGTCGGACACCCCGGAGCGTTGCAATGCTCTTGCCGTACACCCTGGAGCATTGCAGTGCCCTTGCCGGACACCCCGAAGCATTGCAGTGCTCTTGTTGGCCACCTTGGAGCGCTGCAATGCTCTTGGAAGACACCCCAGAGCAATGCAGTGCTCTTGCCGGACCCCCTGGAGCGTTGTAGTGCACTTGTTGGACACCCCGTAGTGTTGCAATGCTCTTGCCGACCTCCCAAGAGCGTTGCAATGCTCTTGCCGGCCACCCCGAAGTGTTGCAATGCTCTTGCCGGACATCTCGGAGCGCTGCAATGCTCTTGCACGACACCTGGAAGCGTTGCAATGCTCCTGCCTGACACCCTGGAGCGTATCAATGCTCTAGCCGGACACCGTGGAGCACTGCAATGCTCTTGCCGACCACCCTGGAGTGTTGGAATGCTCTTGCCGACCACCGAGAAGCGTTGCAAATCTCTTGCCGGACACTCCGGAGCGTTGCAATGCTCTTGCTGGCCATCCTGGAGCGTTGCAGTGCTCTTGCCGGCCACCTTGTAGCGTTCCATTGCTCTTGCCACACACCCTAGAGCATTGTAGTGCTCTTGACGGACAACCCGGAGCGTTATAGCGCACTTGCCAGACACCACGGAGCGTTGCAATGCTCTTGGCGGACACCTTTAATCGTTATAATGCTCTTGCCAGACACCCGGGAGCGTTGCAGTGCTATTGCGGCACACCCTAGAGCGTTGCTGTGCATTTGCCAGACACCCCGTAGCGTTGCAATGTTCTTGCCGGACACTCTGGAGCGTTGGAATTGCCGGACACCCTCGAGCGTTGCAATGCTCTAGCTAGAAACCCTTGGAGCATTGTAGTGCACTTGCCGGATACCCAGGAGTATTGCAATGCTCTTGCCGAACACCGTGTAGTGTTGCAATGCTCTTGCCGGACACCCGAGAGCGTTGCAATGCACTTGCCGGACACCCCGGAGCGTTGTAGTGCTCTTGCTGAACACCCTGGAGTATTGCAATGCTCCTCTCAGACACCCTGGAGCATTGCAATGCTCTTGGCAGACACCCAGAGCAATGCAGTGCTCTTGTCGGACCCCTCGGAGCGTTGCAGTGCACTTGTTGGACACCCCGGAGTGTTGCAATGCTCTTACCGACCACGCAAGAGCGTTGCAATGCTCTTGCCCGCCACCCTGAAACGTTGCAATGCTCTTGCCGGACACCCTGGAGCGCTGCAATGCTCTTGCACGACACCCCACAGCGTTGCAATGCTCTTGCCTGACACCCTGGAGCGTTGCAATGCTCTTGCCGGACACCCTGAGCGCTGCAATGCTCTTCCCGACCACCCTGGAGCGTTGCAATGCTCTTGCCGACCACCCACGAGCGTTGCAATGCTCTTGCCGGACACCCTAGAGCATTGTAGTGCTCTTGCCGGACAACACGGAGCGTTGCAGCGCACTTGCCGGACACCGCGGAGCATTGCAATGCTCTTGCCGACCACCATGGAACGTTGCAATGCTCTTGCCGACCTCCCTGGAGCGTTGCAATGCTCTTGCTGTACACCATGGAACGTTGCAGTGCACTTGCCAGACACCCCATAGCGTTGCAATGCTCTTGCCAGACACCTTGGAGCTTTGCAATGCTCTTGCCGACCACCCTAGAGCGTTGCAAAGCCCTAACCGGACACCCTGGAGCGTTTCAATGCACTTGCTGGAAACCCCGGAGCGTTGCAATGCTCTTGCCAGACACCCTGGAGCGTTGCAATGCTCTTGTCGGACACCATGGAGCGTTGCAATTCTCTTGCCGGCCACCCCTGAGCATTGCAGTGCACTTGTTGGACACCCCGTAGCGTTGCAATGCTCTTGGCGGACACCCTGAATCGCTGCAATGCTCTTGCCGAACACCTTGGAGCGTTGCAGTGCTCTTGCCGGACACCCCAGAGCGTTGCAGTGCATTTGCCAGACACCCCGTTGCGTTGCAATGTTCTTCCGGACACCCTGGAGCGTAGCAGTGCTCTTGCTCGACACCTTGGAGCATTGCAATGCTCTTCTCTGACACCTTGGAGCATTGCAATGCTCTTGGCAGGCACTCCAGGGCATTGCAGTGCTCTTGCCGGACCCCCCGGAGCGTTGCAGTGCACTTGATGGACACCCCGGAGTGTTGCAATGCTCTTACCGACCACGCAAGAGCGTTGCAATGCTCTTGCCGGCCACTCTAAAGCGTTGCTATGCTCTTGCCGGACACCATGGAGCGCTGCAATGCTCTTGCACGAGACCCCGGAGCGTTGCAATGCTCCTGCCTCACACCCTGGAGCGTTGCAACGCTCAGGATTGTCCAGCAAGAGAATTGCAACGCTCCAGGGTGTCCGGCAAGAGCATTGCAATGCTCAGGAGTGTCCGGCAAGTGCACAGCAACGCTCCGGGGTGTCCAGCTAGAGCATTGCAACGCTCTTGGGTGTCCGGCAATTGCAACGCTCCAGGGTGTCCGGCAAGAGCATTGCAACGCTACGAGGTGTCCGGCAAATGCACTGCAACGCTCCAGGGTGTCCGGGAAGAACACTGCAACGCTCGAGGGTGTCCGGCAAGAGCATTGCAACGTACCAGGGTGGCCACCAAGAGCATTGCAACGCTCCAGGGTGTCCAGCAAGAGCATTGCAACTCTCCGAGGTGTCACGCAAGAGCATTGCAACGCTCTCGGGTGTCCGGCAAGAGCCTTGCAACACTCGAGGGTGTCCGCCAAGAACATTGCAACGCTCCAGGGTGTACTGCAAGAGCATTGCAACGCTCTAGGGTGTCAGGCAAGAGCATTGCAACGCTCCTTGGTGTCCGGGAAGAGCATTGCAACGCTCCAGGGTGTCTTGCAAGAGCAGTGCATCTCTTTGGGGTGTCAGGCAAATGCATTGCAACGCTCCCGGGTGTCTGGCAAAAGCATTGCAACGCTCTAGGGTGTCTGGCAAGAGCATTGCAACGCTGCAGGGTGGTTGGCAAGAGCATTGCAACAATCTAGGGTGTCTCCCAGGAGCATTGCAATGCTCCGAGGTGTCCGCCAAGTGCATTGCAATGCTCTGGGGTATCCGGCAAGAGCATTGCAATGCTTCAGGGTGGTAGTCAAGAGCATTGCAACGCTCCGGGGTGTCTGGAAAAAGCACTGCAACGCTCCGGGGTGTCCGGCAAGAGCATTGCAACGCTACGGGGTGTCCGGACACCTTGGAGCGTTGCAATGCTCTTGCAGGACACCTCAGAGCGTTGCAATGTTCTTGCCGGACACCCTAGAGTGTTGAAAGGCTCTTGTTGGACACCCCGAAGCATTGTAATGCTCTTGGCGGACACCTCGGAGTGTTGCAATGCACTTGCCGGACACCCCGAAGCGTAGCACTACTCTTGGTGGACACCTTGGAGCGTTGCAATGGTCTTGCCAGAAACCCTGTAGCATTGCAATGCTCTTGCAGGACACCCTTGAGAGTTGCATTGCACTTGCCGGACACCTTGGAGCGTTGCAATGCTCTTGGCAAACACCTTGGATCGTTGCAATGCTCTCGCCGAACACCCTGGAGCATTGCACTGCTGTTGCCGGACACCCCGGAGCGTTGCAGTGCACTTCCCGGACACCTCAGAGCATTGCAAGGCTTTCGCCGGACAACTTGGAGCGTTGCAATGCACTTGCCGGACACCCTAGAGCGTTGCAGTGCACTTGCTGGACACCCTGGAGCGCTACAATACTCTTGCTGGACACCCTGGAGCGTTGCAATGCTCTTGCCGGACACCGCGGAGCGTTGCAATGCTCTTGCCGGACACCCCGGAGCGTAGGAATGCTCTTTGCGGAAACCTTAAAGCGTTGCAATGCTCTTGACAGACACCCCGGAACGTTGCAATGCTCTTGCCGCACACCCCAGAGCTTTGTAGTGCACTTGCCGGACACCCCGGAGCGTTGCAATGCTCTTGGCGGATACCCTGGATCGTTGCAATGCTCTTGCCGACCATCCTCGAGCGTTGCAATGCTCTTGCCGGACACCCTGGAGCGTTGCAATGCTCTTCCCCAACACCTCAAAGAGTTGCAATGCTCTTGCCAGACACCCTAGAGCGTTGCAATGCTCTTCCCGGACACCATGGAGCATTGCAATGCTCTTGCCTAACACCTTGGAGCGTTGCGATGCTCTTGCCGGACACCCGGGAGCGTTGCAATGTTCTTGCCGGACACCTTGGAGTGTTGCAAGGCTCTTGTCAGACACCCCAAAGCGTTGCAATGCTCTTGCCTGACACCTTGGAGCGTTGCAATGCACTTGCTGGACACCTCAGAGCGTTGCAATGCTCATGCGGGACACCGTGGAGCGTTGCAATGGTCTTGCCAGACACCCTATAGCATTGCAATGCTCTTCCCAGACACCCCGGAGCGTTGCATTGCACTTGCCGGACACCTTGGAGCATTGCAATGCTCTTGGCAAACATCTTGGATCGTTGCAATGCTCTTGCCGGACACCCTGGAGCGTTGCAGTGCTGTTGACGGACACCCCAGAGCGTTTCAATGCACTTGATGGACACCTCGGAGCCTTGCAATGCTTTTGCGAGACACCCTAGAGCGTTGCAATGCTCTTGCTAGACATCCCAGAGTGTTGCATTACACTTGCTGAACACCCCGGAACGTTACAATGCTCTTGGCGGACACCCTGGAGCATTGCAATACTCTTGCCGCACACCCCGGAGCGTTGCAATGCTTATGCTGGACACCTTGGAGCATTGCAATGCTCTTGCCGAACACAGTGGAGCGTTGCAATGCTCTTGCCGGACTTCTCGGAGCGTTGCAATGCTCCTGACGGACACCCTCGAGCGTTGCAAGGCTCTTGCCGGACACCCTATAGCGCTGCAATGCTCTTGCCGACCACCCTGGAGCGTTGCAATGCTCTTGCCGGACAACCCGGAGCATTGCAATGTTCTTGCTGGACACCCTGGAGTGTTGCAAGGCTCTTGCTGGACACCCCGAAGCGTTGCAATGCTCTTGCCCGACACCCCGAAGCGTTGCAATGCACTTGCCGGACACCCCGGAGCGTTGCAATGCTCTTGCTGGACACCTTGGAGCGTTGCAATGGTCTTGCCAGACACCCTGTAGCATTGCAATGCTCTTGCCGGACACCCCGGAGCGTTGCATTGCACTTGCCGGACACCTTGGCGTGCTGCAATGCTTTTGCCGGACACCCTGAAGTGTTGCAATGCTCTTATCGGACACCCCGGAGCGTTGCACTGTACTTGCCGGACACCCTGGAGCGTTACAATGCTTTTGCCAGACACCCTGGAGCTTTGCAATGCTCTTGCCGGACACCCTGGAGCGATGCAATGCTCTTGCCGACCACCCCGGAGCGTTGTAATGCTCTTGCCGACCACGCGAGAGCGTTGCAATGCTCTTGCCACACACCCCAGAGCATTGTCAAGTTCTTGCCGGACACCCTGGAGTGTTGCAAGGCTCTTGCCGGACACCCTGATGCGTTGCAATGCTCTTGCCGGACACCCCGGAGCATTGCAATGCACTTGCAGGACACCTTGAAGCGTTGCAATGCTCTTGCTGGACACCCTGGAGCATTGCAATGGTCTTGCCAGACACCCTGTAGCATTGCAATGCTCTTGCCGGACTCCCCGGAGCGTTGCATTGCACTTGCGGGACACCTTGGAGTGCTGCAATGCTCTTGGCAAACACCCTGGATCGTTGCAATGCCCTTGCGGGACACCCTGCAGCGTTGCGTTGCTCTTGCCGGACACCCCAGAGCGTGGCAGTGCACTTGCCGGACACCTCGGAGCGTTGCAATGCTTTTGCTGGACACCGTGAAGCGTTGCAATGCTCTTGCCGGACACCCCGGAGCGTTGCACTGCAGTTGCCGGACACCCTGGGGCGTTGCAATGCTCTTGCCGGACACCCTGGAGCAGTGCAATGCTCTTGCCGGACACCTTGGAGCGTAGCAATGCTCTTGCTAGACACACTGCAGCATTGCAATGCTCTTCCCGGACACACTGGAGCGTAGCAATGCGCTTGCCGAACACCCTAGAGCGTTGCAATGCTCTTGCCAGACACCCACGAGCGTTGCAATGCTCTTGCCGGACATCGTGTAGCATTGCAATGCTCTTGCCGGACACCCCGGATCGTTGCATTGCACTTGCCGGACACCTTGGACCGTTGCAATGCTCTTCGCAAACACCCTGGATCGTTGCAATGCTCTTGCCGGACACCCTGGAGCGTTGCAGTGCTCTTGCCGTACACCCCAGAGCGTTGCAGTGCACTTGTCGGACACCTCAAAATGTTGCAATGCTTTTGCCCGGACACCCTGGAGCGTTGCAATGCTCTTGTCGGACATCCCGGAGCGTTTCACTGAACTTGCCGGACACCCTGGAGCATTACAATGCTCTTGCCGGACACCCTGGAGTGTTGCAATGCTCTTGCTGGACACCCTGGAGCATTGCAATGCTCTTCCCTGACACCCTGGAGCGTTGCAATGCTCTTGCCGGACACCCTAAAGCGTTGCAATGGTCTTGCCGGACAACCCGGAGCAATGCAATGCTCCTGCCGGACACCCTGGAGCGTTGCAAGGCTCTTGCCGGACACCCTGGAGCGCTGTAATGCTCTTGCCGACCATCCTCGTGCGTTGCAATGCCCTTGCCGACCACCCGAGAGCGTTGCAATGCTCTTGCCGGACACCCCGTAGCGTAACAATGCTCTTGCCGGACACCCTGGAGCATTGCACTGCACTTGCCAGACACCCCGAACCGTTGCATTGCTCTTGCCAGCCACTTTGGAGTGTTGCAATGCTCTTGACAGACACCGCAGAGCATTGCAGTGGTCTTGCCGTACACCCCGGAGCATTGCAGTGCACTTGTTGGACACCCCAAAGTGTTGCAATGCTCTTGCCGAACACCCTGGAGCGTTGCAATGCTCTTGCCGGCCACCCTGAAGTGTTGCAAAGCTCTTGCCACACACCCTGGAGCGTTGCAATGCTCTTGCGTGACACCCTGGAGCGTTGCAATTCTCCTGCCTGAGTTGCAACCGTAATGCGTTGCAATGCTCTTTCTGGACACCCTGGAGCGCTGCAATGGTCTTGCCGACCACCCTGGAGCGTTGCAATGCTCTTGCCGACCACCCAAGAGCGTTGCAATGCTCTTGCCGACCACCCAGGAGCGTTGCAATGCTCTTGCCGGACACCGCGGAGCATTGCAATGCTCTTGCCGGCCACCCTTGAGCGTTGCAGTGCACTTGCCGAACACCCGGGAGCGTTGGTGTGCTCTTGCCGGCCACCCTGGAGCGTTGCAATGCTCTTGCCAAACATCCCAGAGCATTGTAGTGCTCTTGCCGGACACCCTGTAGCGTTGCAATGCTCTTGCCGGACACTGTGGAGCATTGCAATGCTCTTACCGACAACCCTAGAGCATTGCAATGCTGCCGGCCACCCTATAGCGCTTGCAAGCTCTAGCCAGGCACCTTGGAGCATTGCAGTGCACTTGCCGTAAACCCCAGAGCGTTGCAATGCTCTTGCCGGACACTCCGGAGCGTTGCACTGCATTTGCCGGACACCCCGTAGCGTAGCAATGCTCTTGCCAGACCCCATGGAGCGTTGCAAGGCTCTAGCTGGACACCCCGAAGCATTGTAGTGCACTTGCCGGGCACCCCCGAGCGTTGCAATGCTCTTGCCGGACACCCTAAAGCGTTGCAATTCTCATGCCAGACACCCCGGAGCGTTGGTGTGCTCTTGCCGGACACCCTGGAGCGTTGCAGTGCACTTGCCGGACACCCCTCAGCATTGCAATGCTCTTGCCGGACATCCAGGAGCGTTGCAATGCTCTTGCTGGACACCTTGGAGTGTTGCAATGCTCTTGCCGGACACCCATGAGCGTTGTAGTGCACTTGCCGGACACTTCTGAGCATTGCAATGCTCTTGGCGGACACCCTTAATCGTTGCAATGCTCTTGCCGGACACCTTGGAGCGTTGCAATGCTCTTACCGGACACCCCGGAGCATTGCAATGCTCTTGCAGGGTACCCTGGAGCATTGCAATGCTCTTGGCGGACACACTGGAGCTTTGCAATGCTCTTGCGGAACACCTCGAGCGTTGCAATGCTCTTGCTGGACACCCCGGAGCATTGCAATGCTCCTGCCGGACGCCCTGGAGCGTTGCAAGGCTCTTGCCGGATACCTTGGAGAACTTTAATGCTCTTGCCGACCACCCTGGAGCGTTGCAATGCTCTTGCCGACCACCCAAGAGCGTTGCAATGCTCTTGCCGGACACCCCAGAGCGTTGCAATGCTCTTGCCAGACACCCTGGAGCATTGCAGTACACTTGCCGGACACCCCTGAGCGTTGCAGTGCTCTTGCCGGCCACCCTGGAGCGTTGCAATGCTCTTGGCAGACACCCCAGAGCATTGCAGTGCTTTTGCCGGACCCCCCGGAGCGTTGCAGCGCACTTGTTGGACACCCTCGAGTGTTGCAATGCTGTTGCCGACCACCCAAGAGCGTTGCAATGCTATTGCCGGCCACCCTGAAGCGTTGCAATGCTCTTGCCGGACACCCTGGAGCGTTGCAATGCTCTTGCACGACACCCCGGAGCGTTGCAATGCTCCTGCCTGACACCCTGGAGCGTTACAATGCTCTTGCCGGACACCTTGGAGCACTGCAATGCTCTTGCCAACCACCCTGGAGCGTTGCAATGCTCTTGCACGACACCCCTGAGCGTTGCAATGCTCCTGCCTGACACCCCGGAGCGTTGCAATGCTCTTGCCGGACACCTTGGAGCACTGTAATGCTCTTGCCGACCACCCAGGAGTGTTGAAATGCTCTTGCCGGACACCCTGGAGCGTTGCAATGCTCTTCCTGGCCACCCTCAAGCGTTGCAGTGCTCTTGCTAGCCACCTTGGAGCATTGCAATGCTCTTGCCGGACACCCCAGAGCATTGTAGTGCTCTTGCAACACAAGAGCACTGCAACGCTCCGGGGTGTCCGGCAATAGCACTGCAACGCTACGGGGTGTCCGGAAAGAGCATTCCAACACTCCTGGGTGGTTGGCAAGAGCATTGCAACGCTCTAGGGTGGTTGGCAAGAGCATTGCAGTGCTCCAAGGTGTCCGGCAAGAGCATTGCAACGCTCCAGGGTGTCAGGCAGGAGCATCGCAAAGCTCCGGGGTGTCGTGCAAGAGTATTGCAACCCTCCAGGGTGTCCGGCAAGAGCATTCCAACGCTTCAGGGTGGCCGGCAAGAGCATTGCAACGCTCTTGGGTGGTGGGCAAGGGCATTGCAACACTCTGGGGTGTCCAGCAAGTGCACTGCAACGCTCAAGGGTGTCCGGCAAGTGCACTGCAGTGCTCTACGGTGTCTAGCAAGAGCATTGCAACGCTCCAGGGTGTCCGGCAAGAGCATTGCAACACTCTAGGGTGTCCGCCAACAGCATTGAAACGCTCAACGGTTGTCGGCAAGAGCATTGCAACGCTCAGGGGTGTCAGACAAGAGCAGTGCAAGGCTCTGGGGTGTCCGCCAAGAGCACTGCAATGCTCTAGGGTGTCCAGCAAGAGCATTGCAATGCTTTAGGGTGGCCGGCAAGAGCATTGCAACGCTCTGGGGTGTCTGTCAAGAGCATTGCAGCGCTCCAGGGTGTCCTGAAAGAGCATTGCAACGCTCTGGGGTGTCCGGCAAGAGCATTGCAACGCTCCGGGGTGTCCGGCAAGAGCATTCCAACGCTCCCGAGTGGTCGGCAAGAGCATTGCAATGCTCCAGGGTGGTCGGCAAGAGCATTGCAACGCTCAAGGGTGTCCGGCAATTGCAACGCTCCAATGATTCAGGGTGTCTGCCAAGAGCATTGCAACGCTCCAGGGTGTCCGGCAAGAGCACTTCAAGGCTCCGGGGTGTCCGGCAAGAGCACTGCAATGCTTTAGGGTGTCCGGCAAGAGCATTGCAACGCTCCGGGGTGTCCGTCAAGAGCATTGCAACACTTCAGGGTGTCCTGAAAAAGCATTGCAACGCTCTTGGGTGTACAGCAAGAGCATTGCAACGCTCCGGGGTGTCCGGCAAGAGCATTCTAACGCTCAGGGGTGTCCGGCAAGAGGATTGCAACTCTCCTGGGTGGTCGGCAAGAGCATTGCAACGCTCTAGGTGGTCGGCAAGAGCATTGCAGCGCTCCAGGGTGTCCGGCAAGAGCATTGCAACGCTCAAGGGTGTCAGGCAAGAGCATTGCAACGCTCCGGGGTGTCGTGCAAGAGCATTGCTACGCTCTAGGGTGTCCTGCAAGAGCATCGCAATGCTTCAGGATGGCCGCCAAGAGCATTGCAAGTTTTTGGGTGGTCGGCAAGAGCATTGCAACACTCCGGGGTGTCCAACAAGTGCACTGCAACGCTCTGGGGGGTCCGGCAAGAGCAGTGCAATGCTCTGAGGTGTCTGCCAAGAGCATTGCAACGCTCGAGGGTGGCCGGCAAGAGCACCGCAACGCTCCGGAGTGTCCGGCAAGTGCACTCCAATGCTTCAGGGTGTCCGGCAAGAGCATTGCAACCCTCCAGGGTGTCCAACAAGAGCAATGCAACGCTCTCGGGTGGTCGGCAAGAGCATTGCAACGCTCAGGGGTGGTCGGCAAGAGCATTGCTGCGCTCCAAGGTGTCCTGCAAGAGCCTTGCAACTTTCCTTGGTATCCGACAGGAGCATTGCGACGCTCCGGGGTGTCCGACAAGAGCATTGCAACGCTCTAGGGTGTTCAGCAAGAGCATTTCAACGCTCTAGTGTGTCAAGCAAGAGCATTGCAATGCTCTAGGGTGTCCAGCAAGAGCATTGCAACGCTCCGGGGTGTCCGGCAAGTGCAATGCAACGCTCCGAGGTGTCCGGCAAGATCATTGCAATGCTACAAGGTGTCTAGCAAGACCATTGCAACGCTCCAGAGTGTCCAGCAAGAGCATTGCAATGCTCCGGGGTGTCCAGCAAGTGCATTGCAATGCTCCGGGATGTCCGGCAAGAACATAGCATCGCTCCGGGGTGTCCGGCAAGAGCATTGCAACGCTCTCGGGTGGTCAGCAAGAGCATTGCAACTCTTCAAGGTGGTCGGCAAGAGCATTGCAGAGCTCCAGGGTGTCCGGCAAGAGCCTTGCAACGCTCCGGGGTGTCGGGTAAGAGCATTGCAACACTCCAGTGTGTTTGGCAAGAGCATTGCAACGCTCTAGGGTGTCCAGGATGAGCATTGCAATGCCCCAAGGTGTCCAGCATAAGCATTGCAACTCTCCGGGGTGTCTAGCGAGAGCATTGCAACGCCAGAGGGTGTCCGCCAAGAGCATTGTAACGCTCCAGGGTGTCCGGCAAGTGCAGTGCAACGCTCTCGGATGTCCGGCAAGAGCATTGCAATGCTCCAGGGTGTCCGGCAAAAGCATTGCAACGCTCTGAGGTGTCCGGCAAGTGCACTTCTCTAGGGTGTCTGGCAACAGCACTGCAACGCTCCAGGGTGTCAGGCAAGAGCATTGCAGCGATCCTGGGTTTTTGCCAAGAGCATTGCAACGCTCCATGGTGTCCGGCATGTGCAATGCAACGCTACGGGGTGTCCGGTAAGAGCATTGCAATGCTACAGGGTGTCTAGCAAGACCATTGCAACGTTCCAGGGTGTCCAGCAAGAGCATTGCAACGCTCCGGGGTGTCTGGCAAGAGCATTGCAACGCTCTCGAGTGGTCGGCAAGAGCATTGCAATGCTCCAGGGTGGTCGGCAAGAGCATTGCAGCGCTCCAGGGTGTTCGGCAAGAGCATTGCAACGCTCAGCGTATCCGACAAGAGCATTGCAATGCTCTACGGTGTCTACTAAGGGCATTGCAACGCTACGGGGTGTCCGGCAAGAGCATTACCACGCTCAAGGGTGTCCCGCAAGAGTATTGTAACACTCCACGTTGTCCAGCAAGTGCAGTGCAACGCTCTGGGATGTCCGGCAAGTGCATTGCAACGCTCTAGGGTGTCCGGCAAAAGCATTGCAATGCTCCGAGGTGTCCGGCAAGAGCTCTGCAACGCTTGTGGGTGTCTGGCAAGAGCATTGCAACGATCAATGGTGTTTGCCAAGAGCATTGCAACGCTCCAAGGTGTCTGACAAGTGCTATGCAACACTCTAGGGTGTTCGGGAAGAGCATTGCAACACTATTGGGTGTCTCGCAAGACCATTGCAACGCTCAAGGGTGTCCGGCAAGTGCAGTGCAAAGCTCTGGAGTGTCCGACAACAGCATTGCAACGCTCCTGGGTGTCCGGGAAAAGCATTGCAACGCTCCAAGGTGTCCGGCAAGTGCACTGCAACGCTCCGGGGTGTCCGGTAAGAGCACTACAACGCTCCAGGGTGTCCGGCAAGAGCATTGCAACGATCCAGGGTTTTTGCCAAGACCATTGCAACGCTCCAAGGTGTCCGGCAAGTGCACTGCAACGCTCCGGGGTGTCCGGCAAGTGCAATGCAACGCTCCGGGGTGTCCAGCAAGAGCATTGCAATGCTACAGGGTGTCTCGCAAGAGCATTGCAACGCTCCAAGGTGTCCAGCAAAAGCATTACAACGCTCCGGGGTGTCCAGAAAGAGCATTGCAACACTCCAGGGTGTTCGGCAAGAGCAATGCCATGCTCCAGTGTGTCTGGCAAGAGCATTGCAATGCTCCAGGGTGTCTAGCAAGAGCATTGCAACGCTCCGGGGTGTCCGGCAAGAGCATTGCAACCCTCGAGGGTGTCCGGCAAGCGCATTGTAATGCTCCAAGGTGTCCGACAAGTGCAGTGAAACGCTCTTGGTTGTCCGGCAAGAGCACTGCAACGCTCCAAGGTGTCCGGCAATAGCATTGCAACGCTCCAGGGTGTTCGGTAAAAGCATTGCAACTTTCCGAGGTGTCTGGCAAGTGCACTGCAGTGCTTTGGGGTGTCCGGCAAGAGCACTGCAACGCTCCAAGGTGTCTGGCAAGAGCATTGCAACGATCCAAGGTGTTTGCCAAGAGCATTGCAACACTCCAAGGTGTCCGGCAAGTGCAATGCAACGCTCCCGGGTGTCCGGCAAGAGCATTGCAATGCTACACGGTGTCCGGCAAGAGCATTGCAACGCTCTGGGGTGTATGGTAAGAGCATTGCCATGCTCGAGGGTGTCCGGCAAGAGCATTGCAATGCTCTGGGGTGTCCGGCAAGAGCATTGCAACGCTCCAAGGAGTCCGGCAAGAGCATTGTAATGCTCCAGGGTGTCTGGTAAGTGCAGTGCAACGCTCTTGGATGTCCACCAAGAGCATTGCAACGCTCCAGGGTGTCCGGTAAAAGCATTGCAATGCTCCGAGGTGTCTGGCAAGTGCACTGCAACGCTCTAAAGTGTCCGGCAAGGGCACTCCAACGCTCCTGGGTGTCCGCCAAGAGCATTGCAACGATCCAGTGTGTTTGCCAAGAGCATTGCAACGCTACAGGGGTGTCCGCCAAGTGCAATGCGACGCTCCGGGGTGTCCGGCAAGAGCATTGCAATGCTACAGGGTGCCTCGCAAGACCATTGCAACGCTCTAGGGTGTCGAGCAAGACCATTGCAACGCTCCGGGGTGTCCGGCAAGTGCATTGCAACGCTTCGAGGTGTCTGGCCAGAGCATTGCAACGCTTCGGGGTGTCCGACAAGAGCCTTGCAACATTCCACGGTGTCCGGCAAGAACATTGAAACGCTCCAGGGTGTCCGGCAAGAGCATTGCAACGCTCTCGGGTGGTTGGCAAGAGCATTGCAACACTCGAGGGTGGTCGGCAAGAGCATTGCAGCGCTCCAAGGTGTCCGGCAAGAGCCTTGCAACGCTCCAAGGTGTCCGACAAGAGCATTGCAACGCTCCGGGGTGTCCGGCAAGAGCATTGCAACGCTCCAGGGTGTTCAGCAAGAGCATTGCAACGCTCCAAGGTGTCCGGTAAGAGCATTGCAATGCTGCATGGTGTCCGGCAAGAGCATTGCAACGCTCCAGGGTGTCCGGCAACTGCAGTGCAACGCTCTGGGGTGTCCGGCAAGAGCATTGCAACGCTTCAGGGTGTCCGGCAAAAGCATTGCAACGCTCCGAGGTGTCCGGCAAGTGCACTGCCACGCTCTGGGGTGTTCGGCAAGAGCACTGCAACGCTCCAAAGTGTCCGGCAAGAGCATTGCAACGATCAAGGGTGTTTGCCAAGAGCATTGCAACACTCCAAGGTGTCCGGCAAGTGCAATGCAACGCTCTGAGGTGTCCGGCAAGAGCATTGCAATGCTACAGGGTGTCAGGCAAGACCATTGCAACGCTCCACGGTGTCCACCAAGAGCATTGCAACGCTCTGGGGTGTCCTGCAAGTGCATTGCAACGCTCCGTGGTGTCCAACAAGAGCATTGCAACGCATCGGGGTGTCTGGCAAGAGCCTTGCAACACTCCAGGGTGTCCGGCAAGTGCAATGCAAAGCTCTTGGATGTCCGGCAAGAGCATTGCAACGCTCCAGGGTGTCCGGCAAAGGCATTGCAATGCTCCGAGGTGTCCGGCAAGTGCATTGCAAGGCACCCTGGAGCGTTGCAGTGCAGCTGCCGAACACCCCAAAGCGTTGCAGTGCTCTTGGCGGCCACCTTGGAGCATTGCAATGCTCTTGCTTGACACCCTAGATTATTGTAGTGCTCTTGGTGGACACCCTGATGTGTTGCAGCGCACTTGCCGGACACCCTAGAGCGTTGCAATGCACTTGCTTACCACCTTGGAGCGTTGCAATGCTCTTGCCGGCAACCCTGGAGCATTGCAATGCTCTTGCCGACCACCCTGGAGGGTTGCAATGCTCTTGCCGGCCACCCTAGAGCGTTGCAAAGCTCTAGCCGGACACCCTGGAGCGTTGCACTGCACTTGCCAGAAACCCTGGAGCGAAGCAATGCTCTTGCTGGACACCATGGAGCGTTGCAATGCTCTTGTCGGACACCCTGGAGCGTTGCAAATCACTTGCCAGACACCCAGGAGCATTGCAATGCTCTTGGCGGACACCCTAGTACGTTGCAACGCTCTTGCCGGACACCCCGGAGCATTGCAGTGCTCTTGCCGAACACCCCGGAGCATTGCAGTGCATTTGCCGGACACCCCGTAGCGTTGCAATGCTCTTGCCGGACACCCTGGAGCGTTGCAATTGCCGGACACCCTGGACATTCCAATGCTCTAGCAGGACACCCCGGAGTGTTGCAGTGCACTTGCCGGACACCCCTGAGCGTTGCAATTCTCTTGGCAGACACTCTGGAACGTTGCAATTCTCTTGCTGGACACCCCGGAGCGTTGCTGTGCTCTTGCCGGACACCCCGGAGCGTTGCAATGCACTTGCCGGACACCGAGGAGCGTTGCATTGCGCTTGCTGGACACCCTGGAGCATTGCAATGCTCTTCCCGGACACCCCGGAGCGTTGCAATTCTCTTGACGGACACCCTTTAGCGTTGCAATACTCTTGCCGGACACCCCGGAGCGTCACAATGCTCCTCCCAAACACCCTGGAGCATTGCAAGGCCCTTGCTGGACACCTTGGAGCGCTGCAATGCTCTTGCCGACAATCGTGGAGCGTTGCAATGCTCTTGCCGACCACCCGGGAGCGTTGCACTGCTCTTGCCTGAGACCCCGGAGCGTTGCAATGCTCTTGCCGACCACCCTGGAGCGTTGCAATGCTCTTGTCGGCCACCCTAGAGCGTTGCAAAGCTCTAGCCCGACACCCTGGAGCGTTACACTGCACTTGCCGGAAAGCCTGGAGCGTTGCAATGCTCTTGCCGGACACCCAGGAGCGTTGCAATGCTCTTGCCGGAGACCCTCGAGCGTTGCAATTCTCTTGGCGGACATCCCAGAGCGTTGCAGTGCACTTGCCCTACACCCTGGAGCGTTGCAATGCTCTTAGCGGACACCCTGGTACGTTGCAATGCTCTTGACGGACACCCTGGAGCGTTGCAGTGCTCTTGCCGGACACCCCGGAGCGTTGCTGTGCATTTGTCGAACACCCCGTAGCGTTGCAATGCTCTTGCCGGACACCCTGTAGCGTTGCAGTGCACTTGCCGGACACCTCGGAGCATTGCAATGCTCTTGCAAGACACCCTCGAGCGTTGCAGTGCACTTGCCAGAAACCCATGAGCGTTACAGTGCACTTGCAGGACACCCCTGAGCGTTGCAATGCTCCTGCCGGACACCCCGGAGCGCTGCAATGCTTTTGCCGGACACCGCGGATCGTTGCAAAGTGCTTGCCGGACACCTCGGACCGTTGCACTGCTCTTACCCACACCCCGAAGTGTTGCAATGCTCTTGCGGGACACCCTCGAGTGTTGCACGTCCACGTCCAGGTCCACGTTGACGTCCACGTCCACGTCCAAGTCCACGTCCATGTCCACGTCCACGTCCAAGTCCACGTCCATGTCCATGTCCACGTCCACATTCACGTCCACGTCCACGTCCAGGTCCACGTCCACGTCCACGTCCAGGTCCCCGTCCACGTCCACGTCCATGTCCACGTCCAATTCCACGTCCACGTCCACGTCCATGTCCATGACCACGTCCATGTCCACGTCCACGACCACGTCCACTTCCACGTCCACGACCACGTCCACGTCCACGACCACGTCCACGTCCAAGTCCACGTCATGGACGACCACATCCGTGTCCACGTACACGACCACGTCGACGTCGACGTCGACGTCCAGGTCCACCTCCACGTTCACGTCCACGTCCAAGTCCACTTCCACGTCCACGTCCAGGTCCACATCCACGTCCACGTCCACGTCCACGACCCCGTCCACGTCCACGTCCACGTCCACGACCACGTCCACGTCGACGTCCACGTCCACGACCACGTCCACGTCCACCTCCACGTCCACGTCCTGGTCCATGTCCACGTCCAGGTTCACATCCACGTCCACGTCCACGTCCAACTCCACGTCCACGTCCACGTCCACGACAACGTCCACGTCCACGTTCACGTCCTCGTCCATGTCCACGTCCACGTCCACGTCCACGTTAAGGTCCACGTTGACATCCATGTCTACGTCCAAGTCCACGTCCACGTCCACGTCCAAGTCCACGTCCACGTCCACGTTCACGTCCACGTCCACGTCCAGGTCCACGTCCACGTCCACATCCAGGTCCACGTCCACGTCCACGTCCATGTCCACGTCCAAGTCCACGTCCACGTCCACGTGCACGTCCACGTCCACGACCACGTCCACGACCACGTCCACGTCCACGTCCACGTCCACGTCCATGTCCACGTCCAAGTCCACGTCCACGTCCACGTGCACGTCCACAACCACGTCCACGTCCACGACCACGTCCACGTACAAGTCCAAGTCCACGTCCACGTCCACGTCCACGTCCAAGTCGACGTCCACGTCCACGATCACGTCCAGGTCCATGTCCACGATCACATCCAGGTCCACGTCCACGTCCACGACCATATCCACGTCCACGTCCATGTCCACGTCCAAGTCCACGTCCACGTCCAGTTCCAGGTCCAGGTCCACGTCCACGTCCACGACCACGTCCACGTCCACGTCAACGTCCACAACCACGTCCATGTCCACGTCCACATCCACGTCCACGTCCAGGTCCACGTCCATGTTCACGTCCACGTCCACGTCTAGGTCCACGTCCACGTCCATGTCTTGGTCCACGTCCACATCCACGTCCATGTCCACATCCAAGTCCACGTCCACGTCCACGACCACGTCCACGTCAACCTCCACGACCACGTCCACGTCCACGACCACGTCCACGACCACGTCCACGACCACGTCCACGACCACATCCACGTCCACGTCCACGACCACGTCCAGGTCCATGTCCAGGTCCACGTCCACGTCCACGTCCACGTCCAGGTTCAGGTCCACGTCCACGTCCACGTCCAACTCCACGTCCACGTCCACGACCACGTCCACGTCCACGTCCATGTCCACGTCCAGGTCCACATCCACGTCCAGTTCCACGTTGACGTCCACGTCCACGTCCACGTCCATGTCCAAGATCCCGTCCAAGTCCACATCCACATCCACGTCCACGTCCACGTCCAAGTTCACGTCCACGTCCACGTCCACGACCACATCCACGTCCACGTACACGTCCACGTACAGGTCCACGTCCACGTCCACATCCACGACAACGTCCACGTACAAGTCCAAGTCCAAGTCCACGTCCACGTCCACGTCCACGTCCAGGTCCATGTCCAAGTCCACGTCCACGTCCACGTCCACATGCACGTCCACGACCACGTCCACGTCCACGACCACGTCCACGTACAAGTCCAAGTCCACATCCACGTCCACGTCAACGTCCATGTCCAAGTCCACGTCCAAGTCCACGTCCAAGTCCACGTCCACGTCCATGTCCACGTCCAAGTCCACGTCCAAGTCCACGTCCACGTCCACGTCCACGTCCATGTCCAAGTCAACGTCCACGTCCACGATCACGTCCAAGTTCACATCCACGTCCACGTCCACGTCCAAGTTCACGTCCACGTCCACGTCGACGACCACGTCCACGTCCACGTACACGTCCACGTACAGGTCCACGTCCACGTCCACGACCACGTCCACGTACAAGTCCAAGTCCACGTCCACGTCCACGTCCAGGTCCACGTCCAAGTCCACGTCCACGTCCACGTCCACGTGCACGTCCACGACCACGTCCACGTCCACGACCACGTCCACGTACAAGTCCAAGTCCAAGTCCAAGTCCTTGTCCACGTCCACGTCCAAGTCCACGTCCACGTCCACGACCAAGTCCACGTACACGTCCATGTCCACGTCCAAGTCCACGTCCAAGACCACGTCCACGTCCAAGTGCACGTCCAAGTCCACGTCCAAGTCCACGTCCACGTCCACGTCCACGTCCAAGTCCAAGTCCACGTCCACGTCCACGTCCACGTCCAGGTCCGCGTCCACGTGTACGTCCACGACCACGTCCACGTCCATGAGCACGTCCACGTACAAGCCCACGTCCATGTCCACGTCCACGTCCACGTCCACGTCCAGGTCCGCGTCCATGTGCACGTCCACAACCACGTCCACGTCCACGACCACGTCCAACTCCAAATCCACGTCTACGTCCACGTCCACGTCCAAGCCCACGTCCAAGTCCACGTCCACGTCCTGGTCCGCGTCCACGTGTACGTCCACGACCACGTCCACGTCCACGACCACGTCCACGTACAAGCCCACGTCCACGTCCACGTCCACGTCCACGTCAAGGTCCGCGTCCATGTGCACGTCCACAACCACGTCCACGTCCACGACCACGTCCAACTCCAAATCCACGTCCACGTCCATGTCCAAGCCCACGTCCAAGTCCACGTCCACGTCCAGGTCCGCGTCCACGTGTACGTCCACGACCACGTCCACGTCCACGACCACGTCCACGTACAAGCCCACGTCCATGTCCACGTCCACGTCCAGGTCCGCGTTCATGTGCACGTCCACAACCACGTCCACGTCCACGACCACGTCCATCTCAAAATCCACGTCCACGTCCACGTCCAAGCCCACGTCCAAGTCCACGTCCACGTCCACGTCCAAGATCCCGTCCAAGTCCACATCCACATCCACGTCCACGTCCAAGTTCACGTCCACGTCCACGTCCACATCCACGTCCATGTCCAAGATCCCGTCCAAGTCCACATCCACGTCCATGTCCACGTCGACGTCCACGTCCAAGTTCACGTCCACGTCCACGTCCAAAACCACGTCCACGTCCACGTACACGTCCACGTACAGGTCCACGTCCACGTCCACATCCACGACCACGTCCACGTACAAGTCCAAGTCCACGTCCACGTCCACATCCACGTCCACGTCCAGGTCCATGTCCAAGAACACTGCAACGCTCCGTGGTGTCCCGCAAGAGCATTGCAACGCTCCAGGAGGTCAGGCAAGAGCATTGCAACGCTCCATGGTGTCCGCGAAGGGCATTGCAACACTCCAAGGTGTCCTGTAAGAGCATTGCAACTCTTTGGTGTGTCCGGCAAGTGCATTGCAACGCTCTGGGGTGTCCAACAAGAGCATTGCAACGCTCCAAGGTGTTCGGGAAGAGCATTGCAATGCTCCAAGGAGGTCGGCAAGAGCATTGCAACGATCCAGGGTGTCTACCAAGAGCATTGCAACGCTCCGGGGTGTCCGCCAAGTGCACTGCAATGCTCTGGGGTGTCCGGCAAGAGCATTGCAATGCTTCACGGTGGCCGGCAAGAGCATTGTAACGTTCCGGGGCGTCCGTTAAGAGCAGTGCAACCCTCCTGGGTGTCCGGAAAGATCATTGCAACGCTCCGGGTGTCTGGCAAGATTATTGCAACGCTCCAGGGTGTCCGGCAAAAGCATTACAACACTCCGAGGTGTCTCAAAGTGCACTGCAACACTGCGGGTTGTCAAGTAAGAGCACTGCAACGCTCCAGGGTGTCCGGCAAGACCATTGCAACGATCCAAGGTGTTTGCCAAGAGCATTGCAATACTCCAATGCAAGTGCATTTCAATGCTACAGGGTGTCTGGCAAGACCATTGCAATGCTCCAGGGTGTCCAGCAAGAGCATTGCAACGCTCCAAGGTGTCCGTCAAGTGCATTGCAACGCTCTGGGGTGTCTGGCAAGAGCATTGCAACGCTCTGGGGTGTCCGGCAAGAGCCTTGCAACACTCCACGGTGTCCGGCAAGATCACTTCAACGCTCCGTGGTGTCCCGCAAGAGCATTGCAACGCTCCAGGGTGTTAGGCAAGGGCATTGAAATGCTCCATGGTGTCCGCGAAGAGCATTGCAACGCTCCACGGTGTCTTGTAAGAGCATTGCAACTCTTTGGGGTGTCCGACAAGTGCATTGCAACGCTCCGGGGTGTCCAGCAAGAGCATTGCAACGCTCCATGATGTCTGGCAAGAGCTTTGCAACGCTCCAGGGAGGTCGGCAAGAGCATTGCAACGATCCAGAGTGTCTGCCAAGAGCATTGCAATGCTCAGGGGTGTCCGCCAAGTGCACTGCAATGCTCTGGGGTGTCCGGCAAGAGCATTGCAATGCTTCAGGGTGGCCGGCAAGAGCATTGTAACAATCCGGGGTGTTCGTCAAGAGCACTACAACCCTCCAGGGTGTCTAGAAAGAGCATTGAAGGTGGACGTGGACGTGGAGGACGTGGATGTGAAGGACGTGGATGTGGACGTGGAGGACGTGGACGTGGACGTTGATGTGGACGTGGACGTGGTCGTGGACGTGGACGTGAACGTGGGCGTGGATGTGGACGTGGTCGTGGACGTGGACATCAACGTGGTCGTGGACGTGGACGTGGACGTGGTCGTGGACGTGGACGTGGACGTGGTCGTGGTCGTGGACGTGGACGTGGACGTGGACGTGGTCGTGGACGTGGACGTGGTCGTGGACGTGGACGTGGACGTGGAGGACGTAGATGACGACGTGGAGGACGTGGACGTGGACGTGGACGTGGACGTGAAGGTGGACGTGGATGTGGACGAGGACGTGGACGAAGAGGTGGACGACGTGGACGTGGATGTGGACCTGGACCTGGACGTGGACGTGGACGTGGACGTGGACCTGGACTTGGACGTGGACGTGGACATGGTCATGGACGTGGACGTGGTCGTGGACGTGGACGTGGTCGTGGACGTGGACGTGGACGTAGACGTGGTCGTGGACGTGGACGTGGTCGTGGACGTGGACGTGCACCTAGACCTGGACGTGGACGTGGACTTGGACGTGGACGTGGATGTGGACGTGGTCGTGGACGTGGACGTGGACATGGACGTGGTCGTGGACGTGGACCTGGACCTGGACGTGAACGTGCATGTGGACGTGGACGTGGACGTGGACATGGACGTGGAGGTGGACGTGGATGAGGACGAGGACGTGGACGAAGACGTGGAGGACGTGGACGTGGACGTGGACATGGACGTAGACGTGGACGTGGACCTGGACGTGGACGTGGACGTGGTCGTGGACGTGGACATGGTCGTGGACGTGGACGTGGACGTGGTCGTGGACGTGGAAGTGGTTGTGGTCGTGGACGTGGACCTAGACCTGGATGTGGACGTGGACGTGGACGTGGACGTGGACGTGGACGTGGTCGTGGAGGTGGACATGGACGTGGACGTGGACTTGGACGTGGACGTGGACGTGGACGTGGTCGTGGACGTGGACGTGGTCGTGGACGTGGACGTGGTCGTGGACGTGGACGTGGACGTGGACATGGACGTGGAGGACGTGGACGTGGAACTGTAACTTGGTCTTCTTTTGGAGCTCAGTGTAGTTCAAATCCGCTCCCTCAAGCCGCGTCAACAAGTTGAAGAATTTCTGCACCCCTTCTTCAACCGCTTCATCCTCTTCAATTCATAGTGTCGCCATTTGCCGTTCGAACACCACAGCTACCGCCACTGTTGCAGGAGCGTGTACACCCTTGAGAGCAGCCCATGATTTTTGTCCCTTTTCTGGTTCACGCTGGAAAGGCTTGATATGACGGATTTGGTTGCTCCCCAGCGCTTGCCCAAGTAGGAGGTAGCCTTGTGCGCTCTTCCGCACCCACGGGCTCTTCTCCGGGTCGTTCTCGGGACGCTTCTCCGTTCCTTCCATCACCTCACGCAGGTCATAGTGGTTTAATATGTTCTCCATTCTGAAGGACCACTCAGCAAAGTTGTCACCATTGAACTTGTCAAGGCCAAACACTCTAGGCTCATCCCTAGATGGGCCAACACTTGGTTGCACGGGCGCCAAACACTCTAGTCACGGGGTTGGCCTTGAGCTTGGGCTTCTCCTCTGCCACCAGCACCTCTGCCACCCCTTTCTTCATGTCCAGCTATTGTCGAAACTGCTCCAAGGGGCTCTGATACCAATTGTTATAGTCATAGTAGGCTCCAATGTGCCTAAAACGAAAGATAGAGTGCACAGTCGGATTTCTGCACAGCGGATTCAAATGTTCATACTTTTCTGGTCACAACTTCAAATGACTTGATTCAACTTGGATCTGGAGCGTCTTAAAGTCGCCTACACTAGGCAATTTAGATCGCACGATTTGACCAAGTATTGACGACACAGCATTGGTTTGAACGAACGGCACTATGGCAGCCACTATAGTCATAGAACACAAGATAGGAAGAGTTAGGGAGAGTTACGAGTTGGGAATGACTCCCAGCTCCTACAAACCCCAAGAGCCGGGCTACAGTGATGTGGAGCAGTGCCACACTGTCCCCAATTACGAAGGGTCTCGAAACTACCCTTCACTAGGGCCTACACCAAGTGAAATGTTACACTACACAAAGTAATGTAACTAACTTCAATATCTTGAGGTGTACCCTTTTTCGCGGTCTTCGCGATTACTTGAATGTTGACACCAGGGCTCGGGCTCTTCATCACAAACTCATCTTTGAGTTCTTGATGGGTCTGCTGCACACACCTGCGACACACCGAACGTTCGACACAGGACAAAATAGAAACCGTGCATGACAAAATAGAAACCACGCGCGAGACACGCGTCTAGCGATAACTCGCTATTCACTCAACACGCACACTCGACATCATGACTCAACATTCACACACTATTATAAGCATGAAATATATATTATCCCATGCCCTCATACCATTCCATACACACACTCATGCACGCACAAGGACAACAAGCCGACTGCAAACCATAGGGTTGCACCAACACTTGGCAACGATCCGGGGTGTCTGACAAGAGCATTGCAACGCTCGAGGGTGTCTAACAAGAGCATTGCAACGCTCTAGGGTGTCCAGCAAGAGCGTTGCAACACTCCAGGGTGTCCGGCAAGAGCAGTGCAACGCTCCGAGGTGTCCAGCAAGTGCACTGCAACGCTCCAGGGGTGTCCGGCAAGAGCATTTCAACACTCCTGGGTGGTCGGCAAGAGCATTGCAACGCTCGAAGGTGGTTTGGCAAGAGCATTGCAGCGCCCCGGGGTGTCCGGCAAGCACTTTGCAACGATCCAAGGTGTCTGGCAAGAGCATTGCAACGCTCCAGGGTGTTTAGCAAGAGCATTGCAACGCTCTAGCGTGTCCGGCAAGAGCGTTGCAACACTTAGGGGTGTTTGGCAAGAGCAGTGCAACGCTCTGGGGTGTCCGGCAAGTGCACTGCAACGCTCCGGGGTGTCCGGCAAGAGCACACCAACGCTCCGGTGTGTCCGATAAGAGAATTGCAACGCTCCAGGGTGTCTGGCATGAACATTGCAACGCTCAGGGGTGCCCGGCAAGTGCACTAGAACGCTCCGAGGTGTCCAGCTAGAGCATTGCAACGCTACGCGGTGTCCGGCAAATGCACTGCAACGCTATGGGGTGTCTGGCAAGAGCACTGCAACGCTCTTGGGTGTCCGGCAAGAGCATTGCAACGCTCCGGGGTTTCCGGCAAGTGCACTGCAACGCTCCAAGGTGTCCGGCTAGAGCTTTGCAACGCTCTAGGGTGGCCGGCAAAAGCATTCCAACGCTCCAGGGTGGTCGGCAATAGCATTGCAACGCTCCAGTGTGTCCGGCAAGAACATTGCAACGCTCTAGGGTGTCCGGCAAGAGCATTGCAACGCTCTCGGGTGGTCGGCAAGAGCATTGCAACGCTCCAGGGTGGGCGGCAAGAGCATTGCAATGCTCCACGGTGTCCGGCAAGAGCATTGCAACGCTCTAGTGTGTCTCGGAAGAGCATTGCAATGCTCGAGGGTGTCCACCAAGAGCATTGCAACGCTCCAGGGTGTCCGGCAAAAGCATTGCAATGCTCCAGGGTGTCTGGCAAGAGCATTGTAACGCTCCAGGGTGTCCGGCAAGTGCAGTGCAACGCTCCGGGATCTCCGGCAAGAGCATTGCAACGCTCCAGGGTGTCTGGCAAAAGCATTGCAATGCTCTAAGGTGTCCGGCAAGTGCACTAAAACGCTCCTGTGTGTCCGGCAAGAGTACAAGGGCATAGCGTGTGCAAAATGAAAAGAACAAGGGCCTAGCGTGTGCAAAATAAAAAGAACAAGGGCCTAGCGTGTGCAAAATTAAAAGAACAAGGGCCTAGCGTGTGCATAATTGCAAGAACAAGGGCCTAGCGAGTGCAAAATAGCAACAACAAGGGCCTAGCGTGTGCAAAAAATAAAGAACAAGGGCCTAGCGTTCGCGAAATAGCAAGAGCAATGGCCTAGTGTGTGCAAAATAAAAAGAACAAGGGCCTAGCGTGTGCAAAATTGCAAGAACAAGGGCTTAGCGTGTGCAAAATTGCAAGAACAAGGGCCTAGCGAGTGCAAAATAGCAAGAGCAAGGGCCTAGCGTGTGCAAGAAATCAAGAACAAGGGCCTAGCGTTCGCAAAATAGCAAGAACAAAGGCCTAGCGTGTGCAAAATAAAAAAAAACAAGGGTCTAGCATGTGCAAAATTGCAAGAACAAGGGTCTAGCGTGTGCAAAATAAAAAGAACAAGGGCATAGCGTGAGCAAAATAAAAAGAACAAGGGCATAGCGTGTGCAAAATAAAAAGAACAAGGGCCTAGCGAGTGCAAAATTAAATGAACAAGGGCCTAGCGAGTGCAAAATAGCAAGAGCAAGGGCCTAGCGTGTGAAAAATAAAAAGAACAAGGGCCTAGCGTGTGCAAAATTGCAAGAACAAGGGCCAGGCGTGTGCACAATTGCAAGAACAAGGGCCTAGCGAGTGCAAAATAGCAAGAGCTAGGGCCTAGCGTGTGCAAAAAATCAAGAACAAGGGCATAGCATTCACGAAATAGCAAGAACAAGGGCCTAGCGTGTGCAAAATAAAAAGAACAAGGGTCTAGCATGTGCAAAACTGCAACAACAAGGGCCTAGCGTGTGCAAAAAAAAAAGAACAAGGGCATGGCGTGTGCAAAATAGCAAGAACAAGGGCATAGCGTGTGCAAAATAAAACAAACAAGGGCCTGGCGTGTGCAAAATAAAAAGAACAAGGGCCTAGCGTGTGCAAAATTGCAAGAACAAGGGCCTAGCGTGTGCAAAATTCCAAGAACAAGGGCCAAGCGAGTGCAAAATAGCAAGAGCAAGGGCCTAGCGTGTGCAAAAAATCAAGAACAAGGGCCTAGCCTTCGCGAAATAGCAAGAGCAAGGGCCGCGCGTGTGCGGAATAAAAAGAACAAGGGTCTAGCATGTGCAAAATTGCAAGAACAAGGGCCTAGCGTGTGCAAAATAAAAAGAACAAGGGTCTAGCATGTGCAAAATAAATAGAACAAGGGCCTAGCGTTCGCAAAATAAAAAGAACAAGGGCATAGCGTGTGCAAAATAAAAAGAACAAGGGCATAGCGTTCACGAAATAGCAAGAGCAATGGCCTAGTGTGTGCAAAATAAGAAGAACAAGGGCCTAGCGTGTGCAAAATTGCAAGAACAAGGGCCTAGCGTGTGCAAAATTGCAAGAACAAGGGCCTAGCGTGTGCAAAATTGCAAGAACAAGGGCCTAGCGTGTGCAAAATTGCAAGAACAAGGGCCTAGCGAGTGCAAAATAGCAAGAGCAAGGGCCTAGCGTGTGCAAGAAATCAAGAACAAGGGCCTAGCGTTCGCGAAATAGCAAGAACAAGGGCCTAGCGTGTGCAAAATAAAAAGGACAAGGGCATAGCATGTGCAAAATAAGAAGAACAAGGGCATAGCGTGTGCAAAATAAAAAGAATAAGGGCCTAGCGTGTGCAACATTAAATGAACAAGGGCCTAGCGAGTGCAAAATAGCAAGAGCAAGGGCCTAGCGTGTGCAAAATAAAACGAACAAGGGCCTAGCATGTGCAAAATTGCAAGAACAAGGGCCTAGTGTGTGCACAATTGCAAGAACAAGGGCCTAGCGAGGGCAAAATAGCAAGAGCTAGGGCCTAGCGTGTGCAAAAAATCAAGAACAAGAGCCTAGCATTCGCGAAATAGCAACAACAAGGGCCTAGCGTGTGCAAAAAAAGAAGAACAAGGGTCTAGCATGTGCAAAATTGTAAGAACAAGGGCCTAGCGTGTGCAAAAAAAAAAGAACAAGGGCATAGCGTGTGCAAAATAGCAAGAACAGATGCCTAGCGTATGCAAAATAAAAAGAACAAGGGCCTAGCATGTGCAAAATAAAAAGAACAAGGGCCTAGTGTGTGCAAAATCGCAAGAACAAGGGCCTAGCGAGTGCAAAATAGCAAGAGCAAGGACCTAGCGTGTGCAAAAAGATCAAGAACAAGGGCCTAGCGTTCGCGAAATAGCAAGAACAAGGGCCTAGCCTGTGCAAAATAAAAAGAAAATGGGTCTAGCATGTGCAAAATTGCAAGAACAAGGGCCTAGCGTGTGCAAAATAAAAAGAAAAAGGGCATAGCATGTGCAAAATAAAAAGAACAAGGGCGTAGCGTGTGCAAAATAAAAAGAACAAGGTCCTAGAGTATGCAAAATAAAAAGAACAAGGGCCTATCGTGTGCAAAATTGCAAGAACAAGGGCCTAGCATGTGCAAAATTGCAAGAACAAGGGCCTAGCGAGTGCAAAATAGCAAGAGCGAGAGCCTAGCGTGTGCTAAATTGCATGAACAAGGGCCTAGCGTTCGCGAAATAGCAAGAACAAGGGTCTAGGATGTGCAAAATTGCAAGAACATAGGCCTAGCGTGTGCAAAATAAAAAGAACTAGGGCATAGCGTGTGCAAAATAGCAAGAACAAGGGCATACCGTGTGCAAAATATATTGAACAAGGGCCTAGCATTTGCAAAATAAAAAGAACAAGGGCCTAGCGTGTGCAAAATTGCAAGAACAAGGGCCTAGCGTGTGCAAAATAAAAAGAATAAGGGCCTAGCGTGTGTAAAATTGCAAGAACAAGGGCCGAGCGTGTGCAAAATTGCAAGAACAAGGGCCTAGCGTGTGCAAAATAAAAAGAACAAGGGCCTAGCGTGTGCAAAATTGCAAGAACAAGGGTCTAGCGTGTGCAAAATTGCAAGAACAAGGGCCTAGCGTGTGCAAAAAATCAAGAACAAGGGCCTAGCCTTCGCAAAATAGCAAGAGCAAGGGCCTAGCGTGTGCAAAATAAAAAGAACAAGGGTCTAGCATGTGCAAAATTGCAAGAACAAGGGCCTAGCGTGTGCAAAATTGCAAGAACAAGGGCCTAGCGAGTGCAAAATAGCAAGAGCGAGGGCCTAGCGTGTGCTAAATTGCATGAACAAAAACCTAGCGTTCGCGAAATAGCAAGAACTAGGGCCTAGTCTGTGCAAAATAAAAAGAACAAGGGTCTAGCATGTGCAAAATTGCAAGAACATGGGCCTAGCGTGTGCAAAATAAAAAGAACTAGGGCATATTGTGTGCAAAATAGCAAGAACAAGGGCATACCGTGTGCAAAATATAAAGAACAAGGGCCTAGCGTGTGCAAAATAAAAAGAACAAGGGCCTAGCGTGTGCAAAATTGCAAGAACAAGGGCCTAGCGTGTGCAAAATAAAAAGAACAAGGGCCTAGCGTGTGCAAAATTGCAAGAACAAGGGTCTAGCGTGTGCAAAATAAAAAGAACAAGGGCATAGCGTGTGCAAAATAAAAAGAACAAGGGCATAGCGTGTGCAAAATAAAAAGAACAAGGGCCTAGCGAGTGCAAAATTAAATGAACAAGGGCCTAGCGAGTGCAAAATAGCAAGAGCAAGGGCCTAGCGTGTGAAAAATAAAAAGAACAAGGGCCTAGCGTGTGCAAAATTGCAAGAACAAGGGCCAGGCGTGTGCACAATTGCAAGAACAAGGGCCTAGCGAGTGCAAAATAGCAAGAGCTAGGGCCTAGCGTGTGCAAAAAATCAAGAACAAGGGCATAGCATTCACGAAATAGCAAGAACAAGGGCCTAGCGTGTGCAAAATAAAAAGAACAAGGGTCTAGCATGTGCAAAATTGCAAGAACAAGGGCCTAGCGTGTGCCAAAAAAAAAGAACAAGGGCATGGCATGTGCAAAATAGCAAGAACAAGGGCATAGCGTGTGCAAAATAAAACAAACAAGGGCCTAGCGTGTGCAAAATAAAAAGAACAAGGGCCTAGCGTGTGCAAAATTGCAAGAACAAGGGCTTAGCATGTGCAAAATTGCAAGAACAAGGGCCTAGCGAGTGCAAAATAGCAAGAGCAAGGGCCTAGCGTGTGCAAAAAATCAAGAACAAGGGCCTAGCCTTCGCGAAATAGCAAGAGCAAGGGCCGCGCGTGTGCGAAATAAAAAGAACAAGGGTCTAGCATGTGCAAAATTGCAAGAACAAGGGCCTAGCGTGTGCAAAATAAAAAGAACAAGGGTCTAGCATGTGCAAAAAAAATAGAACAAGGGCCTAGCGTTCGCAAAATAAAAAGAACAAGGGCATAGCGTGTGCAAAATAAAAAGAACAAGGGCGTAGCATTCGCGAAATAGCAAGAGCAATGGCCTAGTGTGTGCAAAAAAAAAAGAACAAGGGCCTAGCGTGTGCAAAATTGCAAGAACAAGGGCCTAGCGTGTGCAAAATTGCAAGAACAAGGGCCTAGCGTGTGCAAAATTGCAAGAACAAGGGCCTAGCGAGTGCAAAATAGCAAGAGCAAGGGCCTAGCGTGTGCAAGAAATCAAGAACAAGGGCCTAGCGTTCGCGAAATAGCAAGAACAAGGGCCTAGCGTGTGCAAAATAAAAAGAACAAGGGTCTAGCATGTGCAAAATAAAACGAACAAGGGCCTAGCGTGTGCAAAATAAAAAGAACAAGGGCATAGCATGTGCAAAATAAAAAGAACAAGGGCATAGCGTGTGCAAAATATAAAGAATAAGGGCCTAGCGTGTGCAACATTAAATGAACAAGGGCCTAGCGAGTGCAAAATAGCAAGAGCAAGGGCCTAGCGTGTGCAAAATAAAAAGAACAAGGGCCTAGCATGTGCAAAATTGCAAGAACAAGGGCCTAGCGTGTGCACAATTGCAAGATCAAGGGCCTAGCGAGGGCAAAATAGCAAGAGCTAGGGCCTAGCGTGTGCAAAAAATCAAGAACAAGAGCCTAGCATTCGCGAAATAGCAACAACAAGGGCCTAGCGTGTGCAAAAAAAGAAGAACAAGGGTCTAGCATGCGCAAAATTGTAAGAACAAGGGCCTAGCGTGTGCAAAATAAAAAGAACAAGGGCATAGCGTGTGCAAAATAGCAAGAACAAGTGCCTAGCGTATGCAAAATAAACAGAACAAGGGCCTAGCATGTGCAAAATAAAAAGAACAAGGGCCTAGTGTGTGCGAAATCGCAAGAACAAGGGCCTAGCGAGTGCAAAATAGCAAGAGCAAGGACCTAGCGTGTGCAAAAAAATCAAGAACAAGGGCCTAGCGTTCGCGAAATAGCAAGAACAAGGGCCTAGCCTGTGCAAAATAAAAAGAAAATGGGTCTAGCATGTGCAAAATTGCAAGAACAAGGGCCTAGCGTGTGCAAAATAAAAAGAAAAAGGGCATAGCATGTGCAAAATAAAAATAACAAGGGCATAGCGTGTGCAAAATAAAAAGAACAAGGTCCTAGAGTATGCAAAATAAAAAGAACAAGGGCCTATCGTGTGCAAAATTGCAAGAACAAGGGCCTAGCATGTGCAAAATTGCAAGAACAAGGGCCTAGCAAGTGCAAAATAGCAAGAGCGAGAGCCTAGCGTGTGCTAAATTGCATGAACAAGGGCCTAGCGTTCGCGAAATAGCAAGAACAAGGGCCTAGTGTGTGCAAAATAAAAAGAACAAGGGTCTAGCATGTGCAAAATTGCAAGAACATGGGCCTAGCGTGAGCAAAATAAAAAGAACTAGGGCATAGCGTGTGCAAAATAGCAAGAACAAGGGCATACCGTGTGCAAAATATGAAGAACAAGGGCCTAGCGTGTGCAAAATAAAAAGAACAAGCGCCTAGCGTGGGCAAAATTGCAAGAACAAGGGCCGAGCGTGTGCAAAATTGCAAGAACAAGGGCCTAGCGTGTGCAAAATAAAAAGAACAAGGGCCTAGCGTGTGCAAAATTGCAAGAACAAGGGTCTAGCGTGTGCAAAATTGCAAGAACAAGGGCCTAGCGAGTGCAAAATGGCAAGAGCAAGGGCCTAGCGTGTGCAAGAAATCAAGAACAAGGGCCTAGCGTTCGCAAAATAGCAAGAACAAGGGCCTAGCGTGTGCAAAATAAAAAGAACAAGGGTCTAGCATGTGCAAAATTGCAAGAACAAGGGTCTAGCGTGTGCAAAATAGACAGAACAAGTGCCTATCGTGTGCAAAATAGACAGAACAAGGGCCTATCGTGTGCAAAATGATAAAAACAAGGGCCTAGCGTGTGCAAAATAAAAAGAACAAGGGCATAGCGTGTGCAAAATAGACAGAACAAGGGCCTATCGTGTGGAAAATGATAAGAACAAGGGCCTAGCGTGTGCAAAATAAAAAGAACAAGGGCCTAGCGTGTTCAAAATTGCAAGAACAAGAGCCTAGTGTTTGCAAAATTGCAAGAACAAGGGCCTAGCGTGTGCAAAAAATCAAGAACAAGGGCCTTGTGTTCGCGAAATAGCAAGAACAAGGGCATAGCGTGTGCAAAATAAAAAGAACAGGTGTCTAGAATGTGCAAAATAGCAAGATCAAGGGCCTAGAGTGTGCAAAAAAAAAAGAACGAGGGCATAGCGTGTGCAAAATAGCAAGAACAAGGGCCTAGCGTGTGCAAAATAAAGGAAACATGGGCCTAGCGTGTGCAAAAAAAAATGAACAAGGGCCTAGCGTGTGCAAAATTGCAGGAACAAGAGCCTAGCGTGTGCAAAATTGCAAGAACAAAGGCCTAGCGAGTGCAAAATAGAAAGAGCAAGGGCCTAGCGTGTGCAAAAAATCAAGAATAAGGGCCTAGCGTTCGCGAAATAGCAAGAACAAGGGCCTAGCGTGTGCAAAAAAAAATGAACAAGAGTCTAGCATGTGCAAAATAGCAAGAACAAGGGCCTAGCGTGTGCAAAATAAAAAGAACAAGGGCCTAGCGTGTGCAAAATAAAAAGAACAAGGGCCTAGCGTGTACAATAAAAAGAACAAGGGCATAGCGTGTGCAAAATACAAAGTACAAGGGCCTAGCGTGTGCAAAATAAAAAAAACAAGGGCCTAGCGTGTGCAAAATAAAAAAAACAAGGGCCTAGCGTGTGCAAAATATCAAGAATTAGGGCCTAGCATGTGCAAAATTGCAAGAACAAGGGCTTAGAGTGTGCGAAAAATAAAAAACAAGGGCCTAACGTTCGCGAAAAAGCAAGAACAAGGGCCTAGCGTGTGCATAATAAAAAGAACAAGGGTCTAGCATGTGCAAAATTGCAAGAACAAAGGCCTAGCGTGTGCAAAATAAAAAGAACAAGGGCATAGCGTGTGCAAAATAAAGAGAACAAGGGCATAGCGTGTGCAAAATGAAAAGAACAAGGGCCTAGCGTGTGCAAAATAAAAAGAACAAGGGCCTAGCGTGTGCTAAATTGCAAGAACAAGGGCCTAGCGTGTGCAAAATTGCAAGAACAAGGGCCTAGCGAGTGCAAAATAGCAACAGCAAGGGCCTAGTATGTGCAAAATGTGAAACAAGTAAACAGGAATGAATGAACTAGCAGTGAAATGAGTACAAGTAGGAAACCCTAGAGTTGTGTACCCCCTATAGGCTAACCCACTGTAGCCTACACAAGCATAACATATATAATGTCTGACACACCCCCATAGGCAAAGTGGGGAGAACAAGGGGTCACAAGACCAGTCAAGCAAAGCAAAGCAAGCTCAGGGTGGATCACAAAGTCACCACACAGTCCGAGCACAAGAGCAGGGCCAGAGGCCAGTTGACATGCAGGAGTACAGACATATATATAAAACTAGACAAGCAAGAGCAGGTATATATATATGTCACAGTACAAGTGAAGTCAAGAGGAGAGCAAGTGAGGCAAGACAGGTACAAGACCCAGCTGGGTGCAAAAGCGCTGATGGTCACAAGGCGTGAGTGCCTTGGTGAACACATCAGCAGTGTTGGCCTCAGAGGCCACGTACGCAAGTCGCAACTGACCACGCTGCTGCAGCTCACGAGCAAGGAAGTAGCGGAGAGCAATGTGCTTCGTTCTGTGCTCCAAGCGCTGCTCTCGACACAAGGCCAGCATGGCCTTGTTGTCTACGTACAGCACTGGAGGAGAACGAGGCGGCTCTCCAAGGTCAGTCAGCAGGTAGGTGAGCCAGCGAAGCTCCTGTGCAGCCATGGCCCCGGCGTAGATCTCAGCCTCACAACTGGAGCCGAGAACCGAAGACGAGCGAGTAGACCGCCACGAGACAGAGCCGGAACCAAGGCTGAAGGTGTAACCCTGTGACGACCGCTGCGTAGCTTGGTCGTCAGCCCAAGAAGCGTCCGCGTGGCCGGTAAGGACCACTGGACTCCGCCCTCCAAGCACTAGCCCCATGCCCGACGTACTGCACAGGTAGCGCAATACCCTCTTTGTTGCAGCCATGTGCTCTGGTCTGTGTCTCCCAGGAGCAACATAGCGTGCAAGAATGCTCAGAGGGTATGCAAGGTCAGGTCGTGTGCAGGTCATCAGGTACATGAGGCAGCCAACAAGCTCTGCATACGGACCACTCGACTCTACGGACTCATCCGAAGGCAGAGCTGAGAGTGAGTGGCGAGTAGGCAGAGGAGTGGCCTGAGGCGAGGAGTACGTGAAGCCGAAGCGCTGAAGGACCTGCTGCACCATGTGTGACTGAGTCAAGGTAATGGTGCGGTGTGCTCTGTCCCGAGTGATCTGCAAGCCAAGGTAGCTGCGCAGTTCACCCAGGTCTGTGCACGTGTGTCTCTTCAGCAGCTCGGACTTCACGTAGGCGAGTCCAGCAGTGTCCGCTGTGGCAAAGACCAAGTCGTCGACGTACACGAGGATGTAGAACGGCGGCAGGGAAGTGTCGGTGCGAAGAAACAGCGACGGGTCAGCAGAAGAAGGAGCAAACCCAAGAGCCGCAAGCGTAGTCCTCAGTGTGTCGTGCCACTCACGCGGTGCCTGGCGGAGACCGTAGACTGGCCGTCGGAGGCTCCACTGGGTGCCAGGAGGGAAAGTCCCAGTGAAGCCAGGTGGACGGCGAAGCCAGATCTCCTCGTGCAGGCTACCCTGCAAGAACGCAGTGCTGAAGTCGAGAGAGTGAAGCTCGTAGTCGCGCTGAGCGGCTATGGGCAGCAGCACCCGAAGAGTAGTCATCTTCGGGGTGGGAGAGAAGGTCTGAAAGTAGTCAACTCCCTGCCGCTGACTGAAGCCACGAGCAACGTACCGTGCCTTGAAGACAGGTGGAGAGCCCGGCGGCCGCTTCACCCTGAAGATCCACATGCCACTGACGATGTTCGCCCCAGGAGGGGGAACCGCGTCAACGTAGGTGCCTGTGGACTTCCAGGAAGCCATCTCTGCATCCATAGCTGCCTGCCACTGAGAGGAGTAGGGACCCTCTACGGCCTCCGCGTAAGAACGCGGAGTCGGGATGTCTAGTGCATCCGGGTCTCCCTCGGGGGCAAGCAGTACAGACGCGAGATGAGGTGAAGCAGCCGCTAGACACTGTAACTCCTCCTGCCTGTCCTCTAGGACGTCCGTGCCAAGAGCACACTCACCCCCGACGGACGGAGGACAGACAGACGTAGACTCAGCAATAAGACTAGCAGCGTAGTCGAGACGACAGCGAGCAGCAAAGTCGACGAGCTCAGCGACTAGAGCAGACGCAGCAGTGGACTCAAAAGAGGGGTCAGTGACGACAGTAGCAAGCAGACGCGTGACAGTAGGACTGGCAGCACGAAGAGAGTCCGACTCAGGGTCGGCAGGCGGAGGAAGAGAGGACTCAGGAGGAGAAGGCAAAGGGGCACGCAGAGGAGCAGTGGACGGACGCAAAGACATCCGGTGCGTGCCAGGGACAGGAGGAGGACGCTGACGCGAACTGCGACCACTAGCGCGAGCAGCACGAACAGGCGACGCGGGACGAGACGCAGGCTCACGACGCTCAGCAAGACTTCCAGTAGGACCAGTGTAAGGAGGGGGAGCAGGCAGTGGAGAGGAAGGCTCCAGCAGGGACTGCGACTGGACAGGCGGTGGACCCTCTACTGGAGGGGAAAGACCAAGAACCTGCTGCAGGAGCGGAACGAAGTATGGCCGAGGCCGCGCGGCAGCTCCAGACTCAGCAGGGACAGCACCTGCACCCTCAGGGATAGCACCAGCGCCACCCACACCTCCAGCGGCAGGACCAACAGCAGTAGGCTCAGCACCAACGCCCTCAGCAGCTCCAGCTCCAGGAGGACCCGCAGGTCCAGCAGCTCCGGGACCGGCAGCACCCGCACCCTCGACGGTCGAAGAAGCTCCAGCTCCAGCTCCAGCAGCACCTCCAGACTCAGCAGCACGCCTCCAGCGGCGAGCGAACCACTCACGCAGCTCCTGTGGAGAGAGGGGCTACCGGCGAGACGCAGCAGCAGGAGAAACCCCAGGCTCAGCAGCTCCAGACGCAGCACCCCCAGGCTCAGCAGCTCCCAGCTCAGCACCCCCAGGCTCAGCAGCTCCCGACCCAGCACCCCCAGACCCAGCACCTCCAGGCACAGCACCCCCCGACTCAGCACCCCCAGGCTCCGCACCCTCCGCAGTAGCACCCTCAGGCCCAGCACCCCTAGCAATAGCACCCCCAGGCTCAGCACCCCCGCGCACAGCACCCCCAGAGTCAGCACCCCCAGGCTCAGCACCTGCAGCAGCACCAGAGTCACCAGTAACCTCGACCGGGTCAACGGCGTCTACCTGGGACACACCTGAGGGGGCAGGAACCTGAGGGGGTAGGGGGTCTACCGGGGGGGGAACCGGCACAAGGAAGTCCGGGGGAGGGGGGAGGGAAGGAGTGCGGTAGGGGAAGAGACGGTAGAAGGGGACTGACTCGTCGAACGTGACGTCCTGGGAGGACAGAACATGACGAGAGGAGGGGTGGTAAAACTGCCACCCTCGGGCGTCAGTGGGGAAGCCAAGGAAGACACAGGGAGCAGCACGAGGGGACAGCTTGTCCGCAGACAAGTCGCGGACAAACGCCCGAGATCCCCAGACACGGAACACAGACGCATCGCCAACCTTCCCCGTCCACAGCAAGGCTGGGGACATCGCAGGCCGAGAGACCCGGGGGTGAAGGTTGAGCTGATGCGCCGCGTACCTCACCGCAAACGGCCACAGAAAATGGGGGGCAGCCGCATGCATCATGGACGTACGAGCGACATCCATGACCATGCCAATGCGGCGCTCAGCAATCCCATTTTGCTGTGGTGAGTACGGAAGCGTGAAGGTCTGGCGGATCCCCCGTGCACGACAGTAGTCTCGCAGAAGGCGAGAAGAGAACTCTCCGCCTCTGTCCGAGTGCAGACGCAGAACAGGAAAGTCCGAGCCGAAGCTCTTCCTGAGCTGGAGACGAGCCTCGCGGATCCAGTCGATCAGCACCTCAGTGACCGCACCCTTGCTGCGCAAGGGGAGGACTGTGGTGTAACGCGAGTAGTCGTCAACCACCAACAGGAAGTAGCGCTCGTGACCCTGCCCACGGACGGGGGCTGGGCCCCACACATCCATGTGAAGCGTCTGCAGGGGAGCCTCTGTCGGGGGGAAGTGGGAGGAGTGAGGAGTAGCCCGGAGGCGACCCTCGACACAGGGGACACAGGAAGGTCCTGGCCCGGAGGGGAGAGGAGGGAGAGACTGGGGAAGACCAGAGACAAGGACACGGGAAGCCATGCTCCGAAGACGGGGCAAGGAGGGGTGGCCAAGACGGTGGTGCCACAGGAGAGTCTCGTGAGACAGGAGGCGACAAGAACAGGGGGCAGACTCAGGACCTGACCGGGACGCAGCAGCAAGCACCTGACCTGACGCAGCCACCTGACCAGACGCAGGGACAGGAGGAGACTCAACGGTCAGGGTGTAGAGGCTCGACCCCGGCCGACGCGAGAACGTGGCCAGGTGTCGGCCTGTGCGTGCCTCCGTGCAGTGGGTCACCCGCTGACTCGCAGGAGTGAACTGGTGAACCCCCACATCCTGCAGGTCCGCGCCACTCACCAAGTTCGTAGAGAACGAGGGAAGGTACAGACCAGACAGGGTGCCCGAAGGGGCAGCCGGACACGGGAGGACAGTGGAGAAGTGAGACAGGATAGGACCCCCAGAGGGGTCAGCAAGGGAGACTGCAACCGGCCGGCCGAGCGGCGTAAGGGTAGTGCGGTCTCGAAAGAATGAGCGAGAAGCCCCGGAGTCAAGTGTGAACGTGAGGGAGGACGAGGACGACGCAGTACCTGAGAGCGCAGTCTCACCAGTACCTGAGAGCGCAGACGCACTGGCACCTAGAGCAGCAGCCTCACAAGCACCTAGCGCAGCAGTACCAATGCCCGGGTCGGGCTGGAAACACCGGTAACCCTCATTCTCCTCACCATAAGTCACAGCATACATAGCAGCAAGGATAGCATCAAAATCAAGATCAAAGATCGCTACACCAGCCCTAAGAAGCTCATCCCAGTGAGGGATCTCACTAGCCCCAGGGAACTGCTGACGCCAAGCGTCCGTCAGGCGGCCAAAGCAGCGCTGGGTGGCGTGGGCACCCCCACACTGCTCACCCGCGCGGTCGCCGGAACGAAGAACGTAGGTGCAGGAACCAGTACCCCCACCCCTCTGACGCCCAGCGTACCACTCACGAAGCTGCTGAGGCGGAGGGATGTCCCGCAAGCGCTGCTGCTGCTGCCGCTGCGAGCGCTGGCCACCACCACCGCCGCTACGCTGCTGGGTACCACCCCGACCAGCTCCACCTCCTCCACCACCACCGCCTCCTCCGCTGCCACCTCCACCGCCTCCACCTTCGCCGCCTCCACCTCCGCCGCTGCCTCCACCACCAGCGCTGCCACCACCACCACCGTCTCCGCCGCTGCTGCCACCACCACCACCACCCCCGCCACTAGTCCCGCCGCCACCCCCACTCCCTCCGCCGCCACCGCCGCCACCGCCACCGCCCCCTCCAGCTCCACCCGCGCCCTAGCCCCCCTTGCCCTTGCTGGAGCGACGTCTCCCACTAGGGGCAGACGCCGCGCCGACCGACTCAAGACCAAGCAGGTCGGCAGCAGCAGCAGAGGCAACAGAGGGCAGCAAGGGGGAAGGAGAGCACCCCTCAAAGATGGGGGTGCGAGGGTCACCACGAGAAGCACCTACAGCGACTATGCTCTTCTCCGCTGCGAGGAGGGCCTTCTCGGGGAGGTCGACGGTGAGGGTGGTGGGACAGACTGCGAGAAAGTGGTCCCTGACGACGCGAAGGGAGTCAGGGAGGCGCGCGACTACGTAGTAGAGAGCGATGTACATGGGGGGTGGGTTCTTAGCGCAGAACTCAGCAGGAAGGGCGGCGCGGTAGCGAGTGTCACTAGTGCGGAGGTGCGTAATGAGGTCAGCGACAGTGGGAAAGGCAGAGAGGTCAGGAAAGAGGTAGGGAAGCATGAGACGGCTCAGTGCAGCAGTGGCAGGGGAGGAGTAGCGCGCAACTACAGCGTCGTACAAGGTCTGGGCACTCTTGTACTGACTAAAGTGCGCGCGCTCAGAGGTAGGGAGGTGGCGACGCACAGCAAGACGTGCAGCAGCATCGCGGGTGGCCCACTGAGAGCGCACAGTGGGATCAGCATCAGCAGCAGGAGCAGGAGAGGCGCCAGAGGTGAGGTCAAAGAGAGAAAGGTCGTCTGCTCTGTCGCACTGTAAGAACAGCTGCAGGTCGTCTAACCAGACCTCAAAATCAATGGCGTAACCCTCAGCGTCAAAAGCTAGGACACTAGGGGTAGCCATGGCGACGACAGCGAAGCAGTGCAAGCAGTAGGGGAAGAGCACGCAGTGGCAGTGGGACTGTGCTCACCAGGCAGGGCAGGTCGTGCAGCTCTGCAGAAAGGCGGCTCGGCGACCGGGCGGCTCGGGTGCACAGCGGCTCGGCTCCCGGGCGGCTCGGCGGCAGGGCGGCTCGGGTGCAGGGCGGCTCGGCTCCCGGGCGGCTCGGGGGCAGGGCGGCTCGGGGGGCAGGGCGGCTCGGCTCCCGGGCGGCTCGGCGACAGGGCGGCACGAGCGTAGGGCGGCTCGGCTCCCGGGCGGCTCGGCTGCACGGCTGCCCGACTGCTGCAGGTGGGGCGGCAGGGCCGCGTGAAAGAACCGGGGCGGGGCAGCTTCAGAGCTGGCGGCAGGGCCGCAAGAGAGCCGGCGGCGAGGCCGCTTGAGAGCCGAGGCAGGGGCCGCGTCAGGGCCGGCGGCGGGGCCGTAAGAGAGCCGGGGCGGGGCCGCAAGAGAGCCGGCGGCGGGGCCGCAGGAGAGCCGGCGGCGGGGCCGCGTGAGAGCCGGGGCGGGGCCGCGTCAGGGCCGGCGGCGAGGCCGCGAGAGAGCCGGGGCGGGGCCGCGATCAGGAGGCGGCGGCGGGGCCGCGTCAGAGCCGGCGGCGGGGCCTCGTCGAGGCGGGCGGCGGGGCCGCGTTGGAGCCGGCGGCGAGGCCGGCTAAGAGCCCGCGGCGGGGCCGCGTCAGAGCCGATGGCGGGGACGCGTCAGGGCCGGCGGCGGGCCGCGATCAGCGGGCGGCGGGGCCGCGTCAGAGCCGGCGGCGGGGCCGCGTCAGAGCCGGCGGCGGGGCCGCGATCAGCGGGCGGCGGGGCCGCGTCAGAGGAGGCGGCGGGGCCGCTACAGAGGAGGCGGCGGGGCCGCGTCAAGCAAGGGTGGCGGGGCCGCGTCAGAGGGACAGCGGGGCCGCGAGAGCAATGGCGACCCGAAGGGTCGCGAAAAAAAAATGCGCGCCTCAGGGCGCGCTTCGGTGGGCCCTAAAAAAAACGGTCCTTAGGAAGGACCCGCTCTATACCATGTGAAACAAGTAAACAGGAATGAATGAACTAGCAGTGAAATGAGTACCCCCTATAGGCTAACCCACTGTAGCCTACACAAGCATAACATATATAATGTCTCACACAAAATATCATGAACAAGGGCCTAGCGTGTGCAAAATAAAAAGAACGAGGGCATAGCGTGTGCAAAATAGCAAGAACAAGGGCCTAGCGTGTGCAAAATAAAAAGAACATGGGCCTAGCGTGTGCAAAATAAAAAGAACAACGGCCTAGCGTGTGCAAAATTGCAAGAACAAGGGCCTAGCGTGTGCAAAATTGCAAGAACAAAGGCCTAGCAAGTGCAAAATAGGAAGAGCAAGGGCCTAGCGTGTGCAAAAAATCAAGAATAAGGGCCTAGCGTTCGCGAAATAGCAAGAACAAGGGCCTAGCGTGTGCAAAAAAAAATGAACAAGAGTCTAGCATGTGCAAAATAGCAAGAACAAGGGCCTAGCGTGTGCAAAATAAAAAGAACAAGGGCCTAGCTTGTGCAAAATAAAAAGAACAAGGGCCTAGCGTGTGCAAAAAAAAAAGAACAAGGGCATAGCGTGTGCAAAATAAAAAGTACAAGGGCCTAGCGTGTGCAAAATAAAAAAAACAAGGGCCTAGCGTGTGCAAAATAAAAAGAACAAGGGCCTAGCGTGTGCAAAATTGCAAGAACAAGGGCCTGGCGTGTGCAAAATTGCAAGAACAAGGGCCTAGCCAGTGCACAATAGCAAGAGCAAGGGCCTAGCGTATGCAAAAAATCAAGAACAAGGGCCTAGCGTTTGCAAAATAGCAAGATCAAGGGCCTAGCGTGTGCAAAATAAAAAGAACAAGGGTCTAGCATGTGCAAAATTGCAAGAACAAGGGCCAAGCGTGTGCAAAATAAAAAGAAGAGGGGCATGGCATGTGCAAAATCAAAAGAACAAAGGCATAGCGTGTGCAAAATAAAACAAAGAAGGGCCTAGCGTGTGCAAAATATCAACAACAAGGGCCTAGCGTGTGCAAAATTGCAAGAACAAGGGCCAAGCGAGTTCAAAATAGCAAGAGCAAGGGCCTAGCGTGTGCGAAAAAAAAAAAACAAGGGCCTAACGTTCGAGAAAAAGCAAGAACAAGGGCCTAGCGTGTGCAGAATAAAAAGAACAACGGTCTAGCATGTGCAAAATTGCAAGAACAAAGGCCTAGCGTGTGCAAAATAAAAAGAACAAGAGCATAGCGTGTGCAAAATAAAGAGAACAAGGGCATAGCGTGTGCAAAATGAAAAGAACAAGGGCCTAGAGTGTGCAAAATAAAAAGAACAAGGGCCTAGCGTGTGCTAAATTGCAAGAACAAGGGCCTAGCGTGTGCAAAATTGCAAGAACAAGGGCCTAGCGAGTGCAAAATAGCAACAGCAAGGGCCTAACGTGTGCAAAAAATCAAGAACAAGGGCCTAGCGTTCGCGAAATACCAAGAGCAAGGGCCTAGCGTGTGCAACATAAAAGGAACAAGGGCCTAGCGTGTGCAAAATTGCAAGAACAAGGGCCTAGCGTGTGCAAAATTGCAAGAACAAGGGCCTAGCGAGTGCAAAATAGCAACAGCAAGGGCCTAGCATGTGCAAAAAATCAAGAACAAGGGCCTAGCGTTCGCGAAATACCAAGAGCAAGGGCCTAGCGTGTGCAAAATAAAAAGAACAAGGGCATAGCATGTGCAAAATAAAAAGAACAAGGGCATAGGGTGTGCAAAATAAAAAGAACAAGGGCCTAGCATGTGCAAAATAAAAAGAACAAGGGCCTAGCGTGTGCAAAATTGCAAGAACAAGGGCCTAGCGTTCGCGAAATTGCAAGAACAAGGGCCAAGCGTGTGCAAAATAAAAAGAACAAGGGTCTAGCATGTGCAAAATTGCAAGAACAAGGGCCAAGCGTGTGCAAAAAAGCAAGAACAAGGGCATAGCGTGTGCAAAATAGCAAGAACAAGGGCCTAGCGTGTGCAAAATAAAACGAACAAGGGCCTAGCGCGTGCAAAATAAAAAGAACAAGGGCCTAGCGTGTGCAAAATTGCAAAAACAAGGGCCTAGCGTGTGCAAAATTGCAAGGACAAGGGCCTAGCAAGTGCAAAATAGCAAGAGCAAGGGCCTAGCGTGTGCAAAAAATCAAGAACAAGGACCTAGGGTTCGCGAAATAGCAATAACAAGAGCCTAGCATGTGCAAAATAAAAATAACAAGGGTCTAGCATGTGCAAAATTGCAAGAACAAGGGCCTAGCGTGTGCAAAATAAAAAGAGCAAGGGCATAGCGTGTGCAAAATAGCAAGAAGAAGGGCCTAGCATGTGCAAAATTATAAGAACAAGGGCCTAGCGTGTGCAAAATAAAAAGAACAAGGGCCTAGCGTGTGCAAAATAGCAAGAACAAGGGCCTAGCGTGTGCAAAATAGCAAGAGCAAGGGCCTAGCATGTGCAAAAAATCAAGAACAAGGGCCTAGCGTTCGCGAAATTGCAAGAACAAGGGCCAAGCGTGTGCAAAATAAAAAGAACGAGGGTCTAGCATGTGCAAAATTGCAAGAACAAGGGCCAAGCGTGTGCAAAATAAAAAGAACAAGGGCCTAGCGTGTGCAAAATTGCAAGAACAAAGGCCTAGCGTGTGCAAAATAGCAAGAACAAGGGCCTAGCGAGTGCAAAATAGAAAGAGCAAGGGCCTAGCGTGTGCAAAAAATCAAGAACAAGGGCCTAGCGTTCGCGATATAGCAAGAACAAGGGCCAAGCGTGTGCAAAATAAAAAGAACAAGGGTCTAGCATGTGCAAAATTGCAAAAACAAGGGCATAGCGTGTGCAAAAAAGCAAGAACAAGGGCCTAGCGTGTGCAAAATTGCAAGAACAAGGGCCTAGCGTGTGCAAAAAAACAAGAACAAGGGCCTAGCGTTCGCGAAATAGCATGAACAAGGGCCTAGCGTGTGCAAAATTGCAAGAACAAGGGTCCAGCGTGTGCAAAATTGCAAGAACAAGGGCATAGCGTGTGCAAAATAAAAAGAACAAGGGCCAAGCGTGTGCAAAATAAAAAGAACAAGGGCCTAGCGTGTACAAAATTGCAAGAACAAGGGCCTAGCGTGTGCAAAATTGCAAGAACAAGGGTCTAGTGTGTGCAAAATTGCAAGAACAAGGGCCTAGCTAGTGCAAAATAGCAAGGGCAAGGGCCTAGCGTGTGCAAATAAGCAAGAACAAGGGCCTAGCATTCGCGAAATAGCAAGAACAAGGGCCTAGCGTGTGCAAAATTGCAAGAACAAAGGTCTAGCGTGTGCAAAATTGCAAGAACAAGGGCCTAGCGAGTGCAAAATAGCAAGAGCAAGGGCCTAGTGTGTGCAAAAAAACAAGAACAAAGGTCTAGCGTTCGCGAAATAGCAAGAACAAGCACCTAGCGTGTGCAAAATAAAAAGAACAAGGGCATAGCGTGTGAAAAATAAAAAGAACAAGGGCCTAGCGTGTGAAAAATAAAAAGAACAAGGGCCTAGCGTGTGCAAAATTGCAAGAACAAGGGCCTAGCGTGTGCAAAATTGCAAGATTAAGGGCCTAGCGAGTGCAATATAGCAAGAGCAAGGGCCTAGCGTATGCAAAAAATACAGAACAAGGGCCTAGCGTTCGCCAAATGGCAAGAGCAAGGGCCTTGCGTGTGCAAAATAAAAAGAATAAGGGCATAGCCTGTTCCACGAGCTTTCCTGGTCCAGGAGCTTGCCTGGTCTAGGAGCTTGCGTGGTGCAGGAGCTAGCCTGGTCCAGAAGCTTGCTTGGTCCAGAAGCGTGCCTTGTCCACGAGCTTGCCTCGTCGAGGAGCGTACCTGGTCCACGAGCGGGCCTGGTCCAGGAGCTTGCTTGGTCTAGGAGCTTGCCTTGTCCACGAGCTTGCCTTGTCCAGGAGCATGCCTGGTCCAGGTTTGTGCCTGGTCCAGGAGCGTGCTTGGTCCAGAAGCTTGCTTGGTCAAAGAGCTTGCCTAGTTCAGGAGCGTGCCTAGTCCAAGAGCTTGCCTGGTCTAGGAGCTTGCCTGGTCCAGGAGCGTGCCTGGTCCAGGAGCTTGCCTCTTCCAAGAGATTGCCTTGTCCAAGAGCATGCCTAGTCCAGGAGCTTGCCTGGTCCAAGAGCTTGCCTGGTCCAGAAGCTTGCCTTGTTCAGGAGCTTGTCTGGTCCAGGAGCGTGCCTGGTTCAGGAGCTTGCCTGTTCCAGGAGCTTGCCTGGTCCAAGAGCTTGCCTGGTCAACGAGCTTGCCTGGTCCAAGAGCGTGCTTGGTCCAGGAGCGTGCCTGGTCCAGGAGCTTGCCTTGTCCAGGACCTTGCCTGGTCTAGGAACTTGCCTGGTCCAGGAGTGTGCCTGGTCCACGAGCGTGCCTGGTCTAGGAGCTTGCTTGGTCCAGGAGCTAAGAGCCAGGTTTGTGCCTAGTCCAGGAGCTTGCTTGGTCCAGAAGATTGCCTGGTCCCAGAGTTTACCTAGTTCAGGAGCGTGCCTGGTCCAAGAGTTAGTCTGGTCTAGGAGCTTGCCTAGTCCAGGAGCGTGCCTTGTCTAGGAGCTTGCCTGGTCCAGAAGCTTGCCTGGTCTAGGAGCTTGCTTGCTCCAAGAGCTTGCCTGGTCCAAGAGCTTGCTTGGTCCAGGAGCTTGCTTCGTCGTGGAGCGTGCCTGGTCCAGGAACTTGCGTGGTCCAAGAGCTTGCCTGGTCCAGGAGCGTGTCTGGTCCACGAGTTTGCTTGGTCCAGGAGCTTGCCTGGTCTAGGAGCTTGCTTTGTCTAGGAGCTTGCCTGGTCTAGAAGCGTGCCTGGTTGAGGAGCTTGCGTGGTCCAGGAGCTTGCCTGGTCCAGGAGCTTGCTAGGTCCAGGAGCTTGCCTGGTCCACGAGCCTGCCTAGTCTAAGAGCTTGCCTGGTCTAGGAGCGTGCTTGGTCCACGAGCGTCCCTGGTCCAAGAGCTTGCTTGGTCCATAAGCTTTCCCGGTCCAGGAGCTTGCCTTGACGAGGAGCATGCTTGGTCCACATTTGTGCCTGGTCCAGAGCTTGCTTGGGCCAGAAGCTTGCCTGGTCCAAGAGCTTGCCTAGTTCAGGAGCGTGCCTAGTCCAAGCGCTTGCGTGGTCTAGGAGCTTGCCTGGTCCAGGAGCGTGCCTGGTCCAGGAGCTTGCCTGTTCCAGGAGTTTGCCTTGTCCAAGAGCATGCCTAGTCCAGGAGCTTGCCTGGTCCAGGAGCTTGCCTGGTCATGGAGCTTGCCTTGTCCAAAAGCTTGCCTGGTCTAGGAGCTTGCATGGTTCAGGAGCGTGCCTGGTCCAGGACCTTGCCTGTTCTAGGAGTTGCATTGTCCAAGAGCATGCCTAGTCTAGGAGCTTGCGTGGTCCAGGAGCTTGCCTGGTCCAGGAGCTTGCCTTGTCTAGGAGCTTGCCTGGTCCAGGAGCGTGCCTCGTACAGGAGCTTGCCTGGTCCAGGAGGTTGCCTGGTTGAGGAGCTTGCCAGGTCCACGAGCTTGCCTGGTCCAAGAGCGAGCCTGGTCCAGGAGCATGCCTGGTCCAGGAGCTTGCCTTGTCCAGGAGCTTGCCTAGTCCAGGAGCTTGCCTTGTCCAAGAGCGTGCCTGGTCCAGGTTTGCACCTGGTCCAGGAGCTTGCTTTGTCCAAAAGCTTGCCTGGTCCAAGAGCTTGCCTGGTTCAGGAGCGTGCCCAGTCCAAGAGCTTGCCTCGTCTAAGAGCTTGCCTCGTCCAGGAGCGTGCTTGGTCCAGGAGCTCGCCTTGTCCAAGAGCTTGCCTCGTCCTGGAGCTTGCCTGGTCTAAGAGCGTGCCTGGTCCAGGAGTGTGCCTGGTCCAGGAGCTTGCCTGTTCCAGAAGCTTGCCTGGTCCAAGAGCTGGCCTGGTTCAGGAGCGTGCCTAGTCCAAGAGCTTGCCTGGTCTAGGAGCTTGCCTGGTCCAAGAGCGTGCCTAGTCCACGAGCTTGCCTCTTCAAAGAGCTTGCCTTGTCCAGGAGCTATCCTGGTCCAAGAGCTTGCCTGGTCCAGGAGCTTGCCTGGTCCAGGAGCTTGCCTGGTCCAAGAGCTTGCCTGGTCTCTGAAAATGCCTTGTCCAGGAGCTTGCCTGGTCCAAGAGCTTGCTTGGTCCACGAGCTTGCGTGGTCCAAGAGCTTGCCTGGTCCAAGAGATTGCGTGGTCCAGGAGCTTGCCTGGTCTAGGAGCTTGCCTTGTCCAGAAGCTTGCCTGGTCTAGGAGCTTGCCTAGTCCAAGAGCTTGCCTGATCCAAGAGCTTGCCTGGTCCAGGAGCTTGCCTCGTCTAGGAGCTTGCCTGGTCCAGGAGCTTGCCTGGTCCAGGAGCGTGCATGGTTCACGAGTTTGCCTGGTCCAAAACTTGCCCGGTCCGGGAGCTTGCCTGGACTAGGAGCTTGCATGGTCCAGGAGCGTGCCTGGTCCAGGAGCTTGTCTGGTACAGGAGCTATCCTCGTCCAGGAGCTTGCCTGGTCCAGGAGCTTGCCTGTTCCACGAGCGTGCCTAGTCCAGGAGCTTGCCTTGTCCTGGAGCTTTCTTTGTCCATTTGCTGGCCTTGTCCAGGAGCTTGCCTGGTCAGGAGCTTTCCTAGTCCAAGAGCTTGCCTGCTCCAGGAGCTTGCTTGGTCTAGGAGCTTGCCTGGTCCACGAGCGTGCCTGATCCACGAGCTTGCCTGGTCCATGAGCGTGCCTGGACCACGAGTGTGCCTGGTCCACGAGCAAGCATGGTCCAGGAGCTTGCCTGGTCCAGGGGCTTACGTGGTCCAGGAGCTTGCCTCGTCCACGAGCCTGCCGGGTCCAAGAGCTTGCGTGGTCCACGAGCGTGCATGGTCTACGAGCGTGCCTGGTCCAGGAGCTTGCCTAGTTCAGGATCTTGCCTAGTCAAGGAGCTTGCCTAGTTCGGGAGCTTGCTTGGTCCAAGAGCTTGCCTGGTCCACGAGCCTGCCTAGTCCAAGAGCTTGCCTAGTCGAAGAGCGTGCATGGTCCACGAGTGTGCCTGGTCCAGGAGCTTGCCTGGTCCAAAAGCTTGCTTGGTCCAGAAGCCTGCCCGGTCCAAGAGCTTGCCTGGTCCAAGAGCGTGCCTCGTCCAAGAGCTTGCGTGGTCTAGGAGCTTGCGTGGTCCAGGAGCTTGCCTGGTCCACGAGCTTGCCTGGTCCAGGAGCTTGCCTGGTCCAGGAGCTTGCCTGGTCCAGGAGCTTGCCTAGTCCAGGAGCTTGCGTGGTCCATGAGCTTGCCTGTTCCACGACCGTGCCTAGTCAAGGAGCTTGCCTTGTCCAGGAGCTTTCTTGGTCCAAGAGCTTGCCTGGTCCAGGAGCTTGCCTGGTCCAAGAGCTTGCCTGGTCCAAGAGCTTGCCTGGTCCAGGAGCTTGCCTAGTCTAGGAGCTTGCCTGGTCCAGGGGCTTGCCTTGTCCAAGAGCTTGCCTGGTCGAGGAGCTTGCCTGGTCCACGAGCTTGCCTGGTCCAGGAGCGTGTCAATCCACGAGATTGCCTTGTCCAAGAGCGTGCCTGGTCCAGGAGCGTGCCTGGTCTACGAGCGAGCCTGGTCCACGAGCTTGCCTGGTCCAGGAGCTTGCGTGGTCAAGGAGCTTGCCTCGTCCGGGAGCTTGCCTGGTCCAGGAGCTTGCCTGGTCCACGAGCCTGCCTGGTCCAAGAGCTTGCCTGGTCCAAGATCGTGCATGGTCCACGAGTGTGCCTGGTCCAATAGCTTGCCTGGTCCAAAAGCTTGCTTGGTCCAGAAGCCTGCCCGGTCCAAGAGCTTGCCTGGTCCAGGAGCGTGCCTGGTCTAAGAGCTTGCGTGGTCTAGGAGCTTGCGTGGTCCAGGAGCTCGCCTGGTCCACGAGCTTGCCTGGTCCAGGAGCGTGCCTGGTCCGAGAGCTTGCGTAGTCCAGGAGCTTGCATGGTCCAAGAGCTTGCTTGGTCCACGAGCTTGCCTGGTCCAAATGTTTGCCTCGTCCAAGAGCTTGCCTGGTCCAAGAGCTTGCGAGGTCCAGGAGATTGCCTGGTCCAGGAGCTTGCCTGGTCTAGGAGCTTGCCTGGTCCAGGAGCTTGCCTGGTCTAGGAGCCTGCCTGGTCCGAGAGCTTGCGTGGTCTAGGAGCTTACTTGGTCCAAGAGATTGCCAGGTCCAGGATCGTGCCTGGTCCACGAGCGTGCCTGGTCAAGCAGCTTGCCTAGTCCAAGAGCGTGCCGAGTCCACAAGCCTGCCTGGTCTAAGAGCTTGCCTTAACCACGAGCGTGCCTCGTCCACGAGCGTGCCTGATCCAGGAGCTTGCTTGGTCCACGGGCTTGCCTGGTCCAGGGGCGTGCCTGGTCCAAGAGTGTGCCTGGTCCACGAGCGTGCCTGGTCTAGGAGCTTGCGTGGTCCACAAGCTTGCCTGGTCCAGGAGCTTGCCTGGTCCAGGAGCTTGCCTGGTCCAGGAGCTTGCCTGGTCCAGGAGCTTGCCTGGTCCAGGAGCTTGCCTGGTCCAGGACCTTGCCTGGTCCAGGACCTTGCCTGGTCAAGGAGCTTGCCTGGTCCGCGAGCTAGCTGGTCCAGGAGCTTGCCTGGTCTAGGAGCTTGCTTGGTCCAGAAGCGTTCCTGGTCCAAGAGCTTGCCTGGTCCAAGAGCGTGCCTGGTCCAAGAGCTTGCGTGGTCTAGGAGCTTGCCTTGTCCATGAGCTTGCCTGGTCCAGGAGCCTGCCGGGTCCAGAAGCATGCCGGGTCCAGGAGCTTGCCTGGTCAAGGAGCTTGCCTGGTCCAAGAACGTGTTTGGTCCACGATACTGCTTGGTCCAAGAGCTTGCCTAGTCCAGGAACGTGCCTGGTCCATGAGCGTGCCTGGTCCAGGAACTTGCCTGGTCCAAAAGCTTGCCTCGTCCACGAGCTTGCCTGGTCCTGGAGCTTGCCTTGTCCGGGAGCTTGCTTGGTCCAGAAGCCCGCATGGCCTAAGAGCTTGCCTGGGCCCGGAGCTTGCCTGGTCCAAGAACTTGCGTGGTCGAGGAGCTTGCCTAGTCCAGGAGCTTGCCTGGTCCAGGAGCTTGCCTAGTCCTTGGGCTTGCCTGGTCTAGGAGCTTGCATTGTCCAGGAGCGTGCCTAGTCTAGGAGCTTGCCTAGTCCAGGAGCTATCCTGGTCCAGGAGCTATCCTAGTCCAGGAGCTTGCTTGGTCAAGGAGCTTGCCTGTTCCTAGAGCGTGCCTGGTCTAGGAGCTTGCCTTGTGCAGGAGCTTTATTGATCCGTTGGCTTGCCTGGTCCAGGAGCTTGCCTGGTCCAGGAGCTTTCCTGGTCCAAGAGCTTGCCTGGTCCAGGAGCTTGCGTGGTCCAGGAGCTTGCATGTTCCAGGAGCTTGCCTGGTCCAGGTTCTTGCCTGGATTAAGAGCTTGCTTGGTTTACGAGCGTGCGTGGTCCAAGAGCTAGCGTGGTCCAGAAGCTTGCCTGGTCCACGAGCTTTCCTAGTCTAGGAGCTTGCTTGGTCCTGAAGCCTGTTTGGCTCAAGAGCTTGCCTGGTCCAAGAGCTTGCGTGGCTAGGAGCTTGCCTGGTCCAACAGCTTGCCTGGTCCAGCAGCATGCCTGATCCACGAGCTTGCCTTGTCCAGGAGCTTGCCTGGTCCAGGAGCTTGCCTGGTCTAGGAGCTTGCCTGGTCCAGGACCTTGCCTGGTCCAGGACCTTGCCTGGTCAAGGAGCTTGCCTGGTCCGCGAGCTAGCTGATCCAGGAGCTTGCCTGGTCTAGGAGCTTGCTTGGTCCAGAAGCGTTCCTGGTCCAAGAGCTTGCCTGGTCCAAGAGCGTGCCTGGTCCAAGAGCTTGCGTGGTCTAGGAGCTTGCCTTGTCCATGAGCTTGCCTGGTCCAGGAGCCTGCCGGGTCCAGAAGCATGCCGGGTCCAGGAGCTTGCCTGGTCAAGGAGCTTGCCTGGTCCAAGAACGTGTTTGGTCCACGATACTGCTTGGTCCAAGAGCTTGCCTAGTCCAGGAACGTGCCTGGTCCATGAGCGTGCCTGGTCCAGGAACTTGCCTGGTCCAAAAGCTTGCCTCGTCCACGAGCTTGCCTAGTCCTGGAGCTTGCCTTGTCCGGGAGCTTGCTTGGTCCAGAAGCCCGCATGGCCTAAGAGCTTGCCTGGGCCCGGAACTTGCCTGGTCCAAGAACTTGCGTGGTCGAGGAGCTTGCCTAGTCCAGGAGCTTGCCTGGTCCAGGAGCTTGCCTAGTCCTTGGGCTTGCCTGGTCTAGGAGCTTGCATTGTCCAGGAGCGTGCCTAGTCTAGGAGCTTGCCTAGTCCAGGAGCTATCCTGGTCCAGGAGCTATCCTAGTCCAGGAGCTTGCTTGGTCAAGGAGCTTGCCTGTTCCTAGAGCGTGCCTGGTCTAGGAGCTTGCCTTGTGCAGGAGCTTTATTGATCCGTTAGCTTGCCTGGTCCAGGAGCTTGCCTGGTCCAGGAGCTTTCCTGGTCCAAGAGCTTGCCTGGTCCAGGAGCTTGCGTGGTCCAGGAGCTTGCATGTTCCAGGAGCTTGCCTGGTCCAGGAGCTTGCCTGGATTAAGAGCTTGCCTGGTTTACGAGCGTGCGTGGTCCAAGAGCTAGCGTGGTCCAGAAGCTTGCCTGGTCCACGAGCTTTCCTAGTCTAGGAGCTTGCTTGGTCCTGAAGCCTGTTTGGCTCAAGAGCTTACCTGGTCCAAGAGCTTGCGTGGCTAGGAGCTTGCCTGGTCCAACAGCTTGCCTGGTCCAGCAGCATGCCTGATCCACGAGCTTGCCTGGTCCAAGAGCTTGCCTGGTCCAGGAGCGTGCCTGGTCCACTAGCGAGCCTGGTCCAGGAGCTTGCCTGGTCGAGGAGCTTGCCTGGTCCAGGAGCTTGCCTGGTCCACGAGCCTGCCTAGTCTAAGAGCTTGCCTATTTCAAGAGCATGCATGGTCCACGAGTGTGCCTGGTTCAGGAGCTTGCCTGGTCTAGGAGCTAGCCTGGTCAAGGAGCTTGCCTGGTCCAGGAGCTTGCGTGGTCCTAGAGCTTGCCTGGTCTAGGAGCATGCCTGGTCCAAGAGCTTGCGTGGTCCAGGAGCTTGCCAGGTCCAGGAGCTTGCCTGGTCCACGAGCCTGCCTGGTCCAGGAGCTTGCCTGGTCCACGAGCTTGCCTAGTCCAGGAGCTTGCATGGTCCAGGAGATTGCCTGGTCCACAAGCTTGCCTGGTCCAGAAGCTTGCATGCTCCAGAAGCTTGCCCGGTCCACGAGCGTGCCTGGTGAAGGAGCTTGCCTGGTCCAAGAGCTTGCCAGGTCCAAGAGCTTGTGTGGTCCAAGAGCTTGCCTGGTCAAAGAGCTTGCCTGGTCCAGAATCGTGCCTGGTCCACGAGGGTGCCTGGTCCAGGAGCTTGCCTGGTCCAGGAGCTTGCCTGGTCCAGGAGGTTGCCTGTTCCAAGAGCGTGCCTGGTCCACAAGCCTGCCTGATCTAAGAGCTTGCCTGGTTAACGAGCGTGCCTGGTCCACGAGCGTGCTTGATCCAGGAGCTTGCTTGGTACACAAGCTTGCCTGGTCCAGGGGCGTGCCTGGTCCACGAGCGTGCCTAGTCCAGGAGCTTGCATGGCTCAGGAGCTTGCCTGGTCCACGTGCGTGCCTGGTCCAGGAGCTTGCCTGGTCTAGGAGCTTGCCTGGTCCACGAGCTTGCCTGGTCCAGGACCTTTCCTGGTCTAGGAGCTTGCCTAGTCCAGCAGCTAGCTGGTCCACGAGCTTGCCTAGTCCAGGAGCTTGCCTGGTCCAGGAGCTTGCTTGGTTCTGGAGCTTGCCTGGTCTAGGAGCTTGCATTGCCCAGGAGCGTGCCTGGTCCAGGAGCTTGCCTAGTCCAGGAGCTATCCTAGTCCAGGAGCTTGCCTGGTCCAAAAGCTTGCTTGGTCAAGGAGCTTGCCTGTTCCTAGAGCGTGCAAGGTTCAGGAGCTTGCCTTTTCCAAGAGCTTTCTTGATCCGTTAGCTTGCCTGGTCCAGGAGCTTGCCTGCTCCAGGAGCTTTCCTAGTCCAGGAGCTTGCCTGGTCCAGGAGCTTGCCTGGTCCAGGAGCTTGCATGTTTCAGGAGCTTGCCTAGTCCAGGAGCTTGCCTAGTCCAAGAGCTTGCCTAGTCTAGGAGCTTGCCTGGTCCAAAAGCTTGCCTCGTCCATGAGCTTGCTGGGTCCTGAAGCCTGCCTGGTTCAAGAGCTTGCCTGGTCCAGGAGCGTGCCTGGTCCAAGAGCCTACGTGGTCTAGGAGCTTGATTGGTCCAACAGCTTGCCTGGTCCAGGAGCATGCCTGATCCACGAGCTTGCCTGGTCCAAGAGCTTGCCTGGTCCAGGAGCGTGCCTGGTCCACGAGCGAGCCTAGTTCAGGAGCTTGCGTGGTCGAGGAGCTTGCCTGATCTAGGAGCTTGCCTGGTCCAGGAGCTTGCCTAGTCCACCAGCCCTCCTTGTTCAAGAGCTTGCCTAGTCCAAGAGCATGCATGGTCCACAAGCGTTCCTAGTCCAGGAGCTCGCCTGGTCTAGGAGCTAGCCTGGTCAAGGAGTTTGCCTAGTCCAGGAGCTTGCGTGGTCCAGGAGCTTGCCAGGTCTAGGAGCGTGCGTGGTCCAAGAGCTTGCGTGGTCCAGGAGCATGCCTGGTCCACAAGCCTGCCTGGTTTAGGAGCTTGCTTGGTCCGGAAGTGCATAGTCCATGAGCTTGCATGGTCCAGGAGATTGCCTGGTCCACGAGCTTGTCTGGTCCAGAAGCTTGCATGCTCCAGGAGCTTGCCTGGTCCATAATCTTGCCTGGTCTATGAGCTTGCCTGGTCCAAGAGCTTGCGTAGTCCAGGAGCTTGCGTGGTCCAGGAGCTTGCGTGGTGCAGGAACTAGCCTGGTCCAGGAGCGTGCTTGGTCCACAAGTTTTCATGGTTTAGGAGCTTGCCTGGTCCAGGAGCTTGCCTGGTCTATGAGCTTGCCTGGTCCAGGAGCTTGCCTGGTCCACGAGCTTGCGGGGTACAGGAGCTTGCATGGTCCAAGAGCTTGTCTTGTCCAGGAGCTTTCTTGGTCCGTTAGCCTGCCTGGTCCAAGAGCTTGCCTGGTCCAAGAGCTTGCCTGGTCCAAGAGCTTGCCTTGTCTAGGAGCTTGCCTTGTCCAGGAAGTTGCCTTGTCCAGGAGTGTGCCTGGTCCAAGAGCTTGCCTGGTTAAGGAGCGTGCCTTGTCCAAGAGCTTGAATGGTCCAGGAGCTTGCCTAGTCCAGGAGCTTGCCTGGTCCAAGAGCTTGCCTAGTCAAGGAGCTTGCCTGGTCCAGTAGCTTGCCTGGTCCAGAAGCTTGCCTGGTCCAGGAGCTTGCTTGGTCCAGAAGCCTGCCTGGTCCAAGAGCTTGCCTTGTCCAGGAGCGTGCCTGGTCCAAGAGCCTTCGTGGTCCAGGAGCTTGCCAGGTCCAAGAGCTTGCGTGGTTCTAGAGCTTGCCTGGTCAAGGAGCTTGATTAGTCCGGAATCGTGCCTGGTCCACGAGGGTGCCTGGTCCAGGAGCTTGCCTGGTCCAGGAGCTTACCTGGTCCAGGAGCTTGCCTGGTCCATGAGCGTGCCTAGTCCACGAGCCTGCCTGGTCTAAGAGCATGCTTGGTCCAGGAGCGTGCCTGGTCCACGAGCATGCCTGATCCAGGAGCGTGCTTGGTCAAGGAGCTTGCTTGGTCCAGGAGCTTGCCTCGTCCAGGAGCGTAACTGGTCCAGGAGCGTAACTGGTCCAGGAGCTTGCTTGGTCCGAAAGCATGCCTGGACCAAGAGCTTGCCTGGTCCAGGAGCGTGCCTGGTCCAAAAGTTTGCGTGGTCCAGGAGCTTGCCTTGTCCATGAGCTTACCTTGTCCAGGAGCTTGCGTGGTCCACGAGCGTGCCTGGTCCACAAGCCTGCCCGGTCGAAGAGCTTGCGTGGTCCAGGAGCGTGGCTGGTCCACGGGCGTGCCTGGTCCAGGAGCTTGCTTGGTCCAGGAGCTTGCGTGGTCCAGGAGCTTGCCTGGTCCAGAAGCTTGCGTGGTCCAAAAGCTTGCCTTGTCTAGGAGCTTGCCTGGTCTAGGAGCTTCCCTGATCTAGGAGCTTGCTTGGTCCACAAGCCTGCCTGGTCCAAGAGCTTGCCTTGTCCACGAGCATGCCTGGTCCAAGAGCTTGCATGGTCCAAGAGCTATCCTGGTCCAAGAGCTTGCCTGGTCCAAGAGCTTGCCTAGTCCAAGAGCTTGCCTGGTCCAAGAGCTTGCCTAGTCCAAGAGCTAGCTTGGTCCAGGAGCTTGCCTCGACCACGAGCTTGCCTGGTCAAGGAGCTTGCCTGGTCCACGAGCTTGCCACGTCCAGGAGCTTGCCTGGTCCAAGAGCTTGCTTGGTCCAGAAGCCTGCCTGGTCCAAAAGCTTGCCTTGTCCAGTGGCGTGCCTGGTGCAAGAGCTTGCGTGGTCCACGAGCTTGCCAGGTCCAAGAACTTGCGTAGTCCAGTAGCTTGCCTGGTCAAGGAGCTTGCCTGGTCCGGAATCCTGCGTGGTCCAGGAGGGTGCCTGGTCCAGGAGCTTGCCTAGTCCAGGAGCTTGCCTCGTCCATGAGCGTGCCTGGTCCACGAGACTGCCTGGTCTAAGAGCATACTTGGTCCAGGAGCGTGCCTGGTCCACGAGCATGCCTGATCCAGGAGCTTGCTTGGTCCAAGAGCTTGCTTGGTCCAGGAGCTTGCCTCGTCCAAGAGCGTGCCTGGTCCAGGAGCTTGCCTGGTCCATGAGCTTGCTTAGTCTGGAAGCATGCCTGGACCAAGAGCTTGCCTGGTCCAGGAGCGTGCCCGGTCCAACAGCTTGCGTGGTCCAGGAGCTTGCCTTGTTCACGAGCTTGCCTGGTCCAAGAGCTTGCCTAGTCCAGAAGCTTGCCTGGTCCAGGAGCTTGCCTAGTCTAGGAGCTTGCCTGGTCCAGGAGCTTCCCTGGTCTAGGAGCTTGCTTGGTCCAGAAGCCTGCCTGGTCCAAGAGCTTGCCTAGTTCACGAGCATGCCAGGTCCAAGAGCTTGCATGATCCAAGAGCTTGCATGGTCCAAGAGGTTGCCTGGTCCAAGAGCTTGCCTGGTCCAAGAGCTTGCCTGGTCCAAGAGCTTGCCCGGTCAAAGAGCTAGCTTGGTCCAGGAGTTTGCCTGGACCAGGAGCTTGCCTAGTCCAGGAGCTTGCCTGGTCCACGAGCGTGCTTGGTCTTGGAGCTTGCCTAGTCCAGGAGCTTGCCTAGTCCAAGAGCTTTCTTGGTCTTGGAGCTTGCCTGGACCACTAGCGTGCCTGGTCCACGAGCGTGCCTGGTCCAAGAGCTTGCCTGGTCCTGGAGCTTGCCTGGTCTAGGAGCATGCCTGGTCCTGGAGCTTGCCTGGTCCTGGAGCGTGCTTGGTCCAAGAGCTTGCGTGGTCCACGAGCTTGCGTGGTCCACGAGCGTGCCTGATCCAGGAGCTTGCCTGTTCTAGGAGCTTGCTTGGTCTAAAGCTTGCGTGGTTTAGGAGCTTACCTGGACCAGGAGCTTGCCTGGTCCAAGAGCTTGCGCGGACCAGGAGGTTGCCTGGTCCAGAAGCCTGCCTGGTCCAAGAGCTTGCCTGTTCCAAGAGCGTGCTTGGTCCAAGAGCTTGCATGGTCCAGGAGCTTGCGTGGTCCAGGAGCTTGCCTAGTCCAGGAGCGTGCCTGGTCCACGAGCTTGCGTCGTCTAGGAGCTTGCTTGGTGAAGGAGCTACCCTGGTCCAAGAGCTTGCTAGGTGCAGGAGCTTGCCTGGTCCAGGAGCTTGCCTGGTCCAGGATCTTGCCTGGTGCAAGAGCTTGCCTGGTCCAGGAGCTTGCCTGGTCCAGGAGTGTGCCAGGTCCAGGAGCGTGCCTGGTCCAGGAGCGTGCCTCGTCCAGGAGCGTGCCTGGTCCAGGAGCGTGCCTGGTCCAGGAGCTTGCCTGGTCTAACAGCTTGCCTGGTCCAGGAGCGTGCCTGGTCCAGGAGCTTGCTTGATCCAGGAGCTTGCCTGGTCCAGGAGCTTGCCTGGTCTAGGATCTTGCCTGGTCCAGGAGCATGCCTGGTCCACGAGCTTGCCTGGTCCAAGAGCTTGCCTGGTCTAGGAGCTTGCCTGGTCCAGGAGCGTGTGTGGTCTTGGAGCTCGCCTGGTCCAGGAGCTTGCCTGGTCTAACAGCTTGCCTGCTCTAGGAGCGTGCCGGGTCCAGGAGCTTGCCCGATCCAGGAGCTTGCCAGGTCCAGAAGCTTGCCTGGTCTAGGATCTTGCCTGGTCCAGGAGCATGCCTGGTCCACGAGCTTGCCTGGTCCAAGAGCTTGCCTGGTCTAGAAGCTTGCCTGGTCCAGGATCTTGCCTGGTCCAGGAGCTTGCCTGGTCCTGGAGCTTCCCTGGTCCATGAGCTTGCGTGGTCCAGGAGCTTGCCTGGTCCAGGAGCCTGCCTTGTCCAGGAGATTGCCTGGTCCTGGAGCTTGCCACGTCGAAGAGCGTGCTTGGTCCACAAGCTTGCCTGGTGAAGGAGCTTGCCTGGTCCAGGAGCTTGCCTGGTGCAAGAGCTTGCCTGGTCCAGGAGCTTGCCTGGTCCAGGAGTGTGCCAGGTCCAGGAGCGTGCCTGGTCCAGGAGCGTGCCTAGTCCAGGAGCGTGCCTGGTCCAGAAGCGTGCCTGGTCCAGGAGCTTGCCCGGTCTAACAGCTTGCCTGGTCCAGGAGCGTGCCTGGTCCAGGAGCTTGCCTGATCCAGGAGCTTGCCTGGTCCAGGAGCTTGCCTGGTCTAGGATCTTGCCTGGTCCAGGAGCATGCCTGGTCTACGAGCTTGCCTGGTCCAAGAGCTTGCCTGGTCTAGGAGCTTGCCTGGTCCAGGACCGTGCGTGGTCTTGGAGCTCGCCTGGTCCAGGAGCTTGCCTGGTCTAACAGCTTGCCTGCTCTAGGAGCGTGCCGGCTCCAGGAGCTTGCCCGATCCAGGAGCTTGCCAAGTCGAGAAGCTTGCCTGGTCTAGGATCTTGCCTGGTCCAGGAGCATGCCTGGTCCACGAGCTTGCCTGGTCCAAGAGCTTGCCTGGTCTAGAAGCTTGCCTGGTCCAGGATCTTGCCTGGTCCAGGAGCTTGCCTGGTCCTGGAGCTTCCCAGGTCCAGGAGCTTGCGTGGTCCAGGAGCTTGCCTGGTCCAGGAGCCTGCCTTGTCCAGGAGATTGCCTGGTCCTGGAGCTTGCCACGTCGAAGAGCGTGCTTGGTCCACAAGCTTGCCTGGTCAAGGAGCTTGCCTGGTCCAGGAGCTTGCCTGGTCCAACAACTTGCCTTGTCCAAGTGCTTGCTTGGTCCAAGAGCGTGCCTGGTCCAAGAGCTTGCCTGGTCCAGGAGCTTGCCTGGTCCAGGAGCTTGCTTGGTCCAGGAGCGTGCCTGGTCCACGAGTTTGCCGGGTCCAGGAGCTTGCCTAGTCAAGGAGCTTGCCTGGTCTAGGATCTTGCCTGGTCAAGGAGCTTGCCTGGTCCGGGAGCTTGCCTAGTCCAAGAGCGTGCCTGGTCCAGGAGCGTGCCTGGTCTATGAGCCAGCCTGGTCCAGGAGCTTGCCTGGTCCAGGAGCTTGCCTGGTCAAGGAACTTGCGAGGCCAAGGAGCTTGCCTGGTCCGGGAGCTTGCCTTGTCCAGGAGCTTGCCTGGTCCACGAGCCTGCCTGGTCCGAGAGCGTGCATGGTCCACGAGCGTGCCTGGTCCAGGAGCTTGCCTGGTCCAAGAGCTAGCTTGGTCCAGAAGCTTGCCTGGTCCACGAGCTTGCCTGGTCCAGGAGCTTGCTTGGTCTTGAAGACTGTCTAGTTCAAGAGCTTGCCTGGTCTAGGAGCGTGCCTGTCTAAGTTCAAGAGCTTGCCTGGTGAAGGAGCGTGCCTGTCTAGTTAAGGAGCTTGCCTGTCTAGTTCAAGAGCTTGCCTGGTCGAGGAGCGTGCCTGGTCTAAGAGCTTGCGTGGTCTAGGAGCTTGCCTAGTCCAGCAGCTTGCCTGGTCCAGGAGCATGCCTGATCCACGAGCTTGCCTGGTCCAAGAGCTTGCCTGGTTCAAGAGCGTGCCTGGTCCACGAGCGAGCCTGGTCCAGGAGCGTGCCTGGTCTAGGAGCTAGCCTGGTCAAGGAGCTAGCCTGGTCAATGAGCCTGCCGGGTCTAAGAGCTTGCCTGGTCCAGGAGCGTGCATGGTCTACGAGCATGCCTGGTCCAGGAGCTTGCCTAGTCCAGGAGCTTGCCTGGTCAAGGAGCTTGCCTGGTTCGGGAGCTTGCCTGGTCCAGGAGCTTGCCTGGTCCACGAGCCTGCCTGGTCCAAGATCTTGCCTGGTCCAAGAGCGTGCATGGTCCAAGAGTGTGCCTGGTCTAGGAGCTTCCCTGGTCCAAGAGCTTGCCTGGTCCAAAAGCTTGCTTGGTCCAGAAGCCTGCCCGGTCCAAGAGCTTGCCTGGTCCAGGAGCGTGCCTGGTTCAAGAGCTTGCGTGGCCTAGGAGCTAGCGTGGTCCAGGAGCTTGCCTGGTCCACGAGCTTGCTTGGTCCAGGAGCTTGCCTGGTCCAGGAGCTTGCCTGGTCCATGAGCTTGCCTGTTTCACGAGCGTGCCTGGTCCAGGAGCTTGCTTTGTCCAGGAGCTTTCTTGGTCCAAGAGCTTGCCTGGTCAAGGAGCTTGCCTGGTCCAAGAGCTTGCCTGGTCCAAGAGCTTGCCTGGTCCAGGAGCTTGCCTGGTCCAGGAGCTTCCCTGGTCCAGGAGCTTGCCTAGTCCAAGAGCTTGCCTGGTCCAGGAGCTTGCCTGGTCCATGAGCTTGCCTGGTCCAAGAGCGTGTCGATCCACAAGCTTGCCTGGTCCAAGAGGGTGCTTGGTCCAGGAGCGTGCCTGGTCTATGAGCCAGCCTGGTCCAGGAGCTTGCCTGGTCCAGGAGCTTGCCTGGTCAAGGAGCTTGGCTGGTCAAGGAGCTTGCCTGGTCCGAGAGTTTGCCTTGTCCAGGAGCTTGCCTGGTCCACGAGCCTGCCTGGTCCTAGAGCGTGCATGGTCCACGAGCGTGCCTGGTCCAGGAGCTTGCCTGGTCCAAGAGCTAGATTGGTCCAGAAGCTTGCGTGGTCCACGAGCTTGCCTGGTCCAGGAGCTTGCTTGGTCCTGAAGCCTGGCTAGTTCAAGAGCTTGCCTGGTCCAGGAGCGTGCTTGGTCCAAGAGCTTGCGTGGTCTAGGAGCTTGCGTGGTCCAGCAGCTTGCCTGGTCCAGGAGCATGCGTGATCCACGAGCTTGCCTGGTCCAAGAGCTTGCCTAGTTCAGGAGCCTGCCTGGTCCACGAGCGAGCCTGGTCCAGGAGCGTGCCTGGTCTAAGAGCTAGCCTGGTCTAGGAGCTAGCCTGGTCAAGGAGCTTGCCTGGTCCAGAAGCTTGCGTGGTCCAAGAGCTTGCGAGGTCTAGGAGCGTGCCTGGTCCAAGAGCTTGCGTGGTTCAGGAGCTTGCCAGGTCTAAGAGCTTGCCTGGTCCAGGAGCTTCCCTAGTCCACGAGCCTGCCTCGTCCAGGAGATTGCATGGTCCGGGAACTTGCGTGGTCCAGAAGCATGCATGCTCTAGGAGCTTGCCTGGTCTACGAGCTTGCCTGGTCAGGAGCTTCCCCAATCCACGAGCTTGCGTGGTCCAAGAGCTTGCCTGGTCCACGAGCGTGCCTGGTCCAGGAGCTTGCCTGGTACAGGAGCTTGCCTGGTCCAGAACCTTGCCTGGTCTAGGAGCTTGCCTAGTCCAAGACCTTGCCTGGTCCAGGAGCTTGCGTGGTCCAGGAGCTTGCCTAGTCCAGGAGCTAGCCTGGTCCAAGAGCGTGCTTGGTCCACAAGTTTTCTTGGTTCAGGAGCTTGCGTGGTCCAGGAGCTTGCGTGGTCCAGGAGCTTGCCTTGTTCAGAGCTTGCGTGGTCCTGGAGCTTGCCTGGTCCAGGAGCTTGCCTGGTCCAGGAGCTTGTCTAGTCCAAGAGCTTGCCTGGTCCAAGAGCGTGCCTGGTCCAAGAGCTTGCGTGGTTCAGGAGCTTGCCTAGTCCAAGAGCTTGCCTGGTCTAGGAGCTTGCCTGGTCCAGAAGCTTGCCTGGTTGAAGAGCGTGCCTCGTCCACGAGTTTGCGTGGTCCACAAGCTTGCCTGGTCCAGGAGCTTGCCTGGACCAGGCTCGCTTGTGGACCAGGCACGCTCTTGGACCTGGCAAGCTCGTGGATCAGGCACGCTCTAGGACCAAGCGAGCTCCTCAACCAGGCAAGCTCCTGGACCAGGCAAGCTCTTGGACCAGGAAAGCTCCTGGACCAGGCAAGCTCCTATACTGAAAAGCTAACCGACCAAGAAAGCTCCTGGACAAGGCGAGCTCCTGGACCAGGCATGCTCCTGGAACAGGCAAGCTCCTAGACCAGGCAAGCTCCTGGACCAGGCATGCTCCTGGACCAGGCAAGATCCTAGACCAGGCAAGCTTCTGGACCTGGCAAGCTCCTGGATCGGGCAAGCTCCTGGACCCGGCACGCTCCAAGAGCAGGCAAGCTGTTAGACCAGGCAAGCTCCTGGACCAGGCAAGCTCCTGGACCAGGCACGCTCCTTGACCATGCACGCTCTTGGACCAGGCAAGCTCTTGGACCTGGCAGGCTTGTAGACCAGGCAAGCTCCTGGACCAGGCAAGCTCCTCGACTAGGCAAGCTCGTGGACCAGGCACGCTCCTGGACTAGTCAAGCTCTTGGACCAGGCAAGCTCTTGGACTAGGCAAGCTTCTGGACCAGGCAAGCTCCTATACCAGGCAAGCTCGTGGACTTGGCAAGCTCCTGGACTAGGCACGCTCCTGGACCACGCAAGCACGTGGACCGGGCAAGCTCGTGGACCAGGCAAGCTCCTGGACAAGACAAGCTCCTGGACCAGGCAAGCTCCTGGACCACGCATGCTCCTGGACCAGGCAAGCTCTTAGGCCACGCAAGCTCTTCGACCAGGCACTCTCCTGGACCAGGCAAGCTCTTAGACCACGTAGGCTTCTGGACCAGGGAAGCTCCTGGACCAGGCAAGCTCCTAAACCAGGCAAGCTCCTGGACCATGCACGCTCATGGACTATGCACGCTCCTGGACCACGCAAGCTCTTGGACCAAGCAGGCTCATGGACAAGGCAAGCTCCTAGACGAGGCAAGCTCCTGGACCAGGCAAGCTCCTTGACCACGCAAGCTCCTTGACCAAGCAAGCTCCTGGACCAGGCACGCTCCTGGACCATGCACGCTCTTGGACCAGGCAAGCTTTTGGACCTGGAAGGCTCGTGGACCAGGCAAGATCCTGGACCAAGCAAGCTCCACGACCAGGCAAGCTCCTAGATCAGGCAAGCTCCTGGACCAGGAACGCTCTTGGACCAGGCAAGCTCCTAGACCATGCAAGGTCTTGGACTAGGCAAGCTCGTGGACCAAGCACGCTCCTGGAACAAGCAAGCTCCTCGACCACGCAAGCTCTTGGACCAGGCAAGCTCTTGGACCGGGCAAGCTCGTGGAATAGGTAAGCTCCTGAACCAGGCAAGCTCCTAGACCAAGCAAGCTCTTGGACCAGGCAAGCTCTTGGACTAGGGAAGCTTCAAGACCAGGCAAACGCGTGGACCAGGCAAGCTTCTGGACTAGGCAAGCTCCTAGACCAGGCAAGCTCCTGGACTTGGCAAGCTCCACGACCACGCAAGCTCTTGGACCAGGCAAGCTCTTGGACCGAGCAAGCTCGTGGACCAGGCAAGCTCCGGGACTAGGAAAGCTCCTAGACCAGGCAAGCTCATGGACCAGGCAAGCTTCTGGACTAGGCAAACTCGTGGACCAGGCAAGCTCATGGACCAGGCAAGGTCTTGGACTTGGCAAGCTCCTAGACCAGGCAAGCTCCTGGACCAGGCAAGCTTCTGGACCACGCAAGCTCTTGGACCAGGCAAGCTCTTGGACCAAGCAAGCTCCTGGACCAGGCAAGCTCCTGGACGAGGCAAGCTCCTGGACCAGGCATGCTCCTGGACCATGCAAGCTCCTTGACCAGGCAAGCTTTTGGACCAGGCAAACTCGTGGACCAGGCACGCTCGTGGACCAGGCAAGCTCCTGCAAAAGGCAAGCTCCTATACTAGGCAAGCTCCAGGACAAGGCAAGCTCCTGAACCATGCAAACTTTGGACCAGGCAAGCTCTTGGACCAGGCAAGCACCTGGAGCAGGCAAGCTCCTGGACCAGGCAAGCTCCTGGACCAGGCACGCTCCTAGACCATGCAAGCTCCTAGATTAGGCAAGCTCCTGGACCAGGCAAGCTTCTAGACCAGGCAAACTCGTGGACCAGGCACGCTCCTGGACCAGGCAATCTCCTAGACTAGGCAAGGTCCTAGACCAGGCAAGCTCGTGGACCAGGCAAGCTCCTGGACCAGGGAAGCTCCTGGACCAGGCAAGCACCTGGACCAGGCAAGATCCTGGACCAAGCAAGCTCCTGGACCAGGCAAGCTCCGGGACCAGGCAAGCTTATGGACCAGGCATGCTCAAGGACCAGGCAAGGTCCTAGACCAGGCAAGCTTCTGGACTAGGCAAACTCGTGGACCAGGCAAGCTCATGGACCAGATAAGGTCCTGGACTAGGTAAGCTCCTAGACCAGGCAAGCTCCTGGACCAGGCAAGCTTCTGGACCACGCAAGCTCTTGGACCAGGCAAGCTCCTAGACAAGGCAAGCTCTTGGACCAGGCAAGCTCCTGGACCAAGCAAGCTCCTGGACCATGCAAGCTCCTTGACCAAGCAAGCTTTTGGACCAGGCAAACTCGTGGACCAGGCACGCTCGTGGACCAGGCAAGCTTCCGCAATAGGCAAGCTCCTAGACTAGGCAAGCTCCGGGACCAGGCAAGCTCCTGAACCATGCAAGCTCCTAGACCAGGCAAGCTCCTGGACCAGGCAAGCTTCTGGACCAGGCAAACTCGTGGACCAGGCACGTTCCTGGACCAGGCAATCTCCTGGACTAGGCAAGCTCCTAGACCAGGCAAGCTCCTGGACCAGGCAAGCTCCTGGACCAGGGAAGATCCTGGACTAGGCAAGCTCCTGGACTAGGCAAGCTCCTGGACCAGGCAAGCTTATGGACCAGGCATGCTCCAGGACCAGGCAAGATCCTAGACCAGGCAAGCTCATGGACCAAGCAAGCTCCTGGATCAGGGAAGCTCCTGGACCAGGCACGCTCCTGGACAACACAAGCGCGTAGACCAGGCAAGGTCCTGGACTAGGCAAGCTTGTGGACCAAGAACGCTCCTGGACCAGGCAAACTCCTGGACCAGGCAAGCTGTTGGACCAGGCAAGCTCCTGGACCAGGCAAGCTTCTGCACGTGGCAAACTCGTGGACCAGGCATGCTCGTAAACCAGGCAAGCTCCTAGACTTGACAAGCTCCTGGACCATGCAAGCTCCTGGACCTGGCAAGCTTCTGGACCAGACAAACTTGTGGACCAGGCATGCTCCTGGACCAAGCAAGCTCGTGGACTAGGCAAGCTCCTAGACCAGGCAAGCTCCTGGACCAGGCAAGCTCTAGGACCACCCAAACTCTTGGACCAGGCAACCTCACAAACTAGGCACGCTCATGGACAAGGCAAGCTCCTAGACTAGGCAAGCTCTTGGACTAGGCACGCTCCTGGACCAGGCAAGCTGGTGGACCGAGCACGCTCCTGGACCAGGCAAGCTCCTAAACCAGACAAGCTCCTGGACCAGGCAAGCTCCTGGACCAGGCAAGCTCCTGGACTTGGCAAGCTCGTGGACCAGGCACGCTACTGGACCAGGCAAGCTCGTGGACCGGGCACGCTCCTGGACTAGGCAAGCTCCTAGACCAGGCAAGCTCCTAGACCAGGCAAGCTCCTGGACCAGGCAAGCTCCTTGACTAGGCAAGCTCCTCGACCAGGCAAGCTCCTAGACCAGGCAAACTCGTGGACCAGGCACGCTCCAGGACCAGGAAAGCTCCTAGACAAGGCAAGCTTCTGGACAAGGCACGCTCCTGGAACAGGAAATCTCCTGGACCAGGCAAGCTCGTGGACCAGGCAAGCTCCTCGATTAGGCAAGCTCCTGGACCAGGCAAGATCCTAGACTAGGCAAGCTCCTGGACCAAGCAAGCTCCTAGACCACGCAAGCTCGTGGACCGGGCAAGCTCGTGGACCAGGCAAGCTCCTGGACCAGGCAAGCTCGTGGACCAGGCATGCTCCTGGACTAGGCAAGCTCCTCGACCAGGCATGCTCCTAGACCAGGCACGCTCCTGGACCACGCATGCTCCTAGACTAGGCAAGCTCCTGGACCAGGCAAGCTCATGGATCGGGCAAGCTCTTGGACCAGGCACGCTCCTAGACCAGGCAAGCTCACGAACTAGGCACGCTCATGGACAAGGCAAGCTCCTAGACTAGGCAAGCTCTTGGACTAGGCACGCTCCTGGACCAGGCAAGCTGGTGGACCGGGCACGCTCCTGGACCACGCAAGCTCCTAGACCAGACAAGCTTCTGGACCAGGCAAGCTCCTAGACCAGGCAAGCTTGTAGACTTGGCAAGCTCCTCGACCAGGCACGCTCCTGGACCAGGCAAGCTCGTGGACCGGGCACGCTCCTGGACCAGGCAAGCTCCTAGACCAGGCAAGCTCCTGGACCAGGCAAGCTCGTGGACTTGGCAAGCTCCTGGACCAGGCACGCTCCTGGACTAGGCAAGCTCCTTGACTAGGCAAGCTCCTCGACCAGGCAAGCTCCTAGACCAGGCAAACTCGTGGACCAGGCACGCTACAGGACCAAGAAAGGCAAGGCAAGCTTCGAGACAAGGCACGCTCCTGGAACAGGAAATCTCCTTGACCAGGCAAGCTCGTGGACCAGGCAAGCTCCTAGACCAGGCAAGCTCCTGGACCAGGCAAGATCCTAGACTAGGCAAGCTCCTGGACCACCCAAGCTCGTGGACCACGCAAGCTCGTGGACCAGGCAAGCTCGTGGACCTGGCAGTCTCCTGGACCAGGCAAGCTCGTGGACCAGGCATGCTCCTGGACTAGGCAAGCTCTTGGACTAGGCATGCTCCTAGACCAGGCACGCTCCTGGACCAGGCATGCTCCTGGACTAGGCAAGCTCCTGGACGAGGCAAGCTCCTGGACGAGGCAAGCTCTTGGACCAAGCACGCTCCTGGACCAGGCAAGCTCACGAACTAGGCACGCTCATGGACAAGGCAAGCTCCTAGACTAGGCAAGCTCTTGGACTAGGCACGCTCCTGGACCAGGCAAGCTGGTGGACCGGGCACGCTCCTGGACCAGGCAAGCTCCTAGACGAGACAAGCTCCTGGACCAAGCAAGCTCCTGGACCAGGCAAGCTCCTGGAATTGGCAAGCTCCTGGACCAGGCACGCTCTTGGACCAGGCAAGCTCGTGGACCGGGCACGCTCTGGACCAGGCAAGCTCGTAGACCAGGCAAGCTCCTGGACCACGCAAGCTCCTGTACCAGGCAAGCTCGTGGACTTGGCAAGCTCCTGGACCAGGCACGCTCCTGGACCAGGCAAGCTCCTTGACTTGGCAAGCTCCTCCACCAAGCAAGCTCCTAGACCAGGCAAACTCGTGGACCAGGCACGCTCTAGGACCATGAAAGCTCCTAGACAAGGCAAGCTTCTGGACAAGGCACGCTCCTGGAACAGGAAATCTCCTGGACCAGGCAAGCTCGTGGACCAGGCAAGCTCCTCGACCAGGCAAGCTCCTAGACCAGGCAAGATCCTAGACTAGGCAAGCTCCAGGACCAGGCAAGCTCCTGGACCACGCAAGCTCGTGGACTGGGCAAGCTCGTGGACCAGGCAAGCTCCTGGACCAGGCAAGCTCGTGGACCAGGCATGCTCCTGGACTAGGCAAGCTCCGGGACCAGGCATGCTCCTAGACCAGGCACGCTCCTGGACCATGCATGCTCCTGGACTAGGCAAGCTCCTGGACCAGGCAAGCTCCTGGACCGGGCAAGCTCTTGGACCAGGCACGCTCCTGGACCAGGCAAGCTCTTGGACCATGTAGGCTTCTGGACCAGGCAAGCTCCTGGACCAGGGAAGCTCCTGGACCAGGCAAGCTTCTGAACTAGGCAAGCTCCTGGACCGTGCACGCTCATGGACCATGCACGCTCGTGGACCACGGAAGCTCTTGGACCAAGCAGGCTTGTGGACCGGGCAAGCTCCTAGACAAGGCAAGCTCCTGGACAAGGCAAGCTCCTTGACCAAGCAAGCTCCTGAACCAAGCACGCTCGTGGACCATGCACGCTCTTGGACCAGGCAAGCTCTTGGACCTGGCAGGCTCGTGGACTAGGCAAGCTCCTGGACCAGGCAAGCTCCTGGACCAGGCAAGCTCCTAGACCAGGCAAGCTCCTGGACCAGGCAAGCTCTTGGACCAGGCAAGCTCGTGGATCAGGCACGCTCTTCGACCAGGCAAGCTCCTCATCTAGGCAAGCTCCTGGACCAGGCAAGCTTTTGGACCAGGAAAGCTCCTTGAACAGGCAAGCTCCTATACAGGCAAGCTAACGGACCAAGAAAGCTCCTGGACAAGGCAAGCTCTTGGACCAGGCATGCTCCTGGAACCGGCAAGCTCCTAGACCAAGCAAGCTCGTGGACCAGGCAAGCTCTTGGACCAGGCACGCTCCTGGACCATGCACGCTCTTGGACCAGGCAAGCTCTTGGACCTGGCAGGCTCGTGGACCAGGCAAGCTCCTGGACCAGGCAAGCTCCAAACCATGCAAGCTCGTGGGCTTGGCAAGCTCCTGGACCAGGCACGCTCCAAGACCAGGCAAGCTCGTTGACTAGGCAAGCTCCTCGACCAGGCAAGCTCCTGGACCAGGCAAACTCGTGGACCAGGCACGCTCCTGGACCAGGCAAGCTCCTAGACAAGGCAAGCTCCTGGACCAGGAACGCTCCTGGAACAGGAAAACTCGTGTACCAAGCAAGCTCGTGGACCAGGCAACCTCCTCGACCAGGAAAGCTCCTGGACAAGGCAAGATCCTAGACCAGGCAAGCTCCTGGACCAACCAGCTCCTGGACCACGCAAGCTCGTGGACCACGCAAGCTCGTGGACCAGGTAAGCTCCTGGACCAGGCAAGCTCGTGGACCAGGCATGCTCCTGGACTAGGCAAGCTCGTGGACCAGGCATGCTCCTAGACCAGGCAAGCTCGTGGATCAGGCATGCTCCTGGACTAGGCAAGCTCCTGGACCAGGCAAGCTCTTGGACCAGGCACGCTCCTGGACCAAGCAAGCTCTTGGACCATGTAGGCTTCTGGACTAGGCAAGCTCCTGGACTAGGGAAGCTCCTGGACCAGGCAAGCTCTTGAACTAGGCAAGCTCCTGGACCATGCACGCGCATGGACCATGCACGCTCCTCGACCATGCAAGCTGTTGGACCAAGCAGGCTCGTGGACCAGGCAAGCTCCTAGACAAGGCAAGCTCCTGGACAAGGCAAGCTCCTTGACCATGCAAGCTCCTTGACCAAGCAAGCTCCTGGACCAGGCACGCTCGTGGACCATGCACGCTCTTGGACCAGGCAAGCTCGTGGATCAGGCACGCTCTTGGACCAGGCAAGCTCCTCAACTAGGCAAGCTCCTGGACCAGGCAAGCTGTTGGACCAGGAAAGCTTCTGGACCAGGCAAGCTCCTATACCACGCAAGCTAACGGACCAAGAAAGCTCCTAGACAAGGCAAGCTCCTGGACCAGGCATGCTCCTGGAACAGGCAAGCTCCTAGACTAGGCAAGCTCGTGGACCGGGCAAGCTCTTGGACCAGGCACGCCCCTGGACCATGCACGCTCTTGGACCAAGCAAGCTCTTGGACCTGGCAGGCTCGTGGACCAGGCAAGCTATAGGACCAGGCAAGCTCCTAGACCACGCAAGCTCGTGGACCAGACACGCCCTTGGACCAGTCAAGCTCTTGGTCCAGGCAAGCTCTTGGACCAGGCAAGCTCATGGACCAGGCAAGGTCCTGGACTAGGCAAGCTCCTAGACCAGGCAAGCTCATGGACCAGACAAGCTTCTGGACCACGCAAGCTCTTGGACCAGGCAAGCTCTTGGACCAAGCAAGCTCCTGGACCAGGCAAGCTCCTAGACGAGGCAAGCTCTTGGACCAGGCACGCTCGTGGACCATGCATGCTCCTGAACAAGGGCCTAGCGAGTGCAAAATAGCAAGAGCAAGGGTCTAGCGTAGGCAAAAAATGCAGAACAAGGGCCTACCGTTCGTGAAATGGCAAGAGCAAGGGCCTAGCGTGTGCAAAATAAAAAGAATAAGGGCATAGCATGTGCAAAATAGCAAGAGCAAGGGCCTAGTGTGTGCAAAATAAAAAGAATAAGGGCATAGCGTGTGCAAAATAGCAAGAGCAGGGGCCTAGCGTGTGCAAAATTGCAAGAACAAGGGTCCTGCGTGTGCAAAATTGCAAGAACAAGGTCATAGCGTGTGCAAAATAAAAAGAACAAGGGCCAAGCGAATGCAAAATAAAAAGAACAAAGGCCTAGCGTGTACAAAATTGCAAGAACAAGGGCCTAGCCTGTGCAAAATTGCAAGAACAAGGGTCTAGCGTGTGCAAAATTGCAAGAACAAGGGCCTAGCTAGTGCAAAATAGCAAGAGCAAGGGCCTAGGTTTGCAAAAAAACAAGAACAAGGGCCTAGCGTCGCGAAATAGCAAGAACAAGGGCCTAGCGTGTGCAAGATTGCAAGAACAAGGGTCTAGCGTGTTCAAAATTGCAAGAAAACAAGGGCCTAGCGTGTGCAAAATAAAAAGAACAAGGGCATAGCGTGTTCAAAATAAAAAGAACAAGGGCCTAGTGTGTGAAAAATAAAAAGAACAAGGGCCTAGCGTGTGCGAAATTGCAAGAACAAGGGCCTAGCGTGTGCAAACTTGCAAGAACAAGGGCCTAGCGAGTGCAAAATAGCAAGAGCAAGGGCCTAGCGTATGCAAAAAATACAGAACAAGGTCCTAGCGTGTGCAAAATTGCAAGAACAAGGGCCTAGCGTGTGCAAAATTGCAAGAACAAGGGTCTAGCGTGTGCAAAATAAAAAGAATAAGGGCATAGCATGTGCAAAATAGCAAGAGCAAGGGCCTAGCGTGTGCAAAATAAAAAGAATAAAGGCATAGCGTGTGCAAAATAGCAAGAGCAAGGGCCTAGCGTGTGCAAAATAAAAAGAATAAGGGCATAGCGTGTGCAAAATAGCAAGAGCAAGGGCCTAGCGTGTGCAAAATTGCAAGAACAAGGGTCCTGCGTGTGCAAAATTGCAAGAACAAGGTCATAGCGTGTGCAAAATAAAAAGAACAAGGGCCAAGCGAATGCAAAATAAAAAGAACAAAGGCCTAGCGTGTACAAAATTGCAAGAACAAGGGCCTAGCCTGTGCAAAATTGCAAGAACAAGGGTCTAGCGTGTGCAAAATTGCAAGAACAAGGGCCTAGCTAGTGCAAAATAGCAAGAGCAAGGGCCTAGGTTTGCAAAAAAACAAGAACAAGGGCCTAGCGTTCGCGAAATAGCAAGAACAAGGGCCTAGCGTGTGCAAGATTGCAAGAACAAGGGTCTAGCGTGTTCAAAATTGCAAGAAAACAAGGGCCTAGCGTGTGCAAAATAAAAAGAACAAGGGCATAGCGTGTTCAAAATAAAAAGAACAAGGGCCTAGTGTGTGAAAAATAAAAAGAACAAGGGCCTAGCGTGTGCGAAATTGCAAGAACAAGGGCCTAGCGTGTGCAAACTTGCAAGAACAAGGGCCTAGCGAGTGCAAAATAGCAAGAGCAAGGGCCTAGCGTATGCAAAAAATACAGAACAAGGTCCTAGCGTGTGCAAAATTGCAAGAACAAGGGCCTAGCGTGTGCAAAATTGCAAGAACAAGGGTCTAGCGTGTGCAAAATTGCAAGAACAAGGGCCTAGCTAGTGCAAAATAGCAAGAGCAAGGGCCTAGCGTTTGCAAAAAAGCAAGAACAAGGGCCTAGCGTTCGCGAAATAGCAAGAACAAGGGCCTAGCGTGTGCAAAATTGCAAGAACAAGGGTCTAGCGTGTGCAAAATAAAAAGAATAAGGGCCTAGTGTGTGCAAAATTGCAAGAACAAGGGCCTAGCATGTGCAAAATTGCAAGAACAAGGGCCTAGCGTTCGCGAAATAGCAAGAGCAAGAACCTAGCGTGTGCAAAAAATCAAGAACAAGGGCCTAGCGTTCGCGAAATAGCAAGAACAAGGGCCTAGCATTTGCAAAATAAAAAGAACAAGGGTCTAGCATGTGCAAAATTGCAAGAACAAGGGCCTAGCGTGTGCAAAATAAAAAGAAAAAAGGCATAGCATGTGCAAAATATAAAGAACAAGGTCCTAGCATATGCAAAATAAAAAGAACAAGGGCCTAGCGTGTGCAAAATTGCAAGAACAAGGGCCTAGCATGTGCAAAATTGCAAGAACAAGGGCCTAGCGAGTGCAAAATAGCAAGAGCAAGGGCCTAGCGTGTGCAAAAAATCAATAACAAGGGACTAGCGTTCGCGAAATAGCAAGAACAAGGGCCTAGCGTGTGCAAAATAAAAAGAACAAGGGTCTAGCATGTGCAAAATTGCAAGAACAAGGCCCTAGCGTGTGCAAAATAAAAATAACAAGGGCATAGCGTGTGCAAAATAAAAAGAACAAGGGCCTACAAGTGCTGAATAAAAAGAACAAGGGCCTAGCGTGTGCAAAATTGCAAGAACAAGGGCCTAGCGTGTGCAAAATTGCAAGAACAAGGGCCTAGCGAGTGCAAAATAGCAAGAGCAAGGGCCTAGCGTGTGCAAAAAAACAAGAACAATGGCCTAGCGTTCGCAAAATAGCAAGAACAAGGGCCTAGCGTGTGCAAAATTGCAAGAACAAGTGTCCTGCGTGTGCAAAATTGCAAGAACAAGGGCATAGCGTGTGCAAAATAAAAAGAACAAGGGCCAAGCATGTGCAAAATAAAAAGAACAAGGGCCTAGCGTGTACAAAATTGCAAGAACAAGGGCCTAGTGTGTGCAAAATTGCAAGAACAAGGGTCTAGCCTGTGCAAAAAAGCAAGAACAAGGGCCTAGCTAGTGCAAAATAGCAAGAGCAATGGCCTAGCGTGTGCAAAAAAGCAAGAACAAAGACCTAGCGTTGGCGAAATAGCAAGAACAAGGGCCTAGCGTGTGCAAAATTGCAAGAACAAGGGTCTAGCGTGTGCAAAATTGCAAGAACAAGGGCCTAGCGAGTGCAAAATAGCAAGAGCAAGAGCCTAGTGTGTGCAAAAAATCAAGAACAAAGGTCTAGCGTTCGCGAAATAGCAAGAACAAGCACCTAGCGTGTGCAAAATAAAAAGAACAGGGGTCTAGCATGTGCAAAATTGCAAGAACAAGGGCCTAGCGTGTGCAAAATAAAAAGAACAAGGGCATAGCGTGTGCAAAATAAAAAGAACAAGGGCCTAGCGTGTGAAAAATAAAAAGAACAAGGGCCTAGCGTGTGCAAAATAAAAAGAACAAGGGCATAGCGTGTGCAAAATAGCAAGAACAAGGGCCTAGCGCGTGCAAAAAAAACAGAACAAGGGCCTAGCGTGTGCAAAATAAAAAGAACAAGGGTCAAGCATGTGCAAAATAGCAAGAGCAAAGGCCTAGCGTGTGCAAAATATAAAGATCAAGGGCATAGCGTGTGCAAAATAGCAAGAACAAGGGCCTAGCGTGTGCAAAATAAAAAGAACAAGGGCCTAGCGTGTGCAAAATTGCAAGAACAAGGGCCTAGCGTGTGCAAAATTGCAAGAACAAGGGCCTAGCGAGTGCAAAATAGCAAGAGCAAGGGCCTAGCGTGTGCAAAAAATCAAGAACAAGGGCCTAGCGTTCGCGAAATAGCAGGAACAAGGGCATAGCGTGTGCAAAATAAAAAGAACAAGGGCATAGCGTGTGCAAAATAAAAGGCACAAGGTCCTAGTGTATGCAAAATAAAAAAAACAAGGACCTAGCGTGTGCAAAATTGCAAGAACAAGGGCCTAGCGTGTGCAAAATTGCAAGAACAAGGGCCTAGGGAATGCAAAATAGCAAGAGCAAGGGCCTAGCGTGTGCAAAAAATCAAGAACAAGAGACTAGTGTTCGCGAAAGGCAAGAACAAGGGCCTAGCGTGTGCAAAATAAAAAGAACAAGGGTCTAGCATGTGCAAAATTGCAAGAACAAGGGCCTAGCGTGTGGAAACAAAATAGAACAAGGGCATAGCGTGTGCAAAATTGCAAGAACAAGGGCCTAGCGTATGCAAAATAAAAAGAACAAGGGCCTAGCGTGTGCAAAATAAAATGAACAAGGGTCTAGCATGTGCAAAATTGCAAGAACAAGGGCCTAGCGTGTGGAAAATAAATAGAACAAGGGCATAGCGTGTGCAAAATTGCAAGAACAAGGGCCTAGCGTGTGCAAAATAAAAAGAACAAGGGCCTAATGTGTGCAAAATCGCAAGAACAAGGGCCTAGCGTGTGCAAAATTGCAAGAACAAGGGCCTAGCGTGTGCAATATAAAAAGAACAAGGGCCTAATGTGTGCAAAATCGCAAGAACAAGGGCCTAGCGTGTGCAAAATTGCAAGAACAAGGGCCTAGCGAGTGCAAAATAGCAAGAGCAAGGGCCTAGCGTGTGCAAAAAATCAAGAACAAGGGCCTAGCGTTCGCGAAATAGCAAGAGCAAGGGCCTACATGTGCAAAATAGAAAGAACAAGGGTCTAGCATGTGCAAAATTGCAAGAACAAGGGCCTAGCGTGTGCAAAATAAATAGAACAAGGGCATAGCGCGTGCAAAATAGCAAGAACAAGGGCCTAGCGTATGCAAAATAAAAAGAACAAGGGCCTAGCGTGTGCAAAATAAAAAGAACAAGGGCCTAGTGTGTGCAAAATTGCAAGAACGAGAGCCTAGCGTGTGCAAAATTGCAAGAACAAGGGCCTAGCGAGTGCAAAATAGCAAGAGCAAGGACCTAGCGTGTGCAAAAAATCAAGAACAAGGGCCTAGCGTTCGCGAAATAGCAAGAACAAGGGCCTAGCGTGTGCAAAATAAAAAGAACAAGGGTCTAGCATGAGCAAAATTGCAAGAACAAGAGCCTAGCGTGTGCAAAATTGCAAGAACAAGGGCCTAGCGAGTGCAAAATAGCAAGAGCAAGGACCTAGCGTGTGCAAAAAATCAAGAACAAGGGCCTAGCGTTCGCGAAATAGCAAGAACAAGGGCCTAGCGTGTGCAAAATAAAAAGAAAAAGGGCATAGCATGTGCAAAAAAAAAAGAACAAGGTCCTAGCATATGCAAAATAAAACGAACAAAGGCCTAGCGTGTGCAAAATAGCAAGAACAAGGGCCTAGCGTGTGCAAAATTGCAAGAACAAGGGCCTAGCGTGTGCAAAATTGCAAGAATATGGGTCTAGCATGTGCAAAATAGCAAGAACAAGGGCCTAGCGTGTGCAAAATTGCAAGAACAAGGGTCTAGCGTGTGCAAAATAGCAAGAACAAGGGCCTAGCGTGTGCAAAATAAAAAGAACAAGGGCCTAGCGTGTGCAAAAAATCAAGAACAAGGGCCTAGCGTTCGCGAAATAGCAAGAACAAGGGCCTAGCGTGTGCAAGATTGCAAGAACAAGGGCCTAGCGAGTGCAAAATAGCAAGAGCAAGGGCCTAGCGTGTGCTAAATTGCATGAACAAGGCCCTAGCGTTCGCAAAATAGCAAGAACAAGGGCCTAGTGTTTGCAAAATAAAAAGAACAAGGGTCTAGCATATGCAAAATTGCAAGAACATGGGCCTAGGGTGAGCAAAATAAAAAAAACTAGGGCATAGCGTGTGCAAAATATAAAGAACAAGGGCCTAGCGTGTGCAAAATAAAAAGAACAAGGGCCTAGCGTGTGCAAAATTGCAAGAACAAGGGCCTAGCGTGTGCAAAATTTCAAGAACAAGGGCCTAGCCTGTGCAAAATTGCAAGAACAAGGGCCTAGCGTGTGCAAAATAAAAAGAACAAGGGCCTAGCGTGTGCAAAATAAAAAGAACAAGGGCCTAGCGTGTGCAAAATTGCAAGAACAAGGGTATAGCGTGTGCAAAATTGCAAGAACAAGGGCCTAGCGTGTGGAAACAAAATAGAACAAGGGCATAGCGTGTGCAAAATTGCAAGAACAAGGGCCTAGCGTATGCAAAATAAAAAGAACAAGGGCCTAGCGTGTGCAAAATAAAAAGAACAAGGGTCTAGCATGTGCAAAATTGCAAGAACAAGGGCCTAGCGTGTGGAAAATAAATAGAACAAGGGCATAGCGTGTGCAAAATTGCAAGAACAAGGGCCTAGCGTGTGCAAAATAAAAAGAACAAGGGCCTAATGTGTGCAAAATCGCAAGAACAAGGGCCTAGCGTGTGCAAAATTGCAAGAACAAGGGCCTAGCGTGTGCAATATAAAAAGAACAAGGGCCTAATGTGTGCAAAATCGCAAGAACAAGGGCCTAGCGTGTGCAAAATTGCAAGAACAAGGGCCTAGCGAGTGCAAAATAGCAAGAGCAAGGGCCTAGCGTGTGCAAAAAATCAAGAACAAGGGCCTAGCGTTCGCGAAATAGCAAGAGCAAGGGCCTACATGTGCAAAATAGAAAGAACAAGGGTCTAGCATGTGCAAAATTGCAAGAACAAGGGCCTAGCGTGTGCAAAATAAATAGAACAAGGGCATAGCGCGTGCAAAATAGCAAGAACAAGGGCCTAGCGTATGCAAAATAAAAAGAACAAGGGCCTAGCGTGTGCAAAATAAAAAGAACAAGGGCCTAGTGTGTGCAAAATTGCAAGAACGAGAGCCTAGCGTGTGCAAAATTGCAAGAACAAGGGCCTAGCGAGTGCAAAATAGCAAGAGCAAGGACCTAGCGTGTGCAAAAAATCAAGAACAAGGGCCTAGCGTTCGCGAAATAGCAAGAACAAGGGCCTAGCGTGTGCAAAATAAAAAGAACAAGGGTCTAGCATGAGCAAAATTGCAAGAACAAGAGCCTAGCGTGTGCAAAATTGCAAGAACAAGGGCCTAGCGAGTGCAAAATAGCAAGAGCAAGGACCTAGCGTGTGCAAAAAATCAAGAACAAGGGCCTAGCGTTCGCGAAATAGCAAGAACAAGGGCCTAGCGTGTGCAAAATAAAAAGAAAAAGGGCATAGCATGTGCAAAAAAAAAAGAACAAGGTCCTAGCATATGCAAAATAAAACGAACAAAGGCCTAGCGTGTGCAAAATAGCAAGAACAAGGGCCTAGCGTGTGCAAAATTGCAAGAACAAGGGCCTAGCGTGTGCAAAATTGCAAGAATATGGGTCTAGCATGTGCAAAATAGCAAGAACAAGGGCCTAGCGTGTGCAAAATTGCAAGAACAAGGGTCTAGCGTGTGCAAAATAGCAAGAACAAGGGCCTAGCGTGTGCAAAATAAAAAGAACAAGGGCCTAGCGTGTGCAAAAAATCAAGAACAAGGGCCTAGCGTTCGCGAAATAGCAAGAACAAGGGCCTAGCGTGTGCAAGATTGCAAGAACAAGGGCCTAGCGAGTGCAAAATAGCAAGAGCAAGGGCCTAGCGTGTGCTAAATTGCATGAACAAGGCCCTAGCGTTCGCAAAATAGCAAGAACAAGGGCCTAGTGTTTGCAAAATAAAAAGAACAAGGGTCTAGCATATGCAAAATTGCAAGAACATGGGCCTAGGGTGAGCAAAATAAAAAAAACTAGGGCATAGCGTGTGCAAAATATAAAGAACAAGGGCCTAGCGTGTGCAAAATAAAAAGAACAAGGGCCTAGCGTGTGCAAAATTGCAAGAACAAGGGCCTAGCGTGTGCAAAATTTCAAGAACAAGGGCCTAGCCTGTGCAAAATTGCAAGAACAAGGGCCTAGCGTGTGCAAAATAAAAAGAACAAGGGCCTAGCGTGTGCAAAATAAAAAGAACAAGGGCCTAGCGTGTGCAAAATTGCAAGAACAAGGGTATAGCGTGTGCAAAATTGCAAGAACAAGGGCCTAGCGAGTGCAAAATAGCAAGAGCAAGGGCCTAGCGTGTGCAAAAAATCAAGAACAAGGGCCTAGCGTTCGCGAAATAGCAAGAGCAAGGGCCTACATGTGCAAAATAAAAAGAACAAGGGTCTAGCATGTGCAAAATTGCAAGAACAAGGGCCTAGCGTGTGCAAAATAAATAGAACAAGGGCATAGCGTGTGCAAAATAGCAAGAACAAGGGCCTAGCGTATGTAAAATAAAAAGAACAAGGGCCTAGCATGTGCAAAATAAAAAGAACATGGGCCTAGTGTGTGCAAAATCGCAAGAACAAGGGCCTAGCGTGTGCAAAATTGCAAAAACAAGGGCCTAGCGAGTGCAAAATAGCAAGAGCAAGGACCTAGCGTGTGCAAAAAATCAAGAACAAGGGCCTAGCGTTCGCGAAATAGCAAGAACAAGGGCCTAGCGTGTGCAAAATAAAAAGAACAAGGGTCTAGCATGAGCAAAATTGCAAGAACAAGGGCCTAGCGTGTGCAAAATAAAAAGAAAAAGGGCATAGCATGTGCAAAATAAAAAGAACAAGGTCCTAGCATATGCAAAATAAAAAGAACAAAGGCCTAGCGTGTGCAAAATTGCAAGAACAAGGGCCTAGCATGTGCAAAACTGCAAGAACAAGGGCCTAGCGAATGCAAAATAGCAAGAGCAAGGGCCTAGCGTGTGCAAAAAATCAAGAACAAGAGACTAGTGTTCGCGAAAGGCAAGAACAAGGGCCTAGCGTGTGCAAAATAAAAAGAACAAGGGTCTAGCATGTGCAAAATTGCAAGAACAAGGGCCTAGCGTGTGGAAACAAAATAGAACAAGGGCATAGCGTGTGCAAAATTGCAAGAACAAGGGCCTAGCGTATGCAAAATAAAAAGAACAAGGGCCTAGCGTGTGCAAAATAAAAAGAACAAGGGTCTAGCATGTGCAAAATTGCAAGAACAAGGGCCTAGCGTGTGGAAAATAAATAGAACAAGGGCATAGCGTGTGCAAAATTGCAAGAACAAGGGCCTAGCGTGTGCAAAATAAAAAGAACAAGGGCCTAATGTGTGCAAAATCGCAAGAACAAGGGCCTAGCGTGTGCAAAATTGCAAGAACAAGGGCCTAGCGAGTGCAAAATAGCAAGAGCAAGGGCCTAGCGTGTGCAAAAAATCAAGAACAAGGGCCTAGCGTTCGCGAAATAGCAAGAGCAAGGGCCTACATGTGCAAAATAGAAAGAACAAGGGTCTAGCATGTGCAAAATTGCAAGAACAAGGGCCTAGCGTGTGCAAAATAAATAGAACAAGGGCATAGCGCGTGCAAAATAGCAAGAACAAGGGCCTAGCGTATGCAAAATAAAAAGAACAAGGGCCTAGCGTGTGCAAAATAAAAAGAACAAGGGCCTAGTGTGTGCAAAATTGCAAGAACAAGAGCCTAGCGTGTGCAAAATTGCAAGAACAAGGGCCTAGCGAGTGCAAAATAGCAAGAGCAAGGACCTAGCGTGTGCAAAAAATCAAGAACAAGGGCCTAGCGTTCGCGAAATAGCAAGAACAAGGGCCTAGCGTGTGCAAAATAAAAAGAACAAGGGTCTAGCATGAGCAAAATTGCAAGAACAATGGCCTAGCGTGTGCAAAATAAAAAGAAAAAGGGCATAGCATGTGCAAAAAAAAAAGAACAAGGTCCTAGCATATGCAAAATAAAAAGAACAAAGGCCTAGCGTGTGCAAAATAGCAAGAACAAGGGCCTAGCGTGTGCAAAATTGCAAGAACAAGGGCCTAGCGTGTGCAAAATTGCAAGAATATGGGTCTAGCATGTGCAAAATAGCAAGAACAAGGGCCTAGCGTGTGCAAAATTGCAAGAACAAGGGTCTAGCGTGTGCAAAATAGCAAGAACAAGGGCCTAGCGTGTGCAAAATAAAAAGAACAAGGGCCTAGCGTGTGCAAAAAATCAAGAACAAGGGCCTAGCGTTCGCGAAATAGCAAGAACAAGGGCCTAGCGTGTGCAAGATTGCAAGAACAAGGGCCTAGCGAGTGCAAAATAGCAAGAGCAAGGGCCTAGCGTGTGCAAAAAATCAAGAACAAGGGCCTAGCGTTCGCGAAATAGCAAGAACAAGTGCCTAGCGTGTGCAAAATAAAAAGAACAAGGGTCTAGCATGTGCAAAATTACAAGAACAAGGGCCTAGCGTGTGCAAAAAATCAAGAACAAGGGCCTAGCGTTCGCGAAATAGCAAGAACAAGGGCCTAGCGTTTGCAAAATTGCAAGAACAAGGGCCTAGTATGTGCAAAATGGCAAGAAAGAGGGCCTAGCGTGTGCAAAATCGCAAGAACAAGGGTCTAGCGAGTGCAAGATTGCAAGAACAAGGGCCTAGCGTGTGCAAAATAAAAAGAACAAGGGCATAGCGTGTGCAAAATAGCAAGAACAAAGGCCTAGCGTGTGCAAAATAAAAAGAACAAGGGCCTAGCGTGTGCAAAATAAAAAGAAAAACGGCCTAGCGTGTGCAAAATAGCAAGAACAAGGGCCTAGAGTGTGAAGAATTGGAAGAACAAGGGCCTATTGAGTGGAAATTGCAAGAGCAAGGGCCTAGCGTGTGCAAAAAATCAAGAACAAGGGCCTAGCGTTCGCGAAATAGCAAGAACAAGGGCCTAGCGTGTGCAAAATAAAAAGAACAAGGGTCTAGCATGTGCAAAATAAAAAGAACAAGGGCCTAGCGTGTGCAAAATAAAAAGAACAAGGGCATAGCGTGTGCAAAATAGCAAGAACAAGGGCCTAGCGTGTGCAAAATAAAAATAACAAGAGCCTAGCGTGTGCAAAATAAAAACAACAAGGGCCTAGCGTGTGCAAAATTGAAAGAACAAGGGCCTAGCGTGTGCAAAATAGCAAGAGCAATGGCCTAGCATGTGCAAAAAATCAAGAACAAGGGCCTAGCGTTCGCGAAATAGCAAGAGCAAGGGCCTAGCATATGCAAAATAAAAAGAACAAGGGTCTAGCATGTGCAAAATTGCAAGAACAAGGGCCTAGCGTGTGCAAAATAAAAAGAACTAGGGCATAGCATGTGCAAAATAGCAAGAACAAGGGCCTAGCGTGTGCAAAAAATCAAGAACAAGGGCCTAGCGTTCGTAAAATAGCAAGAACAAGGGCCTAGCGTGTGCAAAATAGCAAGAACAAGGGGCCTAACGTGTGCAAAATAAAAAGAACAAGGGCCTAGCGTGTGCAAAATAAAAAGAACAAGGGCCTAGCGTGTGAAAAATAAAAAGAACAAAGGCCTAGCGTGTGCAAAATTGCAAGAACAAGGGCCTAGCATGTGCAAAACTGCAAGAACAAGGGCCTAGCGAATGCAAAATAGCAAGAGCAAGGGCCTAGCGTGTGCAAAAAATCAAGAACAAGAGACTAGTGTTCGCGAAAGGCAAGAACAAGGGCCTAGCGTGTGCAAAATAAAAAGAACAAGGGTCTAGCATGTGCAAAATTGCAAGAACAAGGGCCTAGCGTGTGGAAACAAAATAGAACAAGGGCATAGCGTGTGCAAAATTGCAAGAACAAGGGCCTAGCGTATGCAAAATAAAAAGAACAAGGGCCTAGCGTGTGCAAAATAAAAAGAACAAGGGTCTAGCATGTGCAAAATTGCAAGAACAAGGGCCTAACGTGTGGAAAATAAATAGAACAAGGGCATAGCGTGTGCAAAATTGCAAGAACAAGGGCCTAGCGTGTGCAAAATAAAAAGAACAAGGGCCTAATGTGTGCAAAATCGCAAGAACAAGGGCCTAGCGTGTGCAAAATTGCAAGAACAAGGGCCTAGCGAGTGCAAAATAGCAAGAGCAAGGGCCTAGCGTGTGCAAAAAATCAAGAACAAGGGCCTAGCGTTCGCGAAATAGCAAGAGCAAGGGCCTACATGTGCAAAATAGAAAGAACAAGGGTCTAGCATGTGCAAAATTGCAAGAACAAGGGCCTAGCGTGTGCAAAATAAATAGAACAAGGGCATAGCGCGTGCAAAATAGCAAGAACAAGGGCGTAGCGTATGCAAAATAAAAAGAACAAGGGCCTAGCGTGTGCAAAATAAAAAGAACAAGGGCCTAGTGTGTGCAAAATTGCAAGAACAAGAGCCTAGCGTGTGCAAAATTGCAAGAACAAGGGCCTAGCGAGTGCAAAATAGCAAGAGCAAGGACCTAGCGTGTGCAAAAAATCAAGAACAAGGGCCTAGCGTTCGCGAAATAGCAAGAACAAGGGCCTAGCGTGTGCAAAATAAAAAGAACAAGGGTCTAGCATGAGCAAAATTGCAAGAACAATGGCCTAGCGTGTGCAAAATAAAAAGAAAAAGGGCATAGCATGTGCAAAAAAAAAAGAACAAGGTCCTAGCATATGCAAAATAAAAAGAACAAAGGCCTAGCGTGTGCAAAATAGCAAGAACAAGGGCCTAGCGTGTGCAAAATTGCAAGAACAAGGGCCTAGCGTGTGCAAAATTGCAAGAATATGGGTCTAGCATGTGCAAAATAGCAAGAACAAGGGCCTAGCGTGTGCAAAATTGCAAGAACAAGGGTCTAGCGTGTGCAAAATAGCAAGAACAAGGGCCTAGCGTGTGCAAAATAAAAAGAACAAGGGCCTAGCGTGTGCAAAAAATCAAGAACAAGGGCCTAGCGTTCGCGAAATAGCAAGAACAAGGGCCTAGCGTATGCAAGATTGCAAGAACAAGGGCCTAGCGAGTGCAAAATAGCAAGAGCAAGGGCCTAGCGTGTGCAAAAAATCAAGAACAAGGGCCTAGCGTTCGCGAAATAGCAAGAACAAGTGCCTAGCGTGTGCAAAATAAAAAGAACAAGGGTCTAGCATGTGCAAAATTACAAGAACAAGGGCCTAGCGTGTGCAAAAAATCAAGAACAAGGGCCTAGCGTTCGCGAAATAGCAAGAACAAGGGCCTAGCGTTTGCAAAATTGCAAGAACAAGGGCCTAGTATGTGCAAAATGGCAAGAAAGAGGGCCTAGCGTGTGCAAAATCGCAAGAACAAGGGTCTAGCGAGTGCAAGATTGCAAGAACAAGGGCCTAGCGTGTGCAAAATAAAAAGAACAAGGGCATAGCGTGTGCAAAATAGCAAGAACAAAGGCCTAGCGTGTGCAAAATAAAAAGAACAAGGGCCTAGCGTGTGCAAAATAAAAAGAAAAACGGCCTAGCGTGTGCAAAATAGCAAGAACAAGGGCCTAGAGTGTGAAGAATTGGAAGAACAAGGGCCTATTGAGTGGAAATTGCAAGAGCAAGGGCCTAGCGTGTGCAAAAAATCAAGAACAAGGGCCTAGCGTTCGCGAAATAGCAAGAACAAGGGCCTAGCGTGTGCAAAATAAAAAGAACAAGGGTCTAGCATGTGCAAAATAAAAAGAACAAGGGCCTAGCGTGTGCAAAATAAAAAGAACAAGGGCATAGCGTGTGCAAAATAGCAAGAACAAGGGCCTAGCGTGTGCAAAATAAAAATAACAAGAGCCTAGCGTGTGCAAAATAAAAACAACAAGGGCCTAGCGTGTGCAAAATTGAAAGAACAAGGGCCTAGCGTGTGCAAAATAGCAAGAGCAATGGCCTAGCATGTGCAAAAAATCAAGAACAAGGGCCTAGCGTTCGCGAAATAGCAAGAGCAAGGGCCTAGCGTATGCAAAATAAAAAGAACAAGGGTCTAGCATGTGCAAAATTGCAAGAACAAGGGCCTAGCGTGTGCAAAATAAAAAGAACTAGGGCATAGCATGTGCAAAATAGCAAGAACAAGGGCCTAGCGTGTGCAAAAAATCAAGAACAAGGGCCTAGCGTTCGTAAAATAGCAAGAACAAGGGCCTAGCGTGTGCAAAATAGCAAGAACAAGGGGCCTAACGTGTGCAAAATAAAAAGAACAAGGGCCTAGCGTGTGCAAAATAAAAAGAACAAGGGCCTAGCGTGTGAAAAATAAAAAGAACAAGGGCCTAGCGTGTGCAAAATTGCAAGAACAAGGGCCTAGCGTGTGCAAAATTGCAAGAACAGGGGCCTAGCGAGTGCAAAATAGCAAGAGCAAGGGCCTAGCGTGTGCAAAAAATCAAGAACAAAGGCCTAGCGTTCGCGAAATAGCAGAAGCAAGGGCCTAGCGTGTGCAAAATAAAAAGAACAAGGGTCTAGCATGTGCAAAATTGCAAGAACAAGGGCCCAGCGTGTGCAAAATAAAAAGAACAAGGGCATAGCGTGTGCAAAATAGCAAGAACAAGGGCCTAGCGCATGCAAAATAAAAAGAACAAGGGCCTAGCGTGTGCAAAAAAAAAAGAACAAGGGCCTAGCTTGTCCAAAATTGCAAGAACATGGGCCTAGCGTATGCAAAATTGCAAGAACAAGGGCCTAGCGAGTGCAAAATAGCAAGAGCAAGGGCCAAGTGTGTGCAAAAAATCAAGAACAAGGGCCTAGCGTTCGCGAAATAGCAAGAGCAAGGGCCTAGTGTGTGCAATATAGAAAGAACAAGGGTCTAGCATGTGTAAAATTACAAGAACAAGGGCCTAGCATGTGCAAAATAAAAAGAACTAGGGCATAGCGTGTGCAAAATAGCAAGAACAAGGGCCTAGCGTGTGCAAAATAAAAAGAACAAGGGCCTAGCGTGTGCAAAGTAAAAAGAACAAGGGCCTAGCGTGTGCAAAATTGCAAGAACAAGGGCCTAGCGTGTGCAAAATTGCAAGAACAAGGGCCTAGCGAGTGCAAAATAGCAAGAGCAAGGGCCTAGCGTGTGCAAAAAATCAAGAACAAGGGCCTAGCGTTCGCGAAATAGCAAGAACAAGGGCCTAGCGTGTGCAAAATTGCAAGAACAAGGGTCTAGCGAGTGCAGAATTGCAAGAACAAGGGCCTAGCGTCTGCAAAATAAAAAGAACAAGGGCATAGCGTGCGAAATAGCAAGAACGAGGGCCTAGTGTGTGCAAAATCAAAAGAACAAGCGCCTAGCGTGTGCAAAATAAAAAGAACAAGGGCCTAGCGTGTGCAAAAATAAAAGAACAAGGGCCTAGCTTGTGCAAAATTGCAACAACAAGGGCCTAGCGTATGCAAAATTGCAAGAACAAGGGCCTAGCGAGTGCAAAATAGCAAGAGCAAGGGCCTAGCGTGTGCAAAAAATCAAGAACAAGGGCCTAGCGTTCGCGAAATAGCAAGAGCAAGGGCCTAGTGTGTGCAATATAAAAAGAACAAGGGTCTAGCATGTGTAAAATTACAAGAACAAGGGCCTAGCGTGTGCAAAATAAAAAGAACTAGGGCATAGCGTGTGCAAAATAGCAAGAACAAGGGCCTCGCGTGTGAAAAATAAAAAGAACAAGGGCCTAGCGTGTGCAAAAAATCAAGAACAAGGGCCTAGCGTTCGCGAAATAGCAAGAACAAGGGCCTAGCGTGTGCAAAATTGCAAGAACAAGGGCCTAGCGAGTGCAAAATAGCAAGAGCAAGGTCCTAGCGTGTGCAAAAAATCAAGAACAAGGGCCTAGCGTTCGCGAAATAGCAAAAACAAGTGCCTAGCGTGTGCAAAATAAAAAGAACAAGGGCATAGCGTGTGCAAAATAGAAGAACAAAGGCCTAGCGTGTGCAAAATAAAAAGAACAAGGGCCTAGCGTGTGCAAAATAAAAAGAAAAAGGGCCTAGCGTGTGCAAAATAGCAAGAACAAGGGCCTAGAGTGTGCAGAATTGGAAGAACAAGGGCCTAGCGAGTGCAAATTGCAAGAGCAAGGGCCTAGCGTGTGCAAAAAATCAAGAACAAGGGCCTAGCGTTCGCGAAATAGCAAGAACAAGGGCCTAGCATGTGCAAAATAAAAAGAACAAGGGTCTAGCATGTGCAAAATAAAAAGCACAAGGGCCTAGCGTGTGCAAAATAAAAAGAACAAGGGCATAGCATGTGCAAAATAGCAAGAACAAGGGCCTAGCCTGTGCAAAAAATCAAGAACAAGGGCCTAGCGTTCGTAAAATAGCAAGAACAAGGGCCTAGCGTGTGCAAAATAGCAAGAACAAGGGGCCTAACGTGTGCAAAATAAAAAGAACAAGGGCCTAGCGTGTGCAAAAAAAAAAAGAACAAGGGCCTAGCGTGTAAAAAATAAAAAGAACAAGGGCCTAGCGTGTGCAAAATTGCAAGAACCAGGGCCTAGTGTGTGCAAAATTGCAAGAACAGGGGCCTAGCGAGTGCAAAATAGCAAGAGCAAGGGCCTAGCGTGTGCAAAAAATCAAGAACAAGGGCCTAGCGTTCGCGAAATAGCAAGAACAAGGGCCTAGCGTTTGCAAAATTGCAAAAACAAGGGCCTAGTATGTGCAAAATGGCAAGAACAAGGGCCTAGCGTGTGCAAAATCGCAAGAACAAGGGTCTAGCGAGTGCAAGATTGCAAGAACAAGGGCCTAGCGTGTGCAAAATAAAAACAACAAGGGCATAACGTGTGCAAAATAGCAAGAACAAGGGCCCAGCGTGTGCAAAATAAAAAGAACAAGGGCCTAGCGTGTGCAAAATAAAAAGAACAAGGGCCTTGCGTGTGCAAAATAGCAAGAACAAGGGCCTAGAGTGTGCAAAATTGCAAAAACAAGGGCCTAGTATGTGCAAAATGGCAAGAACAAGGGCCTAGCGTGTGCAAAATCGCAAGAACAAGGGCCTACAAGTGCTGAATAAAAAGAACAAGGGCCTAGCGTGTGCAAAATTGCAAGAACAAGGGCCTAGCGTGTGCAAAATTGCAAGGACAAGGGCCTAGCGAGTGCAAAATAGCAAGAGCAAGGGCCTAGCGTGTGCAAAAAAAAAGGAACAAGGGCCTAGCGTTCGCAAAATAGCAAGAACAAGGGCCTAGCGTGTGCAAAATTGCAAGAACAAGGGTCCTGCGTGTGCAAAATTGCAAGAACAAGGGCATAGCGTGTGCAAAATAAAAAGAACAAGGGCCAAGCATGTGCAAAATAAAAAGAACAAGGGCCTAGCGTGTGAAAAATAAAAAGAACAAGGGCCTAGCATGTGCAAAATTGCAAGAACAAGGGTCTAGCCTGTGCAAAAAAGCAAGAACAAGGGCCTAGCTAGTGCAAAATAGCAAGAGCAATGGCCTAGCGTGTGCAAAAAAGCAAGAACAAAGACCTAGCGTTGGCGAAATAGCAAGAACAAGGGCCTAGCGTGTGCAAAATTGCAAGAACAAGGGTCTAGCGTGTGCAAAATTGCAAGAACAAGGGCCTAGCGAGTGCAAAATAGCAAGAGCAAGAGCCTAGTGTGTGCAAAAAATCAAGAACAAAGGTCTAGCGTTCGCGAAATAGCAAGAACAAGCACCTAGCGTGTGCAAAATAAAAAGAACAGGGGTCTAGCATGTGCAAAATTGCAAGAACAAGGGCCTAGCGTGTGCAAAATAAAAAGAACAAGGGCCTAGCGTGTGAAAAATAAAAAGAACAAGGGCCTAGCGTGTTGGGTTGCTGTGCAGTCTGCATTGGTGCCAATTGAGTGTCATCAGCTGGGTCTCGTGTCTCCTGCGCATTGCGGTCAAGTGAGGGTCCTGGATCGGGCTGCTGCCCGGTCTGCACTGGCTGTCCTCGACCTAACTGTGTGCTCTGAGGCTGCTCTCTCTGCGTGCTTCTCGACTGGCCCCTCTCTACCGTATGTTCCCTCTGCTGTGCCTGCCCTGGTGCTCTCTGTGGTGCACTCCCGTTCGCGTGCACTGCTGGCCTTTCGTACTGTGGGGGGTGTTGGGGTGCCATGCGGAGAGCATAGTGCTGCTGCCAAGGTGCCTGTAAAGCTGTGTGAGCTGTGTCAGTGCGGCGTTGCCTAGACCGGTTTACCTTCAACCCACGCATAGCTACCTTCACCGCCGCAGCAGTCGCAATGGCTGCCGCGGATGGCTGCGAGGTCCTCACTGCCGCCTGCAGGCCCCTTCCCCGCTGTCTGCCCTCCGCTTGTCTCGGAAGTGTTGCAGCAGAGATCGTCGCTGGTGCCGGTTGTGCTGCTACTCCGGCTGCTCCCGATGGCGTAGCTGTGTTTGCTGCCCCTGGTGTTGCTGCTACTGGTGCTGGCGCTGGCTGTGTAGTGGCACTGGTTGAAGCTATTGCTGCCGTTGGTCCTGTTGCTCCTTGCACTTTTGTTGCAATGGCTGCTGGTCCTGTTGTCGTCACAGCAACTGTTGCCGGTGCAACTGTTGTTGCCATTTCGGTCACCCCCCCGGCTTGTCTCTCGCCTCCTCCCAGTCCCTCTGCTGATGTTGCTGCTGCTGGAGTAGCCACTGTCCCCCCTACGGTCTTCCCTGCCTGAGGGGCCGATGCTGCTGTGGGTTGCTGTGAGGTGGTTCCGTTTCGTGCCTTGTTTCTCTTCGCCTCTTTACGGCGTTGAGCCCTGCTCTTTCCCGCTGCCTTCCCGTGCTCTACCGCAGTCCCGCTCCTAGGCTGCCGCTGCTCCAGGGCCTCTACCCGTTGCTGTAGGGGGCCAACCAGAGTTTTTACCAGCCCAATCAGGTCAGTAGAAGGGTTAGCTTGAATCTCCTCCCTCAGTGCCTGTTCAGCCCGTACTTTCTCCCGCTTAGCTGCCCCCCTTGCCCTTGATTTGCGGCTGCCCTTGATCCACACAGCATGGTACATCAGCTCTCGTGCCATGCCCCGTGCCATGTAGTCAACAGCCAGCTCCTTGAGGTGAGCATCGGGTGCAGGGGTATCAGGTGTTGCATGTGTCTCGAAAAGGTGGAGGCTTTTCTCCAGGAAGCTCTCGAAGCGAGAGTATGTCCGTGCCGTCCATACCTCCGCTGCTCCCTCCCAGTGAGCCTTCTCCTTTTCTTTGTACCCCATCAGAGTCAGGTGAGCTTTTGTTTTGAAGGTTTTCAGCTCATTGTCTAGGGCCTGGTTCAGCTTCTCTTGCAGGGTAGGGTCGGTTAGCTGTAGCGTGGGGGCTGTAATCCGGAGAGCGTGGGAAACCTCCCCATCCCTGAACTGCTGCTGAAGTTCGCATAGGCCGTTCGATACCTTGCTGAAGGTGCGAAGGCAGCTCTTGAAGGAGGCTAGCTCCTTCTCGAGCGCCTTGCGTAAAAGCTCGGGTATGGTCTTGAAGGGCGAGGAAGCTGGGGGCTCTGGTGGTGCTTTGTTGAGTAGCATTGACTGCATGTCTTCGAAGAAACGGTGCCAAACAGCAGGGAGATCTTCGGCTTCCTGCAGCCCGTATGCCGCTTCCAAACCCTTCATGCCGAGCTGCTCACCCCGCATAAGAGCTGCTGCTGCCTTGCCAATTTCTCTCTTTGTCAGCTTCACACTCTCTGGGGCTGCGTCTTCCTGGCTCTTTGGGCTTATAGGCTCCTCGGGATGCTCTGCTTCGTCCTCTCCTCCGCATGGGTCAAACTCCACAGGGCAGTAGAGGATGTGGGTCCTGTCCCTGTAAGGTCCTTCATCCTTGGCCCATTCGCTGCTGCTGCTATCGTTTGGCTGTTGTTGTGCTTGTGGTGCGGCTTCTGCCGCGTTAGCCTGTACCGGCAAAGGTGGTGTGGGGCTGCCCGGGTGGCTCTGTCCTTGCTGCAGCACGGTGGTGGGTGGCGCGATGGGTGCTGTTCCGTTGGGGGGTAACTCACCAGTGCCCTCGCAAGTTCGTGGGAGATTGCTTAGGCGGTTGCTTGTGACAACCAAGGGTTCTCCCAGCCTCATTGCTGCCAGCTCAGAGATCCCTGCCGTTGCTCGTCTCGTGTCACCAGCTTCTTCCGTAGGCTGTCTTGCCCTCTGCATTGCCTCGGCTGCCCTGGTTCCTGCTCCCTCATTCAGTTCCACCTGCTCCTTGCCGATGCTTACTGCTGCTGGGGTAGCTATAGCGGCTGCATCTGCATCTGTCCTGGCCGGCCCTCTCCCGTCCTCTTCCTCCCTAGCAGCTAGTGTCGTTGCTGCGGTGGGCTGCTGCTCACATTGCCCCTCAGCTGCCGTGTACGCCTCTGTCCCTGCTCCCCTCATGCCGTTGGGCCCGGCACCCTGTATGAAGAGGCTGCTGGTGCTACCCACCTGTAACATGCCTGGCATTGGGCTGGCTTGTGCTGCCGGTGAGTTCAGACTTGGTTGTGGGGCGGTGGGAATAGGAATAGGAGCCGGTGAATCCAGGCCCGTGATCCCTGGATTTGGGGTGAGGGGTGGGTTGGTGTGTGAAGGGAGTACCGGTGCTGCATCTGTCACCACCAGTGTCATTTCTGCGTCACCCGCTGTTGTTATCCCTGCCGTGTTGCCCGTTGCTCCGGCAGTTGCTGCTGTCACCCATGCTGCTGGCGTCACTGCTGTGTGAGTTGCTGTAGGTGTCACTGCTGCATTGACTGTCGCTGCTGTGTCCGTTGTACCTACTGTTGCTGGTGCGGCTAATGCCTGAGGTGCACGGGGAGCCGCTGCTGTTGCTGCTGGTACCGTTGCTGCCTTATCCGTGACCGGTGTTCCTGCTGTGTTGCCTGCTGCTGGAGTAGTAGCTGTTGCCCCATCTCCAGCTGCTGCCCGTGTCAGTGCTGTACGATATAGTGCGTGCCACGGGGGGGATCCCGGCGGGGAAATTGTGCGGAGCATGGTTGATGCTCCGTTGACAATGACCTGGTACCAGTCAATCGGTTCGTGGTCGGCAGAGTGTTCTGACTGGCTGTGTCCTGGTGGAACCAAAGGCTTTGCTACTGCCGTGCCTGATTCTGATGGTGGTGCCGTGGGTGTGGTCGGTGTTGCAGCAGCTGTTTCTGTCACAGCTGAGATTCGAGGCGCCGCTGTAGGTATAGCTAAGGCTGTAGGCGTGTCTGTCATATTGCCTGTATGTGTCTCTGCCCTAGCGCCAGATGGGGCGCCGGTAGGTTGGCCGGCCATTGGTGTGCCCACCGGTGCTGAAATCTCAGGTGTAGTGGCTGGCACACCGCGGTCATGTGCGCCTGCCCCTGTGCCTAAACCTCCTCCTGTCCCCTCTCCCGCCGTTGGCTCGGCGTGTTCGTAGTGTCCTGAGCTGGTGGTTTGGGTGGAGGGGGTTGGGATGGGGGGATTTTCTGCCGTGGCGAAATCTGCCCCTGCTGCCTCTGAAAAATCTGATCCAGCCTCCGACGCACCCGTTCCTGCTGTTCCCCTTGCTGCTGTTGCTCTGAAACTGACGCCAAGCCGTCTCCTGATTGGGCTTAGCTGATAGTGGGTGTGGCGGCCGTTTCTTGAGGTTCGCGCTCTAGTGCCTAGGTAAACCGTCATACTAGCTGCCGGCCTCCGACTTCTTCGCGCGATCTGTGGTAATTCGCGCGGCGTAGTTTAGGGTTTGATTATAAAAAATAAGCCTAGCTGCAGCTGCTAGTAAATCCCAGTTTAAGCTGGGGCGGCTTTACTACTTAGGAGGCACCTAAGGTAGCGTGAGAGGAGGAGGGGATGAGTGGCGTGTGGGTTGGGAAGGGGTGGGTCGAATTGAAATTGGGTGGGGGTGCTGAAAAAATTGAAACCGAGGCGCGCATTTGACGCGCGCGCCTCGGGAGTCAAGGATCGAGAAATGGGGGGGGGGGGGGAAAATCGAGTTGACTTGGCGAGAAAAAAATTTCTCGCCAAGAAACGACTCGCGCGTCGAAATCGCGATTGCGGTTCAGTGCGGTGACGCGATGCTGCTCGCGAATTGCTCCGTGAGATACGCGGAAAGAGACCTATTTTAACCTTTTCTTCTATTTTCAAGCTAAGGTAAAGCACTAGGGCTGCTGAAATTACTGTTTCAAATGCATTTCGGCCATTTGAAAGGCCATCATCAGTGCTAATAGCAGCAAAA